>CP137681.1:1264436-1325446 GCA_037976565.1 Mesocentrotus franciscanus | reverse complement strand
CTCTTGACTACGTTTTCAGACTTACCATTGCGGTACATTCACTTGGGGGCGGTAATACAGGCAATGCAGTGGATAGGATGGTAGCGATCCGCATGATGTAAATAGTTGCCAGTATAGCACAGAATCTTCGACAGATAGTGGTCCTGCAAAAGGGAATAATAATGGCTACTTATACATGTATAGCGCTCGTACCCGTCATGGCTCTTAAGACATTATTACCCCGGCGACTATAGCCGAGCCGCCAAAGTAACTAGCGCTCAAGCATACGACGTGAGTGTTCGCCGCCGTATTGCCACTTGCGGTAATCCAAAATATGTTCAATCATATTGTTAGGAAATTTTAACATAACATGTTATGTGAATTTCAACTGTAAATATTTTTCCTTATTTTATTATACTTAGTATGCTTAATATGATTGCATATAATAATAATATCTTATAACAAAATTATTTCTAAAGGCAGTACACCTTCTTTCATAACAATCTACATACTAATTTGTTCAGGTTAGGCCCCTCTTTTCTCTAGGACACTCTGTACTCACTCGGTTCGTGAGTCGATATTCGAAACATTAATGAATAGATCCATTCTAAAATACAACAAATGACGTAGAATCTTTGATACAATACACTCGTAAATATTCATTGTAGACATGGTAGTAGGGGCCAAAGAAAACAAAAATTCAAGTCTCTCGTTACCTGCTCCCCCCTTCTTTTTGGCCCTCAATGTCTAATGTTCTTTCAACTTTTATTCTGAATTGAAGTAAATAAGTATCTGATGAGTAAATATGAATGATTCCAGACGATGTGTTTCTAAATATTATACTGAAATTTCACCCTGTTTTTAGCCTCTGTAGTTCATAATTATACACTTGAAATTGAATTTGCGAAATTTATTGTAACATTGACAAAATAGCATTTCTATGTACAGAGAAAATATCAAATGTGAAATAAAATGGTACCCCCTCCTCCTCATTTAAAAAGAATCCGGACGAGGAACGAGGAATCAGTTGTACTTGGCTGTAATATCTCACATTGGGTCTGATGCTTTGGCATCATAACTATGTTTATTATGTGTGTATGTTTATATAATACACGGCATAATAATAGTCAAATGCTTACTATGTAAATATATCTCTTGAACATCCTCATCATGGTATTTCCCGTGTAATACATTGCGCATCCGGTATGTGGGAAGGCGTAAATAATTACATTAGGAAATGTTCTATATCCAAACCATATCGATTTCGAGTATGTAGAATGCCAGATCTATTTACATTATATTCGACGTGTTTCCTTAAAATATTACTGATTGAAATGTATCCTTTCAGGCATTATATAGATAATGTCTAAGATAGTAGACATCATTGTTGCTTTATTTCTACTGTTTATTGCCATGTGGTCCAGTGTCAATTCGCCTAATATCAAGTTCGTCTAATGCCATTTCGGCTTTGCCATATTTGTCATGTTTGCCTCAAGCTATATGTTGTGTTGCATGTTGTTTTATGTGCACCACTTTCACTATTGTTTTGTCCCGTGTTTCCTGTACGTCGGTGTGTAATTTCTTCGTTCTCGTGTGTCTTACCATTTTCCATTACCTACATTAAGTCTTTTATTTTCCTCATTTTCATTCAATCCTGATCTTTTCTTTCATCTTCTATCCTCATCTACTTTCTCTTTAACTGGAGCCCCTTTATAACACCCGCTGCCAGAATGTCGGCGTCTACGCTTGATAACACAATATAATGGCGTCCCCCAACAAAAAAAAAAAGAAAATTAGGAAGGAAAGGAGATGGAGATTGAACGTGAAATAAGACGGTACTACCACCCCCCCCACTCCTCCCTTTCCAACACACACACACACCCATACCCACATACAAAAACACCCTATCCATGATTTCGCACAGCCACACTTCTTCGCAATACCTCACACTTTTCAGCTAATATGGGGCATCGGAAGTTTTTAAAAGTTGGAAAGTGTATCTAGTCAAAGAGAGCGCTCATTTTCATATGACAATGCTTCTATGATTCTTTTAAATGGGAGAATAGATGACACATTCTTTTACACTTTAACTTTATCTTAAAAGTATCCTTAAATTTATCCTTGATCTTCTCCATGAAAGGGATATGATTATTCATCACAGTCAAATCTCTTGCATTAAATTTTCATTTTCGATTTCTAGCTATGGCTACTGATTGAAGCAGTAAAATTGTTCACCACGCTTCCTATGTCACTTTGGTTTTCATCACGTTTAATTCTTCATTCTCGTGTTCGCCGCCGTATTGTCACTTGCGGTAATCCAAAAATATGTTCAATCATATTTTAAGGAAAATTTTAACATAAACCTGGCCGTAATATGTCCCTTTCGACGGATGCTTTGGCATTATAATAGGACTATGTTGAACTATATTATGTGTGTATATTTCTATAATCAGTGGCGGATCCAGGGGCACAGGGGCACGTGCCCCCGCCCCAAAAAAAATGTGCTCACTACACTACCCCCCATCCCCACTGAGCGAATTTTCGACCGGCGCATTTTTCCAATTTTCCAATTGTCGGGTGCAAAAAAAAAATAAATGTGCCCACTATGCCCCCTACTGAGCGAGTTTTCGGCCGGCGCGATTTTCAAATTTGCGGGAGAAAAAAATTGTGCCCCCCCCGTCTATGAAATCCTGGATCCGCGCCTGATAATACACGGTATAATAATAGTCATATGTTTACTATGTAAACAATGTGTAATATATCCCTTAAACATCCTCATCGTAGTATTTCCCGTATCCGGGACGTGGGAGAACGTAAATAATCAAAGATCTTACATTAGGTTTTACAAGGTCTATGTATACTTTGTTTTCAAGACGTATTGTAAAACAGCCTCTGAAGAACTAATACTCAACAAGCTCGGCTTCTAGTTAGTTCCTCTTTTCTCGTACCATTACTATTATATTTGTCTTGTTTTATTGTATATTTTTGTAACATACTTATTCATTGTATTATGTATTACATGAGAAATACAATCAAATGAATCTTGATCTTGATTAGGAAATATTCTATATTCAAACCATATCGATTTCGAGTATGTAGAATACATGAACTATTTACATTGTATTCGATGCGTTTCCTTAAGATATTACTCATTGAAATGCATCCTTTCAGGCATGATATAGATAATGTCTAAGAAAGTAGACATCATTGTTGCTTTATTTCTACTGTTTATTGCCATGTGGTCCAGTGTCAATTCGCCTAATATCAAGTTCGTCTAATGCCATTTCGTCTTTGCCCAGCTTGTCTACTATCCAATAGCTAATAGCAATTTGTCTACACAAAGTTCGCCTATTATTCTTATCGTTTTATTATCAGTTTGTCTAATGTTCTTATAGTATAACTATATTTTAGGCTAATGTCCAGTTGTGCTAGTAATTATAACATTCAGATTCCGCCAACCACCAACCCCCCTCCCCTCCCTACCCCCTACCCCTAGTGTGGTCTTTGCCGCCATTTTTCGTTTGGACCAACTGAATATGAGACAAAGTAGAGAAGACTAATTGAAATTGAAATTACGTATTTATCGCCCATTTGCCTAATTGAAATTGAAATGTATTTATAGCCTATTCTAGGATAACGATCTAAAATGGCTTCAGTCTAAATGGAAATCAGACAAAGTGAAAGTAAGACTGACATGACATATAGTACAAAATGGATGAACTGGGTGTAGACGACATAATACGATGTTTTTAATCAGGGACTTGAAACAATTTATGTGCATTGGATGAAATGGCAAGTCGCCATCTCACCTCGATCCTAGTCTGCAGGAACAGACTCTAATGTGCCACTTTACAAGAGTTCCTAAAGGTCTTAAGATAAAGTTGAGTTCTGGTCATGCGATTGCATTGTGAACAAAACGGTGTGGAATCGATCAGAAAAAGTTGATCACGTAGCATGTAAGTATACTGCAAGGTTCTGGAGTCATCAAAATGATAAGAAATTTGGCCCAGTCTTGGTAAAGTAACAAGCACTGTTCACAGAAAGATGTATATGTGAATACACAAACATGTGCCATAAAAATCAGCCTCATGTTTAAGCTGTTACCTGTCATATTTAGAATATGGAGGCATTTGAAGAGCCATGCTTTTCAGGGAATATTTTTTTTCTCTGGTGTTCTTGCACACTTGCATAATAACAATGAAAACGCTCACAAATTATTTTCCACCTCGCCCCAGAACTCAACCTTCTCTTTAAGCAGAGCCTAGTTCTGTCAGTCTCTAGCTCCCCCAACAAAAAACACCCGAGTACTCCTGCCACTGTACTTTCAAAGTTCAGTAATAAAATTCAAATTCAAAGGTGCTTTTCACACCATCTGAGTAGAATCCGGGTTGGAGAATACCGACTGGCAAAACAAGACCATATGGTTTGAAATTCATCTGTAGACAAACTCGTGATTTATAACCTGCATGAATCACGAGGAATGTTTCGTTACTTATTAAAGTTCAAGTTGGATACTAGACCTGCTATTCCGTTATGAAAAAAAACTGTCTGGATGGAATTGAACTGGTTAACGTTTATTATAAGTGCATTTTATGCATAGGCATACTGTGAGTTCGGAAGCTTCAAACGGAAAAGAAATTGACTCAATCTAGCTCAAAGTTACATATACTACACACAGATATGGGTGTAAGGGACTACACAAAAATTATTGGTCCACACTTTTTAGTTATTTCTCATCATCTCAAATACGAGGGCATTTGAAGAGCAATTGTTTTCAGTGGACATTCTTCTATGATACTCTTTGAAATACACATAAAAGAAATAGCTTGTCATAAGAATAAAATCCTATCTTTTCTTCACCAGAACTCAACTTTCTCTTTAAAAAAAATTGTTGCCAGAATCTTGAAGAGAAGTTCAGCTTTTGAAAACATCCATTATAATAGTTCGTCCTTATACATATAGCGCATTTCAGGACCACAGGCCCTCTCTATGCGCTTTACAGATATATATTATTACCCCGGTCATCGGATTCATGCTTACTCGCACACAATGAATGCCCATTCTCCACTCCCTGGGAGCATTCCAGCCAGTCGCCATTTTACAAGCGCCACTTGCTAATCATAACTTTCGAATCCTACCGGGTACCCATTTAACACCTGGGTGGAGAGTGGCAAATGTAGATCAATGTCTTGCCAAAGGACATTACTGCCGCGGTAGGACTTGAACCGCGGAATTTGTGATCCACAGTCCGGTGACATATCCACTCGTCCACGGCACCTCTACATTATTATTACTGTTCCAGTACGAAACATGAAGGATATACTCACACGTTTTGGAAATGGGTCACGACCTTCAGAAATCGGCACCACCCACCAACACCCCCTCCCTATCCCCCTATCATGCTTCTCTTTCTCACCTATTAACCGTGATTGGAAATAAATCTTGAGAAAGATAAAAGTGTCAGAGAAAATACACAAGAAGCGATGTAAAATTATAATGATTAATTGGATTGGTTTTACTTTTGGGGAAACCCAAAGATTCAATCTAATATGGGCTTATATTAAAAGAAACATATCTAAGCCTAGTTGGCAACTGACTATATACTATAGCATATGTAGGTTATAAATTGACAATTAGCTAAGTAAGGTTTTATAAATATAGATGGGTCTGTGTCTCTGGATTCACGTAGGATGTTTAAACATTTGAGAATGTGAAAAGAGACATCTAGAACGTGACGATACATTCGCGAAGTGAAGTGTAAAACGTGAAATACAATTTCTGAGGTTATATAATAATGAATCATCTTTTATTTTGTTCATGTAGGTCATGAGTTTTCTTCTACATTATGGACACCGTGTTTCCCAGAATAATATAATGAGGCGTATCCGGATATTGATTGACCGGGGGCATTCCTGCACTAAGCGGTTAGAGAGGGGGCACCCCCCACCCCCCTCGGTCTTAGCCATTTCTAGCACACATTCAGTTCATTCTTTCTCATTTTTTTGTTATGGTTATTAGTTTCCATTAATGTTTCTCAGCCTGTAAATGGTGGTGACATACGTCGCCTCCGCCCTTTAGTTTGATACAATTCTAATACGCAATATAAATTTGCAATAATAAAAATAAGAATAATAATAACAGGAATAAAAGTAATCTGGATTTATAGAGCGCTTAATATATCGACGGTGTCTTTAGGCGCTTTACAGATATACTATTACCCCGGTTATCGGATTCAGGCTTATCCGCACACAATGTATGCACATTCTCCACTCCCTGGGAAGCAATCTAGCCTCGAGCAGCTACAGTGAAATTCGCATGCTACCGGATACCCATTTAACACCCGGATGGAGAATGGTACATTTTGGATTAATATCATGCCAAAGGACGTTAGAGTCGGACTGGGATTCGAACCGTCAACTCTTGGATTGAGAGTAAAGTGAATGAACCATTTACCACTACACCAATTACATTTGAAATTAAAGCTTACCTGTGTTTATGAACGACGCCGACCAGAAGCAGAACGACACCGAGTACCATCGTGCAGACCTCAGCCCCTTGCGTCCCCCAGGGTATATAGGGCATATTGTCCATAATTGCATCGGGGAGGGGCGGGTGGACATGCCTGTCTGGGCGTGCCTGATGGGTGACAGTGACTGCATAACACATTGAGAAAGACACGAGGTTCAAGTACAGGCAGCTAAACAACGTCTTCCAGTATTCCGGGAGGAGAGATCTTTCAGTCTGTTGATGGTGATGACCGTTCTGATGAAAATAATCTGACGTCATATTGACCGAAACGCCATTTTGTATTGCGTTGAATTTGTGGTTTGATGTAGGTTCCATCTCGATTCTACATTACACACAAAGGGAAGAGAAAATGGCTTTTCTGCTAATTATGCTGTTGTGTATCACTGTGGAAGAAACCGTCTAGAAGTTAATCCGGTTGCTTTGTTCAATTGACAGAGGAACAACTTTCATTATGATCTTGGCATTATCCATTAGGAACTATTTGGAAAATATCAGAATAAAAAAAAGTAGAAACAGAATTGGTAGAGAGGACTATACAAACATGTAATAATAATAATAAATAAATAAATATAGCGCCAAATCCACTCTGTCGAGTGCTCAAGACGCATATAGAAATATTTAAAGAAGCGTTTTTACATGACTTTTAAAGGAATCAGGTGTTATACACTTGTTGATGTCTTCAGGAAGGCTATTCCATAAGGTAGGACACGCGTGAGCAAAGATCTCGCGGGGGTGTAATTTTGGATTAAAGAAATATTGTATTGGGGAGCAGAACCGTGAATGCAGTGAAAAGTGAGCAACAAAATCTTGAAAAAATGCGATCTTTAACAGGGAGCCATGGCAGCGACTGCTAAACAGGGGTGTTATGGGTTTGCTTGGTGGACAAAGTGACAATGCTTGCCGCAGCGTTTTGAAGCTTCTGGAGCTTGGACAACAGATTCTGGGGTAAACTGAACAGAGCTTCCAGATGGTGGCAGAGTGGGTTTTGAACACAGAGCTCGATCATCAGAGTTCTGCACCATGACGACATCGAGGATGTGACCCTTGTCGCGAATAGGAGATTTGACTAGCTGGGAAATGGCGTTACTACTGAGGAGATCATTAAAATTGTGTGTGTTAGGTGAAGAGCGATTGTACAGGTGAATGTTCAAATCGCCGGTAATGACAAAAGGTGGAGTTCTGTACATTATGCAATCTAGAAAGTCTGAGAATTTTTCCAGAAATCTAGAGAAGCTCTGACGACCAGGCGGCCTGTAGATTACCGAGATGTCCATGCAGCTGGAGTCATTAGAGATAGTTGCAGACATGCATTCAAAACTGTCGTATTTTTCAGGTGACTTGATGACAACCTGGAGATTGTCTTTATGAAGGAAAGCCACCCCACCGCCACGCCCAGATACTCTTGGACAATGTTTGAAAACATAGGAACTAGGGCAAAGATCAGCCATGACTGCATTATCACCGGATGACAGCCATGTCTCACAAACACAGGCAAAATCTAACTTGTGATCAATAACAAAGTCTTGAAATATGGTTGATTTATTGCGGAGAGAGCGAGAGTTAAGAGCACCAAAATTTAAGGTGTTCCTTAAAACGATCCCGCCCCCCTTCTACCACGATGTGTCCTTCGCCTTGGACATATTCTACTGATCTCGAGAGACACCAGCCGATCCCATACAATGCGGTTTTCCTCGCGCCATATTTCCGAGGAACGACCATCCCAAACATTAAGGGCACAAAGAGTATATAGTCAAAGAATCATCATCAGAAAAGGTCGGTCCTTGAGAGGAAGGCCCAGGGTTGGGGCTGATGTCTCCCGAGATCAGTAGTAGAATGCGAAATCTTGTCAAAGAATTTGCAAACCGTTGGATGGGGTACCAATGTGCTTGTACTTTCCCTTATGTTGTACAACTACGTTATATGAATCAGCTGTGCAATGTACAAGTGCAGTACATCTTCTTCTTATCGGGTCACTACACAAGTCCCGTCCAGTGCTCCACACAGGCTCTGGTACGGCAGCTCATGGCTTCCAGGTCATCTTGGGTGCATGAATCTGGCAGGAGTGGGCATACTAGCAGGTGTTCCATTGTCTGTTCCTGGCCTAATTCACATGCTGTTTGTTGTCTCCGAAACCCCACCTCTGCATTAGGACTCTGCATCGTCCGTAACCAGTTCTTAGGAGGTTGAGGCTTATCCAAGGAGGCAAAGTCTCGCTGGAGCCGGATGCGAGGGATTCCTTGGGGCTGAGGGGGAGTATATTTGGGGATCATCCTTTGGTTGTGAGGGCAGTGGTATTAAGGGGCTCTACAGTGTTCAGGAAGCTTTGTCTGGATTTGAGCCGCTTGCCCACTGGCTGTTGTTGGAAGAGTGGGTGGAGTGGATTGTTTTCCTGTTTGTCCTCTTCTTTCTGGGACACGACCAACCTCGATGCGTGGTTGGGGAAATACCGCAAAGAAGGTACGGGCCTTCTACTTTTGTTGGCCTAAGGCAACCAGTGATTGCTCTGCAGGATGAATTAAGAGCTGGGTCAATCTTGGGCGCATGGGCCGACCTATTCCATACTAATGATGCATGAGAGGGCAAGGGCTGTTGTCCGGATTGTTTTGGCTTCAGTCCCCCAGTTGGTGTTGGCTGAGGATGCTATTGCGGGCTCCAACTTTTGCCTTTTTGTTGGCAATATGGTTCTTGTAGGTAAGTGAGCGATCCAGTGTGACTCCTACGTAGACTGGGTTGTGAGTGTGCTTCAGCCTCTTCCCATACCAGCTGATCCTTAGTTGATGGTTGTTCTTGAGGTGGAATGCACTTATCTGAGTTTTTTTTAGTGCAAGCTGTGCACTAACATATGGAGCAAGAATATCTTTATACCGCCGAAGAGAGTTATATTTTCCCCAGGGGGATAATATTTTTTACGAGGCGCGCAGCGCTGAGTATTCATTGATTTTATTTCTCAAAGCTCCAATTCTTTTTCGTACATAACATAATTTATACAAAACTGCAACATAATTATAACAAAGCTTTTTTTTATCATTTGATAAACAAACATAAATACAGCATAATTCATTGTTCACAATTTCACAATGTATAGGACGAAAATATATCACAATCACATAATAGAAAGTTATTACCGCACTACACAGTTATTTCAACCTAAAAGCTAGAACAGAACAATGCTTTTTCAGAAAAGACTGAATACTTAAACAAACAAAATATATAATATAAAAACAAAATAATGAGTTTCATATTTCTCAAACATATTATCATACAGAATTTAAATTTTGAGTTTTTATTTTAATTAAAACACGAAGTGTTACTATCCCCAACCCCTCTCTCCTCCCCCTTTCTTTCCCTGAGGGAAAATATAATCGATATCATGTGACGAGATGTGGATCGATCACACCGTTACTTCTGTAAGAGCTACGTAGTATTTTACTTCGGATCTAGTGTTTCGTGTATTTTCGAAAGTCGAGCAGAACTCGATGTATATCCTATCCATAACCGCCCTATTCGATACACATATTTATATATATTTATCTTTCTTTAGGGTATATACTAATTGATCCGTTTTCATGGCAAAATCTCTGCAACTCTCCTGGCAGGCATGTCCGTATCATCCAGACCGGTGCCTCAAAACCTTTCATCTACATTGAAAACAGTGGTTTATATCTAGACATTAGTTTACCATTACCATTACCTTTCATGTCCGTACCTTTCCTATTGCACTTTTGTATATATTTATTATGTATTTCATCTTTTGCACAAGCTGCGCCTTAAGCATTGATTGTCAAG
Source organism: Mesocentrotus franciscanus (assembly GCA_037976565.1). NCBI lineage: Eukaryota > Metazoa > Echinodermata > Echinoidea > Camarodonta > Strongylocentrotidae > Mesocentrotus > Mesocentrotus franciscanus. The sequence goes on along the minus strand of CP137681.1, from coordinate 1,315,153 downwards.
TGGATTTGGCGTCTTAAAAATCTTATATTTCATTATGATTATTATTATATTTTTAGTTATGTTTATAGATCAAGATCAGGATGGGAATCAAACTTTTAGCATAATGTGAATATATTTCGACAGCTCTATATGTTTTTCAAATTTGTATCATTAGAAATATGTTTTTTTCTGAAATTACAGGGGTTACCATGAGAACCGGCCTATCAAGCGTAACTATGACCTGGGAAGACTGATATTTTTATCAAAATCAAATGGGAAGCTGGAAATAGATTTAATTAGCCACTTGCATATTAATAGGTTTTGGTTGTTTGATGAGAAATATATGTCATTTAAAGTAAAATAATTCGTTACCATGGCAACGACAGAAGACGTCATTTAGAAAAATGACAACAGGTAGATTTGTGTTCAGCACCTCCCCCAAAAAAAAATAGGAAAAATAGCACATTAAATTGGATTCTACAGAAAGTACACTTTCAACTTGCCCTATACTATATAGTACAATGGCGTGTTTATAATAATAATAATAATAATAGTTGCTACTTGTATAGCGCACAGGTCTACCTTTCGGTGCTCATGGCGCTTAGAGAAAAATACATGTAACAAACATAAGAAACAAAAAACAAAAAATGGAAATTCGAAATTCTCCTAGACATAGTAAATTCGAATATTGCAATAATTACATCGAAAAAAACAAATAAGTTTTCAGTTGTGATTTGAAAGTTTCCGTTGACGACAGTTGACGTATTTGTAGATGGAGTTCATTCCAGAGTTTCGGACCCATGGCTGAGAAAGCCCGATCGCCCCAAGCATGTTTTATTCTAGGTGTATGAAGCAATAGCGGGTCTGATGACGAGCGAAGACTTCGTGTGGGATTGTATTTGGAAACAGAGTTGCTCAGGTATGTAGGGCAAATAAGAGAGTAAACTGAATGATGTACTAGTAACAGAATTTTAAAGATAATCCTTTTGTCAACTGGCAACCAATGGAGAGAACGGAGAATGGGTGATATGGAATCATTTCTTTTTAGTGAATGTTAAAAGGCGGGCTGCAGAATTTTGAGGTAATTGAAGTTTTGTGACATCTTTTTTTGGAAGGTTACAGAACAAAGAATTTTCAAAATCTAAACGAGAAGAAATTAAAGCATGAATCAAGATCTCAGCCACAGATTTATATAAACACTTTCTTATGAAACCTAGATTACGTAATTGATACCTTACACTCTGTTGAACATGTGTTATATGTGACTACGAAAGGACATTTCCTGATCAAATATTACACCCAAATTACGAGCTGTTTTTGATGGAGTAATACACGTGCTACCAATATGGAGATGACACGATTGATAGTCAATCTTTCGTAACATGTGCTTTGAACTTAATAATATAAACTCAGATTTATCATTATTCAGCTTAAGGCTATTATGTATTAGCCAGGATTTCTGTTCTTCTAGACATGTTTCAAGTTTTGAAACAGCTGTTGACAGTGAAGACATTGTAGGTTTAAAAGAAATATAAATTTGGATGTCATCTGCGTAACAATGGTAACTAATACAATGTTTGTGAAATATCTTGCTGATTGGTTGCATATAAAGAGAAAAGAGCAGCGGTCCTCCTACCGAACCCTGAGGTACACCATACTTTAGTTTTACTACATACTGTAGTTTTACCAGACGTAGACTTACCAATTTTAACACACTGAGATCGTTCAGAGAGATATGATATAAACCAATTAAGGACGGTACCCTTGATACCTAAAGATTTCAGCCTTCGAATCAGGATAGTGTAATCTACTGTATCGAAAGCTGAGCTCATATCTAGCATAATAAGAGCAGTAATATTACCGCAATCCAGTTCTCTAAAAATACTATCTGTTAAGTTGACAAGTAGTGTTTCCACACTATGATCAGGCATGTAGGCAGATTGACATGGGTCAAACAATTCATTATCTCGTAAATATGCAGTCAGTTGTGAGAAAACAACCCGTTCCAACAGTTTACTCAAAAATAGAGGGAAATATACGATAGCTATACTTATATATACATATAGAAACCTGTCTTAGTGGCCACCTGTCTATAAGGTTCCTACAGTAGCTACTTTTTCGTTTCTCTTTTGGTGACCTAAATAGACAGCTTTGACCGTATGTATATATTAGGTCAATTTCATGCGTTATGGAATGACTTTTACGGAGAATTTTCAAATCTAAAAATATATATTTTATACATTTTAATGAAAATCTACAAATTAAATGATATGTTATTTTAACTGAGATTGGGGACTTTCACAATATTTGGTTGTCCTATCAACCATTCATTAAAATAAAAAAATATTTGATCTTTAATACGTTTGTTACGAAATTATAATATTTGGGTACTTTGATGAATGTTTGAAAGGATACTCAATTTTGTGAAAGTACCTCGTGTTAGTTAATATCTTACATCATTTCCTATAGATTTTTATTAAAATGTCTATAATATTCCATTTTCAAAATTGAAAATTCTCTAAAAAATGTTGTTCTGTAACGCTTGAATTTACCTGTATATATACAAATACCGGTAACTGTGTACACTGACACGGCACTTGTGTAACTGATCTTCCATATCATTTTATGACTATAATCTAAATATATTTTAAAAATACCCTGATAATATCCTGTTTTATGCTTTTATTTTCTGTATTCCGTGTAATTTATCTCTTTGGACTACCATGTGATTCCTAATAAATATCATTGCATGTGCTGCTTAAAGAGCGATCTAATCAAAAGTAATTATTGAAGCCTCTAAATTGGAAACGCAGAGGGAAATCTTTCATGATACTCACTATTTTAGCGATTAAAGTAAAAATTTGATATTTCTTGTTAATCCCTTGTAATTTTCATTCACACTGTTTCATTTACGATACAAATTTTTTATTTCATTAAAATATGAAATAATAGAAAACACATATAATTGTTGCCAATATATTGAGCAAAATCTTATTCATTTCGAAACTCTGAAGTGTTAAGGGTTAAACGGCTCATCCGGTTTAACATCATAAGGTTTTGATAGCGGGGTGTTAACTTTCATCCATACTTTACAACTGATGGAAAGTTAAATGAATATCAGAATTTCCCTTATAAAAAAGTAATATTGATATTAGAGCAGTTCTTATATAGAGCATTATACCTTTGACGATATTTATAAACTAGCCTCCAGTTGAATAGCTAATATACTAAAAGAGGTTTTGTCTTACTTGATACACGAAAATCAAAAGAGATTTCTAAAATGTCGTTTTACTGGGGAAAATATAAGTTTATTATACGAGTGACGGTATACGACACATTACTTCACACTGAAATAAAGAATATACCTGGCATATTACTCGTTATCGATTTCGAAAAGGCATTCGACTCTGTGTCTCATAAATTCCTCGATAAAGTTTGGGATTTCTTTCAATTTGGCCCATCTTTTCAGAAATGGATAAAATTGTTTTAAGAAAACGCTTCTTCGTGTGTCCTACTTAACGGACACTGTACGGATAGATGTGCAATATGGCGAGTGTGTCGTCAGGGAGATAAAACACTTAAAATGTTGCAATATGCAGATGACACTTCTTTACACTAAGTGGTACCAGAAAAGATTTACAATGTGCCCTTGAAATACTTGCTGACTTTGAAAATATGTCCAATCTCAAAATCAACATAGCAAAAACGCAAGTTATATGGATCAGGAAGCACAGGTCTCTTAAAACAGAAATTCTACACGAATACAAATTGATTTATCAATGACTCATTAGATGAAAACTTTAATTATCATATGTTTCTTTCATTTTTGCCTCCGTCATATTCTATCCAATTATATATGGGACCCGAACATTACAAACAATTAGCCATTGTCACGCCTATTCCATTTCGGAAAGAGGAGCGTTTTGCCTTTTCAGATCTGGTTGAAATCACTTTAGATAATATCGCATGTCAACCTCTTTGGAATAATCCCCGGATAAAATTGAATATACTGATACAATATATTTTAAATTTCGGAGTATGAAGGGAGTACTCTTTATCAATGACATATTGGAAACGGGTGGTACGTTTGTCACGCATTTTGAATTTCAACATAAATTTAATATACAAATAAATTTCCTTCAATATTACGGGTTATCCAATGTTATTCGGGCCGGTTTAAAAAAAAGGTGTTGTACCAAAGTTGATGGAACCTACGTGTATTATACCTGAATCATCACTTCTAATATTGACAATGATAAAAGGATGTTCTCATATTTACCAGTCGTTCTTAAAACATAATGTGAAAGAATGTAACAGCCTCACCAAATGGAAACAGGGTTTAGATCTAGAAGATAAGCATGGTGTTCGTATGATCTGATTTCCTATCAGTCAACTGTTGATATAAATATGAGGTGGTTCCAGTTTAAGATTTTAAACAGAAAACTTTACTTGAAAGATTAATTTCTGAAATTCCTAATAGTGATAAACATTGTACATTTTGTAACAGCAGTGAAGAGACAATTATGCATGTTTTTTGTTACTATCCATATTCAAATATAATATGGTCAAAACTTGAGCGATTGTTTTTTTCAGTGAGACCAACATAAAGGCCAAACTCACAAACCAAAAAAAAATGGTTTGGCTTGAACGGAGGTCATAACAGCGCTTTTAAGTGCATCTTAATTATTGTAAGAAAAGAAATATATTTAGCCAAATGCAAAAATCAAATACCGCTGTTTGAAAAGTGTTAAAACTTATTATGATATGGAACGATCTAAAGCAAAACAAATCTTAAAGAAATAATTTCATGAAAAAAATGGTTTCATTTTAGCAAATGTTTCTGATTGTCTATTTTCAGTTTGCTTGTTTGTTTTTATGTTACAGAATTGGTGTACACATTATATTTTGTCAAGTTTAATATCTCATATGTGGCTGTGCGGTCGAGGTTATTTTGTAATATTATATTGTTTGAATGTTTATATGACAAGTCATGTAATAGTGCATGTATCGATCTTTTGTAAAAATCATTATTTTGATAATTAATAAAGGAACCCTGAGAAGGGGAAATAGAAAGAACAAAATTATACCTTTGACGAAAAGTCTCAAAGCGCTTAGGAAAAAGTAAGAAAGAAGAGAAACAAATTAAAATTGTGGAACTGTCTTAGCTTGCATTGCATTATGGGGGATACTATTCCATACCTAAGGGAAGGCATGCTCAAAACCCTGTACACCATAAGACTTTGTTTTGACTACAGGTGAAACATACAGATCTTTTTTGCAGTGGCCTCAAATTTCTTACCGTTTATATTTTATAAGTAATTCTGAGAGATAAGATGCAGGCATGTCATGAACAAATTGGATAGCTAGTAGCAAGATCATAAATTCAAAACGTGATCTGATCGTTAAAATGTGTAAGATTCTTAAAACCCACGATACGGATTTATTGTTTGTTGTTGTATTTGTTGCATTTGTTGTATTTATTGTATTTGTTGTTTGTTTGTTTGTGTTCTAGTCACAAGCCATGCATCCTAGTTTTGAATAACCTGAAGCTTCTGAAGCTAGGTATCTGGTAATCTATACAATAGACTAGTGCAATAGTAAAAGTGATGTCACAGCTCGGGTTTCTTTGGACTTTGAAATCATAAACCGATCATCCATAAGTGTGTGATGAAAACAGTTTTCTATTAAAGTTTCCAACGTTTCACTCGCCATGTGACCATGGCAAATGCATTCACTAATTTTGCAGTGGTATCGTTGTCGATATATGACCGAATCTGCTAATCTCATGAAATACAAATTATGCATTACTGGCACTTCATCTTGGCAGCGGACAAATATTCTCCTTTTTTATAATCACTTTGTCCCCTCTGATATACTGTATAGGCTTATGTGTATACAATAAATTTGTACGCTATATATTTCACCTGCGTTTCAAACTTCGATACATACATATATCACAATACATAAGGAGTCATTCTTAAACATACGGTACTATCAATTATCAACTTACCGACTTCCTGCCTATGTCGACTCGATGCGGCGAATATCAAATTTGATATGATGAACTACCTATTCCGTTTAATAACGCAATGTCATCGATACGAAAGTGAAAGAAGCAATGCTTAACAAAAATAATTGATCTTATGATAGCATTATTATTATTTCAAATCCAGGTGGGAAAAACAAATTCCATGCGTTGAGATGTCCTCGGAGATAATACGAGGAAATGGTCTATATTAGACACAGTCCAGATCCTTCCTAAGTACGGTTCACTTTTAAAGCTTTCACTTCTGAACCGCTCACGTGCAATCGCTTACAAGCTTTTACGGGGCGATGCTGAAGGAGGGGCATAGGGTGTATGACCCTCCCCCCCCCCCACACACACACACACACATATACACACACCCGCTCCCACACACTCCCGCGGCCAAACACTCACGCACGCTTACATCCTCACACACCTTTGCAGTAGATAGATACATATTATTACTATTATTATTATTTTATTCGGCCAAACAAAGTGTATACAAAAGCATTACATAGAAGAACAAATCATATAAAACAAGGAATGAGAATCATTACAAAAAACACTATCGTGATTCCTATGAGCATTTACAAGTTGCCAGGAATGGGGGCAGGCAAACTAAATCATCGAAACCGTGAAGATCCCCCATTCCGACTTGCAGTACTCAGGTGAGATCACTACATTGATACAATATTGGCAACTTTGAATACTTTGAATTTTCGGCTGGCCCTGGCGGTCGTTGTGTGGGCATTTTCGGTGGCCTGCGGAAGCAAAATGAGTGGCCGCTGGTCGCGTTAGACAGGTGGTCGTTGTGGACAGGTCCTTAACTACATGAAATCTCACGGGGAGAATGTAAGTGGTCGTTATGGACAGGTGGTCGTTACAGACAGGTGGTCGTTAACACAGGTTTGACTGTAGTACCCCATGATATGCAATGAAAAGAGGATTTTAAAGGGCTCATAATGCGTCACTTAGCCCTCATTTTGATTCCATGTACAGTTGAAACTTATGGGTAGGTATTAAGAGATCCTATGGATAAAAATCGTTTTAATTAAAAAATCAGAAACAGCATTTAAAGGTCATTGAATACAGTATCTTAATTGAGAAATTTTCTATACAAAAATATGATAATTGAAGCTTAAACGATATTAACCTAAAATTCTCATTTATCACCACTGATAAAACAAAAATCAGTGGAATCGCTGTACAGATTGTATGCAAGGCGTGAAAGCTTGAGCATAGGGATAGAAATATGTACGAGTGTTACAGCAATAATTCCATCTATTTCCCACACAATGTTTCGCGGAAAACTAATGTTACTTTACATGAATATTTCCAGTCAGCTATCATTGCGCCATTTCAGACGTCTGTCTAACATGCGTTTCGAGCCATTGCATGACTCATAGTATGCGTTTTATCGTTTTATATTGGCTGAGAGAAAAGCGCTGTTAACTTTCAGTGGCGCGCTCGTAAATGCCATGATGAGTACACACCTAGACCAGGGGGCGAGAAAGAAAGAATAAATAGCCTATAATTCTTGTCTATAAAGAAAGACAGGCGAAATGGAACCACATATCAAAAGGCAAACAAGGCATCGAGGAAAAGCTGCACTGATACATTACTGTCAGACCACACACTAACAAACAACTCACACACACACACACACGCGCACACATCCGCAAATTCACACCCACGTATGATGAGGTTAATCCCAAAAGGGGCTAAATCCACTTTTGATCGAAATATATTTTAGATGAAAATGCGCTACTGACACATGAGAATCAAATGCACTATATTACACTTAAACCACGTTTCTTAAAGCTAAGCTTTGCGATGTTTGCTGTACATGGTGCAGTTACCAGTCAAGATGATCATTGCAAAATTTCAATAAAAAATTAACATATTATTCAAATTACTGTAGCAAATATTTCTTTATTTCCTTTTGGAATGAAACATTTGAAAGCAAATTTAAGAAAAATCGAATTGATTGCTAGATTTCTTTAAAGATGATAAAAATGATGGAAGGCAATATCCCTACCATAAATACAAAAAGAAGGTATCCTTTAAAAAACGCTAAAAATTGATTTAGCGTCTTTTGGAATGACGCCTTTCATATAGACACAGCGTTCTCACAAACTTAAAGAGAAGGTTGAGTTCTGGGAAGAGGTGAAAAATAAGTTGTGAGCATTTTCATAGTTATTATGCAAGTGTGGAAGAACATCAGATAAATAATGTTCCCTGAAAAGCATGGCTCTTCAAATGCCTTAATATCTTAAATATGGCATGTAACAGCATAAAAATCGGGACGGATTTTTATGCCACATGTTTGTGTAGTCCCGTATACATCTTTCTGTGTACAGTGCTTGTAACTTTACCAAGACTGGGCCAAATTTTTTATCATTTTGATGATTCCAGAACCTTGCAGTACACACCAATACTTATATGCTAGATGATCAACCTTTTCTGATCGATTTCACACCGTTTCTTTCACAATGAAATCGCATGACCAGAACTCATCCTTCTCTTTAACGGACTATAATAACCCATTAGTGGTTTCTATAGACTACATTAATAGTGCTGGAGAAAGGATGTATTGTTAGTACATTTACGGACTACCTTTGTCAGAAACAACCCATCACTAGCCGTGTTCACACGGTGGCAATTTTGGTCGGCGTAAAGGTCGTGTTTAGAGCTATTCGGCGTAATGGTGGGTTCCCACTGCCGATCAAACCAATCCGACCATGCCCAATCAAGCCCGATCACCCATTCCCCCGACCAATCCCGACCACATGCCTACACACAAGTTCTTCCCGACCGCTATTCGACTATTAACGACCCACGTTCGACCATTCACGACTCCTGCACGACGTATAGTCGACCACAACTTCAATCTCTTCTCGATCATTCCGATCTACATACAATCCCAACGCGATCCCTACTAGACCAACTAGACGTACACACGATCTCTACACAATCTCGACCCGAGCAGATCGACCTGTTCGAACAGGGATCCAAGATGACTCGTGAATTGAGTGGTTGCACAAAATATTATCGTCAGCTAAGTACTCATTTTTGATCAGCGTTCAGCAGGCGCGGATCCAGGATTTCTTGCGAGCCAAATATTGGTACGTAATGGTGACCAGCAGTGGCGTAATGAGCAAAAATGTTTGGGGGGGGGGGCAGAAAAAAACCCCGCATCACCCCACTCTTACATTCAGGCCCCTCTGAACGTTTTTCAAAATGGGTGGGGGGAGGCTAAAGTATTTACGATCAGGTAGAGCGTATCATAAATTGGCGTGGGGTCTAAGGCAAAGCCCCGGCGGGGGTCAAGGGGCGGAGCCCCCAGAAGCTCAAGGGGTATGGGCATTTAATAACGGTCAGATGAGCATATTTTGATACCTTATATTCATGACACTGGCAGGTCACTAAATGGCGTGGGGTCCAGGGGGCTGAGCCCCCTGAAACTCAGGGATTTGAGGCATTTTATTACGGTCAGATAAGCATTCAGGGGCCCGTCTTAGGCCCCCTGTTGGGGTCGAGAGGGCGGAACCCCCGGAAGCGCAGGGGTTTTAGGCATTATTTACAGTCAGATGAGCAAATTTTGATACCTTATTTGTGACACTGGCAGGACACTAATTGGCGTGGGGTCCAGGGGGCGGTGCCCCAAGAAGCTCAGGGGTTTTAGGCATTAAATTACCGTCAAATTAGTATCCAGAGGTCCGCCTTAGGGCCATAGGTGGGGTCCAGGGGGCAGAGCCCCCAGAAGATCCGGGGTTTTAGGCGTTTAATTACGGTCAGATGAGCATTTTTTTGATACCTCATTATTTTGTGACACTGACAGGTCACTATTCTTTCTTTCTTTCTCTCTTTCTTTCTATTTATCTTTAATATACTTTTTCAAAAAAGTGTGGGGGCTCGAGGCCCCGACCCCGCCGTTCCGCGGGCCCTGACATGTAGGCCTATAAATAAGCATATTTCTTGCCTTACTGTAAATTTGTCATTTTCCAACAAATGCATAAAAAAGTATAATTTACTAAAAAAGGGAGGACAAATTTTGGAAAATTATGTCATTTCAGTAACATTTGTAAATCACCGGTATCGATTTTATTGGGGGCAAATCCCCGATCTACACCTTGTTGGCGGAAAAATCGCAACTGATCTCCCCTTCTGTTCACCCTTTTCTTTTCTTCTTCCTCTTTTTTGTTCCCTTTTACCTCTCCTCTTTCCCTTTCCCCTTACTTTTTGGGGCGGGGGCAAGGGCTCGCCCCCTGATCCGCGCCTGGCGTTCAGTACATCTCAGACACTCAAGAGATGGAAATCGAACAGTTACAGGTGTGGGCTAGGTGGTTGGCAACACGATATGATAGTTCACTACAGTGACTCCTTGCTCTAGTCATTATATGCATAGTGATATATAATTCTTGTATGAAGAGTTCTCTTCCAAAAGGTGTATTTGCGTGTTGTTTAGAAACTCAGGACTATGAAATCGCACAAAAATATGGGTCTCCTCAATTTTTTTTTTTGTTTTTTTTTTTACGATTTTTTTTCTTCTTAATTCATGGATTTAGAACCTTTTTGAACAAAACTGAACTGAACTTATCACTTTTTTGAACAAAACTAATTTTCTTGCCTGATTTTAAAGCCTTTTAATCTGAATTTCAGTAGTATCAATATACCGGTAAGAAGAAAATGTGATTAGACCAGCACGTAATTGTGTCCTTGGTTGAGTTGCGATCGGAAAGATCGAGTGCGGTCGAGAAGTGCTCGGGATGTGATCGAGAAGCAGTCGAGAAGTGAGCGAGTTCGGTCGAGTGACTGTTTAGGGCAGACATGTATCGATCTTCTAGCACATTTAGTGATGATGCCATACTCGAATGTTAGGTTATTCGTACCGCACACGAACAGACTAACAAAATTCTTGCTATTTTAAACGAAAAAAGACTTTCCAATTACTAATCACTGATTGCTTATTACAGCTTACTAAAGAAAATTATATATAAATGTACAATAAGTATACATAATTTTCATTAGCAAATTTACTGAAGGTTTTTAACTACGGTATGCTTTGTAAAAATCTTACATAATATCCTTCATGTTGACAGGCTTGCTATTCTATCATCATAACAAATTACCATTAATTCATAAATATGCAAAATATAAATTATCATACAACATCATCAGTGCCAAATCTAGGTATCTAAAAATGGAGCTCTACTTAGAAAAAATATAAAAGCTAGTAATAGATAGATTAATACAAATTGAAAATAAATAATTCAATTACCTAACAGACGATCGCTTTGTTTTCATTTCTACAATAATAATAATAATAATAATAATAGAGAATATTTATTAAGCGCATAATAAATTGAAAATTTCTTTATACGCTTTACAATTATGACAAATTTGAATATATATATATATATACAACATAATAAATAACAAAGTAGCTAAGCAAATAACAAAAAAAAATATTCATGGGAAAGTAAACCAATTCACCTATTGGTGATGCAAATATGCAAATATCTAGGGGGAGGGGTTATAAAGTTGGTTTGAAAAGAGGTCATGAGCTCACCACTGATGATGGTATCCGAATAATCCGATGCAATCTTACCACAGTGTACATTTTGCCTCTGATTATGAAAATCTCTTCGGCCTCAAGTTGAGAGAGAAAATAATGTTTGTAGACAAAGACGCCGTCCTGTACGACCTCCATCGGCACAATTGAGAAAGTGAGTCCCACTCACAAATATGGAAGGAGACTGAGAGTAGCATATCATGGGTAGAGGCATCGAGGAGCCAAGTGTGAGGGGGAAGGGGTAGGTCGACGGATCTGGTCATACTTGGTGGATGAAATGCTACAGAACAAGGCTATATCAAAAGAAAGAAGGCGGATCGAAGGGGGTGGTTCCACCTGTTTACGTAACCCCCCTCCCCCTTCTATCTCTCTCTCTCCCTCTCTTTCTCTCTTTGGCAGCTGATATGTGGATGCACGTGTCCCAAGGCTCCCTAGAGCTACGCCACTTGGAGTAAAATACCCAAATCATACATTGATTCCTTCCCCTCCCTCACACACTTGTCCACGTGACTATTCAGTGATGGTACCTTGTTCCAGTTCCGCAAATAAATGATAGCATTACCACAATAGCTTCTTAAAACTATTTATCTGTACTTCTTGTCATAAAAGTCACACTATGTTTATTTTCCGCTGTATTTCAAGATTATGTTAACGTGTCTCCATTGGTCGTCTCTTAGATATTTTTAGTTGATTTTATATATTTCAAATTAAAAATTGGGGTTGGCTATGAAAACATTAAAAATACGTACAAAGATGAGTACATGCAATCGCAGAGTAAATATTATCTGCCCTTTTATACAGGGCTAAAACGAAATCCCCAATAAGAATCATGATGAAGAGATCAAATTTTCGATCATTTAATTCATGATCATCGCAAGGCGCCTAAAAATGAATGTATACCTGTACTGCTTTGTCTCGCAAAGGTATGACTTCAAGTGAACTAAAACAACATAATAACAATATAATACTACAACAGAGTATTTACAAAGTAATAACAAATAATATGAATGTGAAATATTATGTATATTTTCCTCAATATCTACTTTATTGTGCAAACACTACGGGAAACACAAAATAAGTCTAGATGACATGTTTTAAGTTACAGGACAACATGACGTATACAATGAAAGACTTATTACATAACATACTACATTGGAACCTAGAATACATATAAAATGTATTTTTGAACAAATTGGAACATAATGAGGGTAAGAAATAAATATTTCCATTTTTTAAAAGTTCAATTTAAGATTTTGCTATTGCACAACTTCATTTAATGTTTTGACGTTAGAGACATAGCCGTGGAATGGTAGATAGACATCGAATTGCACTACCAGTACTTGCACTTCTCACTGAGGAAATGGTTACAAGAAAAACGTTCAATTAGAGTGTAAACAATAGTGTTTAATCATAGGAGTGTAAAGATGGGGCGGTTCAAACAGTAAAACAAGTCTACTTCTCGCTGCACGTTTAACCTTCAATACAGTAGTTAGGGTTATTGCCTTACAGCCTGGGACGGGCTGAAAGACTACGAAAAAATCATAAACCGTTAATAAAAATTGGACATGACCTGATGATGTGTTAACGAAACATTCGCTCTATTTTTTTTGGTGTGTGTACATATCTTATACACAAGAGACAAACATCTCACATCTTTAATCAAAATATGAACTGTGCTTTCAAATAGTACGCTCATGTATGATGTAACGGTTAAGACCCACTGAATAATTAAAGTTTTCCATCCAGTTGTAAAAATAAATGCGAATGTGATCTATGATGCATTCCAGAAACATTTTATGATGTGAGATGCTCTTAATCTAGGCGTGTGTCAAAGCTCATCCTTCACCTTCCATCCAAAGTATTTTGCCAGCTGCTTTCGTAGGAGGTAATTTGTAAAAGGTATTTCTTCATCGGTTATCAATCGACAGTCTCTGTCGGTTTTCGCTGAATCTTTCATTTAAAATTCTTGATATCAACACCGGATGGGTGCCACACCTTTTCATCGTTGACGACCACTTTCTCGACACATCGTTCCGACATCCTCCGGTTCAACTCCTCAAGTTTTGCGACTTCTTCACGCATGCGATCCTCCCCAAATTCGCGCACTTTCTTCCAGAAACGATACAACTTGGTGTCGCCGTTGTTCCACTCCCGTATCTTTGCCGCGGTTTTGTCGGACACCCTTTTGATGGACGAAGTGGTACGGACGTTCACTATGAGGTAGGAAATATCCTGGAAGTTCGAGCACATGAGCTCTTTGAGGAGGATCAGCGACTCGGAGAAGTAACTCAATGGTCATGACGAGGTCAAAGTCGGAGGCGATGCGTCGAATCTTCTCGTCGACGGCATTGACGTTGGTCTTGAGGTGGATCTCCAGACCAAGTTCATATGGAGCATGCTGTATTTGACGTATCGTTTGTCGTTGCCTTTGAAACTGTTGAATTTGTTGAATTGCTGTGGGTTCTCCAGGAAGGTGGCCAATGACACACCATAAAGCTGGTCGTACCTGAAGTAGGTGTAGACGGATTCAAATAGGGTGGTGGGATCACGGATAATGGTCACGTAGATAGAGTCAGCAGGCAACAGAGAATCAAACCCTGGAGGAAAGAAAGGAAAGAAAATGAAAATAGATCTTATGCCCCTTGGACGCGAGGCGTTATTTCGAATGCGTAACATATTCGCTAATATAGCCTCTTGACTGGTATTTTGGTTGGTTGGCTTTACATGTAGATTCCGGATTTTAAATTAAAATACACATAATTATATTCATACATACATAATGATAAACAAACTTACATACATGATTATTAACAAAAATACATCTAAATACAAGTCAATTATCAAAATACTGCTGGGTTGCTCTATCCGGGGCCATCTACATAGTGGTTCTGTTCTTCTTAGATCTCTTATGGTAATAACATATACCTGTAGTATCGAATCCATGACACATGCTCCGCCGACAATTGCTCCGCCGACATTTACTCCGCAAAACGCGACAATTGCTCCGCGACATTTGCTCCGCGACATTTGCTCCGCCGACAATTGCTCCGCCGACATTTGCTCCGCCGACAATTGCTCCGCCGACATTTGCTCCGCCGACATTTGCTCCGCCGACATTTGCTCCGCCGACAATTGCTCCTCCGACAATTGCTCCGCGACATTTGCTCCGCCGACAATTACTCCGCATGAAGTGATAAATGCTCCGGTGACAATTGCTCCTCGAACGACAGTTGCTCCGACGACAATTGCTCCGCCGACATTTGCTCCCCCGACAAATGCTCCTCCGACATTTGCTCCGCCGACAATTGCTCCTCCGACAATTGCTCCGCATGAAGCGACAATTGCTCCGCCGATATTTGCTCCGCCGACAATTGCTCCTCCGACATTTGCTCCGCCGACAATTGCTCCTCCGACATTTGCCCTGCCGACAATTGCTCCTTCGACATTTGCTCCGCATGAAGCGACACTTGCTCCGGTGACATTTGCTCCGACGACATTTGCACCGCCCAAAAAGTGCCCCGTAAAAATACAAATGCTAGTAGTACTACGACAAATGCTTCGCCGACAATATTTTTCTTCATGTGTTATTTTCTTTGTTTTGTTTTAGTTTGTTTCGTTTTCTGAATGCATTTCATGAAATAATGTAGATGAAATGAAATGAATGAATGTTGATGATGTGGGAGAAAAAGGAGTTACCTAAAAGTCATGTCGAATATGCTGAAATAACTTTTCATCTATCACTGTACGTCCCAGATAATGTACACAAAGCAATCATTACATGTCAGGGGAAGTTTAAAAAAGAAAAAAGAAAGAAAATAGAGCAGCGAGCCACATTCCCCAATACGCGCATACCTCCTCGTTAATTTCAAACAGCGCTAGCTCATCAATATGTAAGACCTGAAATGACCTCAATGCAAGCAAGCACATGCAGAATAGGTATACCATCTGCGAGTAAAGCATTCATCATGGAAGTTTTAGAAAATAACAGGGGAGGCATCAAAATCAGCTTTGAAGGACATTTGTACGTAAAAAGAGAACATAAACAAGATTTAGGGATTATCGAATCGATAAATTTGCACACGAAAGTCCCCCTCAGGCACGTGCGCTGCATGCAAAAACGAGTTATGGGACCAAACTCAATTTATTCTGGCATGAATGTTCAGCCCAAACACTTCAGCTACTTCTTGTCATTACTAATATCAATTATAAACTAAGGCATTTGACGAGCAACCTCTTTCAGGGAACCTTTTAAAAAGTTATAACATTCTTCCTAACTGAGAAGGGGGGAGGGAATGGGAAAAAACATACAAAAAATACTTTTTCCAGAACTTACGGCTGTCTTTAACCAGATTTTGGATATGCATAATAATTATGCAAGTACAAAGTAAACTAAAAAACAAGAGGATTGAGCACCATGCAATTATTAACATATCAAAGAATCTATGCTGATATTGCAAAATATGTATAAAAAGGATTGGAAACCATTCTCTTACTCCTGCTAACCGAACAATAGCCAAAACACTCTCAAATGGTGATGCAACAGGGAGCATTATAACATAAAAACAATCCTACATATCAATTGTTGGATGGTAAATATCCTGAATAACAATAACAATCTAGAAATCAATTACAGCTCAAACAGGAAACGTATGATACATGTGTCAAACTGCTCTGAAATAGAAAGATTGCAAAATAAGCTTTTAAAATAAATAGGCACCGTTAAACGGGTGGATGAGAAAACAAATTGAAAAGATGTTTTGGGTAATTTTTTTACAAAGTAAGAATGCAGAGGGAAGGGCTCAAGGGCAAGGTGGGCAGGGATATAATTAACCTAAAGATGGTGGATTACACTAAAGCGGGTAAGGAGCACAAAACTCCACGGGAGGGGTACAGTCCACGGGGCAGGGTGTATTATCCCGCAAAGAGGGGCAGAAGGTGATAAGTGGATGGGGATAAGGATTAGGTATTCAGAGTAACCTCACTATTCATAGCGACCATAATTCATAAGGACCATCATTCGTAAGGGCCGCTATTCATAATATGAGATGAGGGTCGCTATTCATAATTCAAATTGAGGGACATTATACTCATAAGGAACGCTTCCCACAATAGGACAATAAATTAGGTATAATATTATGAATACCAACACCCTTTTCTTGCATTATGATTAGTGATTGTTATGATTAACGACCCCGATTTTGTATTATGAATAGCGACCCTCCTCTTACTATGAATAGCGGTCCTTAGAAATAGTCCTTATGAATAACGATGAGACCCCAGGTAGTCATGGTGTTCTGATTATCCAAATGAATCACGGCAACAAGGGCTATTGTTGCTCTAAATTGAATTCAATAGATGCTATTGCTATGTGGGGCAAAGTAAATGATTGAGTAGCCTTGCAATAGGATTGTACAAGGATGGAGAGATTGGTGCTTATCATGTTAGATACTTTTATTATGAACAGCTAATAATGTACGAGTCTATTAAGCATTCAAATGTTTTCTTATATCCCTGTTTTCTTGCAAAAGTCCCGACATAAACAAATATATATTTAAAAGGAAATTATATAAAATACAAGATTTCAGCATGATCTTTTAAACGGTCATTTTATTACCTCTTATGGTAACTCTTCAAGATATTAGAAGGACCTATGGTGAAAGAACAAAGGCAAATGTATAAAATTAAAACCTTGATTTACTCCAAAATAGCTAAAGTGGATTTAGGTCCTTTTGCAAGAAAACTCTTTATATTCTTGGGGTATAACATAACTACATCAAGGGATTATACAGCATCACACTACTAAGTACAATTATATTGATATTGCAAATGGATATATGGAGGTATTAAGCCGGAGAACATTACTGAACGGCATCTCCAGAACAGACATTTTCAGGCACCTTAAGAAAGCTTAAATAATATCCGGCACACCTCGGCAAACAATATTCATATATTCTCTTACAAAATTAATTCAAAAGAGTATAGGCATGTTCCGAGTAGGAATATCCAGTGAACATGCACGGGATGTAAACTCACTTAAGATGCTAAAATCAGAATCCTTGTTTACCGAGCCCTTCCCCCACTGTTTACTGCCAAATTGTGAACAACGTAGATGTTTGCAATGCAAAATAAACATTAATTTTGTAACCAAGTAGCTCTGAAGCCACAGCAGAGCATATAAAAAAACAACAACAACAACAGTAAAAAAGTAACATGAGCATACACTCCACTTTCATCCACAAGAAATTCCAGTATAGATGAATAGTGATTTTCTGCAGGTCACATTTATCGGTTGGGTACAAACTATGGTGCCTGCTCATCACGATGCCAGGCTTTATTTATCCTAATGGATGGCCCAATAGCTCTGAGGAACGAATCTAATTTCACAATGCTTTGAAACTGTTTATTTCGAAATGTCATTTGATGACCAGAACTCCAATAAAAATTTGATTGGAATTGAGATAAGAAGAAGATAAACCGAGTAGAAAATGATGTTAGGATCATGGAAATTAGGCCTATTATAATACAGTTTGTAAAATAATCAGGTTGAAACAATATGAAGATATTTGTGATAACAGTTCTTTCAGAGAAGGATGGTAACATTTGATAATATATAACATATCTGCATCATGGAAATTGTTTGGTTGAATATGTGATGTAAGTTTTTGTAATTGTTATTTGAAAAGGTAAGAATAAAGAAAATGAATAACACTGTTATTTTATTATCTTTATGGTTTAGTTCTTAACCTTTCTGCTTATTCCCATTTTCACAAATCATTTTGTTGCAGTTTGATGTTAATTCTTCATGATCAGCCAATTGCTCTTCTTCCGATGGCTCCGTGTGTCACTTAAAGTCAGTGAAAACAAAGTACTCGAATGAGACAGGGTGCTTTACACACTAATTTATATAGTAAAGCTACATACTCTTAACTGAAGGAAAGAAACCTATAGAAAACGGACTGGATATTATTTAAAATACTATTCTAAACAAGAATGTACTACATGTACTACATTAGGTTACAATTTCATGAGAGAAATAGAACTCGAGAGGGGGAGAAGAGAAGAAGTGAGGAAAATGAAAGAAGACTAATAGCATGAGAGGAAAGAAAAGAGCTAGGAAGACAAGAAAATGGTGTAAAAGGGAAAAGGAGGAGCAAGAAAGAGAAAGAGAGTGAGAGAGATTGCTTTGAGCTTTGGATCAGCTAATGTGCAATACATGAAACAGATTTTGAGCGGAGTTATTATCTTTCGGTGAAGAACTTGCATAAGGAGCTATAACTTGATTTTTTTTGAATCAAACATTATGGGGAATAGCAATAAACGGCTGAGCATTTGTCTTCTGCAGGGCCGTTGCCAGAGTTTGATGTTTGGGGGCACATACATGTAATTGATCGACGTCCTGGGGAGGGGTCTAAGAAGAGGGTGTCTAATCTTGGAACAAAATTGGGGGCACGTGCCCCTTGGCTACGGGCCTGGTCTTCTGTAAGGTACTCTTTAGGCAGGACAAATGACGGCAGAGCAATTTATTGCACTAATTGCCAGAGGAGCATTCATGTCTTCCACGAGGCACTTTTGGATCAGAGAGCAATTTTATTGTCGGCGGAACATTTGTCTTTTACGGGGCACTCCTGATACGTCGGCGGAGCATTTGTATTTTACGGGGCACATTTTGGGCGGAGAAAATGTCGTCGGAGCAAATGTCACCGGAGCAAGTGTCGCTTCATGCAGCGCAATTGTCGGCGGAGCAATTGTCGGCGGAGCAAATGTCGGCGGAGCAAATGTCGGCGGAGCAAATGTCGGCGGAGCAATTGTCGGCGGAGCAAATGTCGGCGGAGCAATTGACGGAGGAGCAATTGTCGGCGGAGCAAATGTCGGAGGAGCATTTGTCGGGGGAGCAAATGTCGGCGGAGCAATTGTCGTCGGAGCAACTGTCGTTCGAGGAGCATTTGTCACCGGAGCATTTATCACTTCATGCGGAGTAATTGTCGGCGGAGCAAATGTCGCGGAGCAATTGTCGGCGGAGCAAATGTCGGCGGAGCAAATGTCGGCGGAGCAATTGTCGGCGGAGCAAATGTCGGCGGAGCAATTGACGGAGGAGCAATTGTCGGCGGAGCAAATGTCGGAGGAGCATTTGTCGGGGAGCAAATGTCGGCGGAGCAATTGTCGTCGGAGCAACTGTCGTTCGAGGAGCATTTGTCACCGGAGCATTTATCACTTCATGCGGAGTAATTGTCGGCGGAGCAAATGTCGCGGAGCAATTGTCGGAGGAGCAATTGTCGGCGGAGCAAATGTCGGCGGAGCAAATGTCGGCGGAGCAAATGTCGGCGGAGCAAATGTCGGCGGAGCAAATGTCGGCGGAGCAATTGTCGGCGGAGCAAATGTCGCGGAGCAAATGTCGCGGAGCAATTGTCGCGTTTTGCGGAGTAAATGTCGGCGGAGCAATTGTCGGCGGAGCATGTGTCGGGTTACCGTAGTATCATGGCAGGATAAATGTTACTTTGATTCACTTTTTTCTGTCCTCTATGAGGAACAGATTGTGAGCCCATACACAAGTTATTAAAAACGTTGCATACATTCTTCATTTTGAGATCCCCTTCGTGCGGGGTCATTCTCACAAGACCTTTGTGAGGGGTCATTCTCACAAGACCTTCGTGCGGGGTCGTTCACACAATACCTTTGTGCGGGTTCGTTCTCAAAAGACCTTCGTGCGGGGTCATTCTCACAAGACCTATGTGCGGGGTCATTTTCACAAGACCTTCGTGAAGGGGCATTCTCAAGACCTTCGTGAAGGGTCATTCTCAAGACCTTCGTGAAGGGTCATTCTCACAAGACCTTCGTGCGGGGTCGTTTTCACAAGACCTTCGTGCGGGGTCGTTTTCACAAGACCTTCGTGTGGGGTCATTCTCACAAGACCTTCGTGAAGAGTCATTCTCACAAGACGCATCACAGACCACACCAGGCACTGACGCAGCTCTACGTCAGGCAATTTAATGACGCCTCATGTGCACCGGTCCAAACAGTAAGCAAGATGTACCCCAGAAAGAATCGACAAATAGACATTTCATCGGGAGGTAGGATTTTTTCATTTCATTTAATAAAAAACGCCTTTTAGCGAATAATCTGGCTAGATTAATTAACTATGTTTTTCAGGTCAGAGGATCAATAATTTAAAAGGCAAAGTGTGACTTATAGGAATGATCTGCTGAGAACATTGCCTCAAAGAGCATTTTGTCCTGTGACATGTAATTCCGCGATAGCCACAACACGTGGCGACCCACACTACGTGTGCGCCCCCTGACGGCAGAGCTGAGCCAATAGCAATAATTATAATAGTAATGATTGGATCAACGAACGTTCGGAACTATGAATCTTCTGATCAACCAATCTTCGAAAATATTTGGAAGGAAAAAAACGACCTACCCTCTTTGCTAAATCGTGTGTGTTGGCAGTGGCGGATCCAGGGGCCGGGGCCCGGGCCCCTCCCTAGAAAAAACAAGTAAAAACACCCTTAAAAAAAAAAAAAAGTTGGGCCCCCTCCCCTGGCGCCCAAGGGGGGGTGGTGGTGGGAAAAAATTACCCTTCCCGGAGGGAACTTTTTTTTTTCGGGTGCCAACAATTTTTTTTGCTCACTACCCCCACTGAGCGAAAATTGACCGGCACGATTTTCAAATTTTCGCACGAAGTGGGCCCCTTTTTAGGCTCCCTCCCTTGCCGCCGGCTGGATCCGCCCCTGTGTGTTGGCAGAGGATGTTGTAGCTGTGAAAGGACTTTTCAGACCCTCTGCTAATCTTCCCTTTCAGATGATGTCCAATCCATGGTAGCACGAAATTCAGGTTGTACCTGTCTCCGTATCTCATCAAGATATCCTGTACGGTGCTACTGCCACATTGATGTATCTTGGGGATTCCAATGTTGTTCCTTCGCTTGCACACGATTCGAGAGGATGCTGATTTCTGGTAAAGATGAAAGATATAATGTGTAAGCTTTCTTATTCTTTCTATGTCAGTCTGGAAGAATATCGTAGTAGAAAAGGGGCCCTGACAGCGAATGTACTTAAAATGCTCTTATATTCCAAGAAAGACGAGAAATGTCTTGTTCTTAGTATTCGATTTATTTTCAAGTATCTATAACACGTGAGGAATGAGGCCTGAGACCTATATGATATCTGAAAGCTTAGATTGTTTATTCAGTTAAAGGCAAATGATTATATAATGAAATAATGGTTCGTTAATGCGCAGTTTCGTAATCCCGAAAATCAAATCCGAAAATCTTTTTCGGAATCATAAACATTGGGAACAATGAACCCCCTCTCACTGTCGGAATAACGAACTTTAGGAATAATGAAGCCTATATAGTCCTCGGCCTAATTTTCGGATGAACGAACCGTATTTCAAGTTTTGCAATTATGAGACTCCGGTGTCATGAACCTTCGAAGAAACGTCCTTCGGTGTCATGAAACTTCGAAGAAACGTCTACACCCCGGCGTCGACATATTGGGTACACCGAATCTAAACTTTTCTTAAGTGAATTCAACAGTGCCACATAGAGGATTGTTTTTATCACTCTTTTTTTTTCTTCACGTGGACATGGTACAAAGAGGTGAGTTTTGTTATAAAGCTCGTTGAACACGAGGCGTCATTTCAATGGCATTACTATCTGCGCCTATCGAGTCTGTAAATGCAACTAGCCCATAGAGGTATTGTGGTTTGATGAAAAAGTCACCGGACTGTGAACCAAAGGGTTAGCGGTTCGAATCCCTGTCGCATACTAACGTCCTTTGGCAGGACTTTAATTTGCATTTGCCACACTCGTCCCATGTGAGGTAAATGGGCACCTGGCAGGAATAAATTCCATGAAATGCTAGAGCGTCTTAAAGGCAGCAATGTTAAGGATGGGGTAATAATTATTTGTTGAGCTCCAGGAGTGGCAAGCCTGACAGAAAAGAGCGTTATACAAGAACCCACTATCGGTATCATTAATAGTAGTAGTAGTAGTAGTAGTAGTAGTAGTAGTAGTAGTAGTAGTAGTAGTAGTAGTAGTAGTAGTGTAGTAGTAGTAGTAGTAGTAACAGTAGTAGTAGTAGTAGTAACAGTAGTTGTTAACCTATACCCCAGTATGTCAACAAAATGTTTACATTGTTAATTTTGCAATCACTCTTTGAGAAATATCACTCTCAATTGGTATGTCAAAAAGGCCGTGGTGTTCCCAGGGAGTTGGTAATGAGAACTAAAATTACTGCCTTACACAAGGGCACCAGTGCATCAACTTGGTTTCGAACCTAGGACCTCTCTGTTACGAGACCACTGCTCTACCACTGAACATTCGCTCTCCATTATCACTATAGACAGGCAAATGAAGCGTCGTGTGCAAAGGGCATTAAAGGGATTAGGTATCTTTATCTCAGATTCTAAACAGATTCCTGGATTTAGCTCATGCTGCAATCATAATTATAAACCTTTAGGTCAGTCAGGAATCCCATGATGCGTCTACAAGCCGATCGCCCATCTGATTAACAAGATATTTATGATTGGAATTCGAAATTTCAAAAACCGTTTTCCCAACTGTTTTTATAACACTACAGTCTATTGGGGAAAATGAGTATGGTAAAACCGGTCACTCAAAGAGTTTTACTTTTTTGAGGCACTTCGTGATCATTTTGAAGCGCAATTTTTTAGGGCTTCATATTACACCATATCACAGACGCTGATAACACGTAGGGCCATGCATCTCAGATTTGACATTGTTAAACAATGCCTTTAAGGGTTCTTGCTTTCCAACAGCAATTATTCTAGGGTTGTGAATATTCCTCATATAAACTAAGTTAAATTAAAGGGATCGTTTAACAGTGTTAAATCTGAGATACACGGCCCTACATGTTATTAGTGTCTGTGATATGGTGTAATAATGAAGCCCTAAAAAAATTGCGCTTCAAAATGATCAAGAAGTGCCTCAAAAAGTAAAAATCTTTGATTGACCGGTTTTACCATACTCGTTTTCCTAATAGACTATAGTGTTATGAAACCATCAGGCGAACGGTTTTCAAAATTTGTAATTCCAATCATAAATATCTTGATAATCAGACAGGCGATCAGCTTGTAAAAGTCATGGGGTTCCTGACTGACCTAAAGGTTTATGATTATCATTGCATCATGAGCTAAATCCAGAATTTTGTTTCAGAATCTGAGACAAAGTTACCGGATCCCTTTAAAGGAAGACTTACTGTGATACCCGTCTCATTTGAGGTTTCGTCAGTATTGCCATTACTGCATTATTAATGAATGTAAAAGAGGGTTGTTAGTCGTAAGATAGTAACAAAGGTTAAAGCGAAATATCGTATCGAAATCAAAATCATAACATTTACATAACGAAGAGCTTGGAAAGAGGCCCGTGCAACCCCCGTGTCATGATTATTGGCACTTTTCCTCCATACAGGGATTAAAAAAAAAACTAACAACACAAAAATCACAAATTGCCGATCATCTTTACAAGAAGTCAACCCGATAATTCACTAATTAAGAAGAACATCTTTAGGCCCTAAAGTTTTTTTTCATGATTCACATGAATTACAAGTCCAGTATACAGTACATTCAATATTACGTGCACTATATGACGATGGCAATGATCAGCGGAGGCCGTTGATCTGTGGTCAAGGACTGAGTACTACGTAAACGTGAAAAGAAACATAGGACTAATTATTTGTTGGCCTATCAAATGTTTCTATTATGGTTTACATTAATACCAAAGTGCTTATTATGTATTCTTTTAAATCTCTTTGTATGTAATGTAAGGCCTACATGTACAGCTTGAAATGCTCCCAGGGGGTCTCAGTCATGTAGAAATACTGCAAGCATGCGTGACCACAGGTACCCCCTAAACGAGGATTTCTTCTGAAGCCAGAATACACCCAATGTAAAATTAATCAAATTGCGCTCCTGATGTAAAATTCACAATGTAAACAATTATTTCAAGAGAAGCAATGACATCAACCTGTACACTTCCAAATGGGTTTATTGCACAGCCATCATAAGTCCTTTCTTTGAAAAAAAAAAAGAATTACAAGTTTGTCGTCGTCCCTTTACCCCTTTATACGTGTTTTCTTGGTCACGCATGATTACAGTATTTATATTTGACTGACGCCCCTGGGGATATGCTTCTAATCATGATTGTACTCTCATACCTCGAAAGGGGGTCGAAATAGTCAACAAAAATTTGGGCCGCGTATTATAAAGAGTTATGATTGATCTTAAGTTTGGTCAATACACGATGAGCCATAGACTTACGCTCAATATTATCCTTACGATCAATCAAAAGGCTGTATAATACATGGCCATGGGCCAAATCATTTCAAATCGAATCAAAATTCATTCTCTGATAAAGATAGGTGTATATAGGCCTATAGACACTCGTTTGAATATCTGCATATAAATACACTTTCTCTCACCTAACAAACTGCTCATCATCATCATCATCATTATCATCATCATTATCATCATCATCATCATCATCATCATCATCATCATCATCATCATCATCATCATCATCATTATCAATTATTGCACGAAGGACGAGTATTCCAAATAGAAAGACAGCAGTCTAAACTATAACAGTTCTTAGAAGACAACTCGACATGTTTTGGGAAAAACTATTCGCTCTTGCTACGCGTATGATACGGGTAGTTATCCTATCCTAACTATAGGTCCCAAATGAATTAAAATTACTGCGGCGTGCATGTCGTTTTATTTGTGTGAAAAATGCGTTTGAAAACATTGCCAGTGTAAATGACCCTAATGTTTGGTTGCTAGTGTGAATGACTCTACTAGGGCCGTTTAGGGTCATTTACACTGGCTACCAAACATGCCAAAAGATGCC
This sequence comes from Mesocentrotus franciscanus, assembly GCA_037976565.1. Lineage (NCBI taxonomy): Eukaryota > Metazoa > Echinodermata > Echinoidea > Camarodonta > Strongylocentrotidae > Mesocentrotus > Mesocentrotus franciscanus. Next base: position 1,289,708 of record CP137681.1, on the reverse strand, counting down.
AAACCGGGGCCTGACCGCGATCTTCGGGGAAGTTTAACTACGCCAAACCGGAAAAGATGCCGAGCCAGAAACATTCCAAACCGGTGTGTGATTTTTTGAAATGTCCGCGTCATTTTGGTGGTGATGTTTGGTAATGTAAACGGTAGCAGCTGAAAAATCGCGATGTTTGTCACATGACTTTCGGCAGGGCCAGGGTCAAAGGTCGGGAAGACCACACATGCGCATTACCAACCAAAACACGCCAAAACATCATGTTTTAGCGCAAGTGTAAACAGTAGCGCCAAAACAAAACAAACCCCCAACCCCAAAAAAAAAAAAAAATCACAGGTTTTTTGACAGTATAAATGAGCCTAGTATAACCCTCTCTTGACCCTGCCCCCACTACAATATCTGTGTTCACTTCACTAACAATGGTCCTTACGCTCGAAAAGATACATTGTAACTTCCATAAAGCATGACAAATTGTATTATAGGCATTACTATACTTTGCTAACGTACACTTCTAGACTATAGCATGTATACGTTTGAAGAGATGTAGCTTTCCCAATAACAATGGCAATAACTAAACAATGTTATGTTAAGAGTGAACGGGGTGAGGTGGAACACGAATCATGGTCTGGTACTTCGCTTCGTAGCTTGGTCAATGTTTATTATAATAATAATAGTAACTTTCTATTTATTTAACGCATAATAATTAATACTTAAAGGCCCTCTGTTTTAGTTTGGCCAGGAGGGATTAGAGGGATTAGCGTGGTCACTGACAGGTGGTTATCTCATCAACTCAGCTCTCAATTAACATAAGAAAAAGAGGATCATGGGGGACCAACAGGCACCGCTTAGGCACTGTTTTCTATATAGAGGGAGCAAGTGGCTACAAGTAGTACAGTGGGGCTACATGTATGTATGGTAAATAATAATAAGAGTAAGCTGCAGCATTAATTATTAGCCAACATCCTTATATTTATATATATTTTAGTATGTCATTTATAGTTATCATTTAAAAAGAGGTCTTGATTCGGGAGAAGCGGGTCAATCCAGGTTGAACTGTAGCATTAAAGCACTGTAAAAATTAAAAGTGTTAAAATTACAATGAAATCTCTTGAAATGCGATGGTTAGAAACAGACAAACTTTAATGCCTCATATGTGTGTAGTCCTATATGGCAATTACTTTCATGTGCGGTTCATGTGATTTGTAGCAAGGTTGAGTCAATATGATAGTATCTATCAATTCATAATAATAAGGAAACCTTGCGAGAAGAGTAAATGATAGAAGTATAAAATGAAAATAATCATAAGGAAAGATAAAAAGAGAATATTTAAAAAGGAGAACAGAATTTAATACTTACAAAATGAATCAGGAAATGCGTTTCTAGCCATTCGAACCTTAATCGTAAATAAGTTACATTGTAATTGTCTCTTTATATGTTATTTAGTTATATGATTTAACCCTATAATATAAACATATACATGACTGTATATCCCGACGCAGGGTCACTTTTCATTGTCTTTTGTTGGCAGTGAATTTTGAAATAGATTATGTACACTCTAAAATCTGAAATGTTAAATCACCATTTAAAAGGGCCGAGGAGTGACCACTCTTTCAGAATGGTAGGTTAACAATTTGAACATGCTGGATCCAAGATTATAAATGTTGAATCTAGCATGTTCAAAGTATCAATCTGACATTTTTGAAGAGTGGTCATTCCTCGGCCCTTTTAAATTGAGATTTAGCATTATAGTTTATAAAGTGTATTAATGTTAGATTAACATGTATAAAAAATAGGTTTCGGAATTTTTTGGAACACATTTGTTGAACAAATCATAAATGAAAATTCATGGAAAAGATTTTGTATACGTGTATGTACAAAAGTTCTATTTGAGATCTGATTAATTCATTAGTTTGTATATCAGTGTAATATATTGATAAGTACTTTTCTTAAACAAAAATACCTTGTGTTTGTGGAAGGAGTTAGACTACACTATTATTTTGCTCCTTTTACCAACCAATAACTTCTTTTCTTCTATATGTAAAGTATCATATTTATTTGCTGTTTGTATAAATAAAATCGCTCAATCAATAATGATTCGCTAATGTTTGTATAGTATACTTAAATAGGTAAAGTGTCAACACAATTGATTCTCATTAGAAATAGTGCATATTGGAATAGTTATAACTTATTTCATATTGTTCTCATATACTTTTCATCTGATTTTGTAATGATTATTGTCATACTTATATCTCATAAAACAGGATATGCATATACAATGTAAATGAAGTTTTCTTATAAATACGAATAAAATATCAGGTGATGTAATTTGCTCTTGCATTCATATGTTTTAAATTATTAATTTGTAGGAACAAATATGAGATTTTGCGATCATACTAGATCACATTGACTTAATTCATTTGCCTATTTAAATTCCCAAATCAAAGTTTTATTCAAAACTGTGTTCATGTTTGTCCGATTTCTTTCAAACTCTTCCTTTTAAGCCTTTAAATATTATGTCTGTCAATCATGTCAGCTAAAACTCAGATACTCTCTTTCTCTTTCTTTCTCTCTCTCTCTCTCTCTCTCTCCCCCTCTCTCTCTTTCTTTCTCTCTCTCTCTCTCTCTCTCTCTCTCTCTCACTCCCTCTTTATTATTATCTTAGCCCTTATATCCCTCTTGCTCTCTCCCCGTTACTACATATGCTGTCTTTAATATTTTCTTTCTCTCTTCCTTCCTCTTGATCTCATTCGCGTTCTTTCTCTTCCTCTCCCATACATCCCTATCTTGGTCTCTCTTTCGTTCACTTACTCCTTATATTTCTGTCATTCTCTCTCTCTCTCTCTCTCTCTCCCTTCAGTAGCATAATTAGAGAAAATCATCAGCCATAATATGTAAACCATTTATAGGCCGTTTCCAAATCGCAGCGCATAGAAAATGAGCAAACTTTGTCTTCCCTAATCTACTGCCCAGTGCGTTTAATAGCGCCATCTCTAGTTACATTCAGTTAGTCGTATTTTTCTTGTCTCAGATGTCCCTCTTACTTTGGTGATGTAGTGCCTCCCTTAGACAATTAGTGGGAACGATCTTCCATTTTCGGCCAATCAGCGTATCTGTAAATATAAGAACGGAGGATGCGATATCATAACAGGTGCACGTGTGTAGCAAAATCAGCTGGCAAGAAATACTCCAAGTCTTTGTAAATCGAGAAGAAATCCGTGGATCATCGTGATGATATTATGATATTACCAAGGATTTTAGAGGAATTCTCGCCAGGTAAACTTCATTTATCACGGAAGGACTTTCCCTGAAAGCTGTCCAAGATGTTGGAAAGGTAAGTCTGAGTCTAAACGTTTATAAATACGAGTAAATTGAATGCAAAGTTGCATTGTATTTCTGAAAATGATTGTTGACATGTGCATGTGCAAGTCAACAATGCAAGTGTTATGCATTGTTGTGTACACAGATCTGATGCGTTTGGGACCGTGAAAGTTATCAATGTAGGCCTACATGTTCTTTCGGCACTTGATGCTATTCATTTCAATTTCAGTTTATTTGTTAAAAGAAGAGACAGACATGGCAAAAGTCATATTTACAGTAAAATACAAGAAAACAGGAAATATGGTTATAAAGTGTAAATTGACATAATTAATAGTTCAATAATAATAATTCCCATTGCAGATACATTATCGACAATATGTGATGTCTGATGCATGATGATGGTTTTGTGTTTGTTAATTTTGTTAAATTTATTTAATAATTTTGTGTAGGGTTACATTACAAAACAAATGAGGTCTTTAATTGATTTGTTCACATGCTGTTTGATGCATATTTCTCTCAATTTTATTTTAAAATTATTTGTAAGACTACATGGGCCAGCAGGGAATACTTTCTTTAATACTGAACAAATGGGGGCAACTGGCCTGTGCCCCCTTTATACTCTGTCTCATCTGGAATGCCTGAAGTACGCAATGTGACTTTTTTCTGCTTTTGAGACTGGAGCATTCCTTATTTTTTAAATAATTATGTCCATGCCTATAGTATAGTATGTACATGAGGTATTTAACTAACATAAAAATTAACACTTCTTAATCTTCTTCATCATACTGATCTGCCTCCTTCACTCCTGAAGATTCTTGCAGAAGAAAGGGGTGTGTGTGTCACAAAGGACGTGAAGCGCTGTTTTCAGATTACCAACCCAAGTCTATAGCTTGTCATTAATGTATTGAATTTGTAAGAATATTTTGCTAGAGCTTATTGAGGCATGTTTGTGTAGATTAGTAGTCAGCATTCAGATTGAAAACATCAGTTGTTGCTAGGTCAGGCAGATCTGGGAATTCTTTAAATAGTATGAAATAAAATGTAGTATTGGAGATGGTGTCCAGTTCTAAGGAAAAACAACAATTTTCTTAACTTTCATCCAGCAATCATTAAGTTAGTCTGCTGGAGTAGTGTAGGTAAAGGATTTGTTCTTGGATACTCTTCTTGTGAGTTGGTGGATCAGAATTGAAGAATAATCTTTTGGAATTCATCTTTATGAATGTGACCTGGGCCCTGTTGCATAAAACTTACCATTGATGGTAACTTTGCCATCAATATCAACTACCATGGTAGCATCACTCAACAGCCAATCAAATCAAGGCTTTCATGGAAGTTACCATCAATGCTAAGTTTTATGCAACAGGCCCCAGGAGTGAGTGAAAGCTTGAGGATTACGTCAAACTTTTAGAAAACATTTATGTTATCTTTACCAGCATGAAATAAATGAAATAAAATAAAGTAGAAACTAAATAATAAAAACAGAGTAAAGACTAATACTACTAAAGTAGTGTTGGAAAAAGAATTGTGTTTAAAAAGTAAGTGGACTTTTACCTTGCAAGTTATATCAAAATTGAGAAGAAATATTGTGGAATGTTATTATTATTTATAGGATATAACAGCAAAGTGTTTGAAATGTTCAATGATGTTGATTAATTTGAGAAAACATTTTCTCTTAAATTTCATACAGCAACTACTAACACTGCTATCTAAACTTCTACTTCTACTTCTATGCCGTTTCTCATCATAGCCTGTTCAACATCTGGACGAGGGTTGGTTGTGCGGTGCTTCCGGCAGTGGACATCACGTACTGTGTGCTCTCTAGTGTAGTTAATGTACAGGTGCTACTCCTGCAAGTAAAAAGTAGTAAAAGCAAGGATATATCTCATTGGTAAAAGAGAGGAATTTATGCTTAGAGTTGTGATATCTCCTTGGCTTAGACCAATGAGTTACACTGTGGTAACTCCTTTGATTAGACACTTCGCAAGTTGGATCAGAACTGAGGATAAAATCTTGTGGAAGTCACAAGTGATTCTTCCAAATGATGTTGAATTTAAGGGAAACATGTTTGCTAACTTCGTAGAACAATCACCAACATTGCCGCCAAATAATGTATGAAGGAGATCAACGTTTAAACACTTCGCAAGTTGGATCAAAACTGAAGAGAAATATTGTGGATTTTGTGTGTATTCAGGGAAAACAATTTGTTGCCTTTCTCAGAGTAGTCATCAGCAATGCTAAAGTATTGCAGCCAAGGGATTTATAAAATGCCTGGCACTCTGTCAGTTGAATCACAATTGGAGAGACATATTGTGGAATTTGTGTTCTATTTCTTCAAAATGATGTCCAACTCTTTGAAAGCATAAATTTATCACCAACACTGCTTAAGTCATGCAGGAAATGTATTTCTGCTTGTGTCTTTTGCAATGTCTTCCAGCTAACCTGTGGGATCAGAACTGTACAGAAATCTTACATTCATCCATCTTCTGAAGGTGTGTCAGTGAAGCATTTGAAAGCTGAAAGATGATGTCGAAATCGGCAAAGGTGGGACAGAAGAAGCCGGGAGGAGGAAGAGGAGGAGGAGGAGGAGGCAAAGGAAAGGTGAAGGCGAGGCCTTTACCAAAGCTTCCGGATAAGCAGAGGCCAGCAGGGGAACAGAAAAAGGTAAAAGAATATTTTAATTTCTCTTTGTCAGTTTAGCATATGACTAAAAAAATGGAGCTATATCTGTTAATGAAGAAAATGCTGATTATATATATTAATAGAAAAGTGACAAAAAAAAAAAATCAGCAGCAGCCAAAAAAGGTTGAGCAAAATCAGACTTGCATGTAGGATGGAAAAATGAATGACTTTTAGAAGTTCTGATTGACCAAACACAAAATTGCAAGGCAATGATTTTATAGTTATCATGCCAGCTTCCCTGTTTGTTTAATATAAAATATGTGATCAGTAATATATATTTTTCAGTTCTCTTTTTTAAAATAACCTGTAGACACATCATTGCATTGGAAACATGTTATCTAATGACAAGAGCAGAGTTATAAATTACATCTTTGTTTACAAATCAAAGAGAGAGAGAGAGAGAGAGAGAAATAGTTATACACTATCCATTGACTTCAACCATTTCATCATGAATTGACATCAAACACCGATTCACAAAGCCAAAAAATCCCATTACTTTGCTATTTTGATTAAATTTATGGCACTCTCTTATCTTTTATAATTCTATGTTTTCAGGAGATTTATTGTTTACCATAGCTGTGTGTTGAATTTGTTATTCCTTTGTATGCACCAACATGGATGCCTACATTGTGATGCTTAGGGTGATCACTACCATATCTATAACACAGTCCTTTCTTCAACGTAGCCCTTACCAGCCCTTCCGACTCAAAAGGATCCATCGTAAAAATATTGATTGCTGTGTAATTAATGCATGCACGGATGGAAGGACAAGGCACGTTTAATGACCCCAAGGCGTGGCGTAAAATGCTCAATTGCTATGCAAATTTAGCCCCTCAGTAGCGCATTTGCATGCGTTGGGGCGGATTATATTTCATCTTGCCCCTCTCTTCTCCGGTACCCCCGATATGCCTCTTCATACCAATTTGGGGATTAGGGGGGTAATTGTAAACCTTTGTCGACCCAGAGGTGTTTAGTAATTTGATGGTTTCCGACCCTTTCTTTGAATTTTGCAATTTTTTGTGAGGTTGTGCTGATATGATTGAGAAAAGCGGGCAGAATATATGAAAATGAGCCTTGCTATACAAATATATCAGGGCTCTCTTGATGTATAGGTGTTATGAATAAAAGGGATATTGTGCAAAGTCTGTGATACATACACAGATTGTAATGTCCATATAGCAGTTGATTCATTGGAAATATATGTTGAGCTTTACATGATGAGTTTTTAATTGGTTTTATTTAGGGGTTAAAATATTTACCTGATGGCAATGCTTGTTCTTTTACAAGAGATGAATGTTTACTAATTAAGCACTTCATTTTAATTACTTTGTGTATTAATCAATTTGAGGCAATAATAATAATAATAATAATAATACAAATAAATAATTACAATGATGAAAAATATTTAAAAAATCAGACAATCAGTGGATCTAACAATTAAAACTCAGTTGATTGAAATATGGGTTTTATTTGCAGGAGATGTTTAGATGGCGATGGGGGAATGCCTAATTAGAGAAGAAGAAGAAGTGGAAAGGAAACAATTGAGTAGAAATTAGAAGGAAGATGAGGAAGATAAGGAGAAGAATGATGAAGAACGTGAGAGGGGGAGAAGGAGGGGTAGAGGCAAGAGGAAATAAAGGAGGAGTAGGAGAGCAAGCTGAAGAAAAGTAGAAAGAGAATGAGATGAAGTAGAAGTAGTAATGGTTATTTTTAGTGTTGTAACATCACGGATATTTCCAATTCCGTTTAACCGCTAGTCAAAACCGAACGGTTTTCGGTTAAACGAAAATTACTCACTTTTGCCAAGGTCGCCGCTGATTGTTGGAATAGTGGTCGGCACTGGGCGGGCACGGGCCCGACCAGCGCGGGGGATTTTCGCCCACCACTTCTAATGAAAAACACTGCTTTCGACCGGCACTAATTTCACATAAAAACGTTACTATTCGTCAAGAAAAATATTACTTACATTCATATTTCCGTCTTAACTTGTGTTTTATTTGCAATTCTACAAGAATCATGATTTCAATTTGACATAAACTGATTATTTTTAAAGATTTGCCGAGTGCTGATGTCTAAAGTTGCGATTCATGAAGGCTGCCATATTGAATGTACCGATGTACATGTTATAATACACAGAGATAGCAGCTCAGGCTCGTTCCATTACTGTTTTTATAAATGTTTATTTTCAATAAGTTAAATTTTTTTCTCGTAATTTTCCGGAATAAATAAATTAAAATACTGTAAGATATATTTATTCTATTATTTATATTGTAAAATTTGTCTGAAATTTTTACACTTAAAAAAAAATTAAAAAAAAAAAAAAAAAAAAAAAAATCGGGAAAACGAAACCGTCACATTCAAAACGGATAGTGCCATGGACGGTCGGATACCGGACGGTTAAACGTTTGATCACAGCACTAGTTATTTTACCTGACTGCTATGAAAGCATAGATGCTTGTTAGTAAGCAACCAGAGGACCGACAGCTTAATAATAATACATAAGATTTGTAAGGCGCCAAATCCACTTGACAATCAAATGCTCAAGGCGCGGCGCAGCTTGTGCAAAAGATGAAATACATGATAAATCTATACAAAAGTGCAATAGGAAAGGTAGTGGTAATCAGTTATAGGCTAAATTAAACAGATAATCCTTAAGATTGTTTTTTAATGCTTCACCAGAACTGCTATTTTTAATCCATTGAGGGAGAGTATTCCATAATAAAGGCCCAGAATGAGCGAAGGTTCGCTCCCCCCACTTTGTTTTAACCCTAGGAATAACAAGTAAGCCAGAGTTTTGAGAACGTAGCTGTCTAGAGGGAATGTAATGCTTGATCAAGCCGATGTTGTACTGCGGAGCAGAGCCATGTATACAGTGAAATAATAACAAATAATAACAGTAATGAGGATTAATGCCTTACCAAAGGGCACTAGCGCATCGACTTGGTTTCGAGACCACTGCTCTACCAACTGAGCTATCGCGCCTCCTCAAATGAGAAGGATGAGGAGGAGAAGGAGAAGGAAGAGAAGGAACATGAGAAGAAGTAAAAGGAGAGATAGCAGAAGAAGAAATAGAAGAATGACAGGGAGAAGGAATAAATAAAAAAATAGAAAAGAAAGAGGAGGAATAGTAGAAGCAAAAAAGAAGAAACATGAACAGGATATATGAGAATAATTAGCAGGATAGTAAAAAAAAGAGGAAAGGGGTCAGATTGCTTCTTTAGACAAGGAGTGACAATGATGGCCATTATGATATTAAAATCAGTTCAACTTCAAATGACACGTAGTAATAATGGGAAGCAAGAAGTATGGATGTTTATTTATAATGATATGACATTCCTGTGAAATTACTGCTCCAGTTTTGATATCTCTCATTTCTAGGGGTAATACTGCAGAATTCTTAAAATGATTTTTAAATAAAGTGAATATTCATGATGTATTTCTTCAGTACTCATCATACTTCCATTGATAATCTGTAAACAACCTCATGGATGTTAGATCTTATATTTTTAGCCAAGTTAATCTATACCATATCAAGATATACTTTTAATTGATAATTGATACCATGCCTTTAATTTGAAAGGGTCCTATCAACTCCTACTCATCCAGGGTGTGTATTGCACTATAGCTAGCCTTTCATCTAATCATGGATTTTGCTAGTAAGATCCATGATTTGATCTAGCCCTGTTGTGTACTCTCTCAGCCCCTAGTTTGATCAGATGGGAACCTGAGGGAATACAACTCCTATCAACTAACAGAGCATACAATGTACAGTGAACCCTAGGGAGGGTTCATGCATACATGTACAAAGGGGCTGGTATATGTATTGGAATGGACAGTGCATGGTCAACTACAAATGTACATGTACAACTAGATATCAAAATATAAGGGAAATTTAATGAGAGAAGAAATTAAAAAAGAGTAATTTGTTCCATACCGAAATGCAGCATTAGAGCCAGTGGCCTAACACATGCTTTGCCTTATAGTTTTTCTTACCTGGAGGGTGTTTCACAAAGACTAAGATCGACTTTAAGTTGGACTTAACTATGGCAGGCCGTTCATGCCACTGTTTTCTCTCACCATTTATTGGCATTGGTCTCTCAAGGGACGTATAAATCGTGGTCACAAATCTACAGAATTTACATTTTTTGATAGTTCATTATTGGAGGAAAAAATATTATCTAAAGATCATAATTGAGAGACCAATAGTGAGAGCAACCAGTGGCATGAATGGCCTGCCATAGTTAAGTCCAACTTAAAGTCTATCTTAGTCTTTGTGAAACAACCCCAGCTCCTTTATTAGCCTCAGAACTGGTTCCTATTTCTGCATCCTTTTGTGCCTGCCTCTGCTTTTATTTGTTTGATATTTTAAAAAAAGAAGAAAATATCTGGATGACAAACTAGGAATCAGTTTTTACTTGGCATTACACAAACAAATTACCTAGCCTATCATGTACATGTAGATACAAATTTATTGTTAATATCAACTATTAAAGATACTATGTCCCTTTTGCAGCCAACATCAAATTCTGTAGAACTTTGCAGGAATTATGAATATATGTCATGTCCTATTTGTGAAATTTAAACGTTAGCAGTGTCCTAATATTCAAATTATGCAAGGAAACCCGTTTACTTGCTAGACTTCACTGTCAGACACTATTGAGTGACTGACTGGCTTTTTTTTCATCTTTGGTAATAACATACATAAAATGAGCTGTAAAGGGTACATGAGCATTTGTCTACATCAATAACCCACTTCTTGGCCAAAATTAAACTGATTGAATCTTTGCGCAGCATAAAACGTACGACCATTCGGTACAATGGTCTGAAAAATCAGACTATTACTTACTGGCTCTATAGCTCCTAAGTCGATTCGACAACTAATAGTCGTTATTTTCCCACTTAAAGAAATTTTCAAGCCCCCTTTTTTTTAGGGAAGTTCTAAAGTAGTATTGTCTTTCAAATGCCGTTGGAATTTAACCTTTTCATTTTTTTGGCCTGCATATGGGACATAGTACCTTTAAAGTGTCACTGTTGGATTTAGCAATTGCTCATTTAGAGACGCAACAAGTTGTGCCCCCCCCCCACTTTGAAGGCAATCTGGCATACCTTCATACACAGAAAACAAATGCTGTCCCTAATGGTGCTATAGACGATAGTGTGCCCCTTTCTTACAAAATCTGGGAAAACCTCCTCCTATTAAAAGAGAAGCATTTTCAGCAAAGAAAATGTGTTGTGTATTGGGATGTGAGAGGTAGAATGAGGACAAGAGAACTTTAAATACATATTGAGATGATGACGAAGAAGAAAGTGAGAGAGGGGCAGATAAATTATTAGAATATTTGTTGGCAATATGGGAAGAAAAAAAAAGTATTGGGGTTTTTTTTCGAGGGGGGGGGGGAGGTGTTGGTAGACTGAGAGTTGGAATGAAAAGAAAAGAAAGGAATGATTCTTGAGCAAAACTTTCAAGGCAATCCAATTTCTTTAAAAAACAGGAATAGGAAAATGTTGCCAAGCCTGGAAGCATGACAAGCTAAGAAACTAATTTGCAAACATGAATTCCTCTTCTCACTCAGTAAGAGTGGTACAAGTCCTGAATAATAATGACCACTTGAACATTAATGACATTCCACCCTCCTCCAAGGCAACATGAATTAAACATCCATGTCCCGTTGCCATTGCAACAACTTCCAAATCTGCCTCATCAATTAGCCGGAGCTCACATAGCAGCGAGGGAATGTAGTTGAATGTTAAATGGCTATTCAGAATGAAACAACCAACATGAAAGGAAATATCAATGGGCGCCTTGAGCACAAGCATAGTCTTTAGTATCTACTTGTAGTATGCAAGACAAACCCTCCTTGGTTTTAGTGTATAACAGAGTGTCTGAACTAAGAGACTATGTCAACTGCACGGTGTACTGCACCCTGTAGGCTGTGTACTTATTTGACACAGGAACAGACAGAGCTAGGCTTGCCTCAAGATTATAATGCTATAGAATTATGTTCAAGTATCACATTAGATGCTGTGCCTGCAGTGCAGACTAGTTTTGTCTGGCAAGACATTTGAATTTTATGATACAGTGGGGCCTACTAGATGTGTATCTGTTTTGCCATATATATTATTATTGATTTTCTCTTGTTGATTAAAGGTATTACAAAGTTTTGGTATGGGGTCATGAATTTGGTTCAAATGAACATATTGGAAGCATATGCGATTTTACAATATTCAATGATCGTTGTCGCGGTTGAAATCGAGTCTAAAGTGCTGAAATTGTAATTAATAAACTATTATGTTGTATAGCGCCCTCTCAAGATTGATATTACTTTAGCTTTAAAACAATGTTTCTTGACTACAATCGACCGATTTGCTATTCCCTTTGGAAATTTATATCAGAACTGCATATTCTGAGGTTTTCATGTTTACAGCTATCATGGAATGGCCTTAGGCGCTATTTGAAATATTTGAAATTTACCGGGAGCACCGGTAAATTTTGATTATTCAATTTGCTCAAAAGCAGAAGTGTTTTAGGGGCTAAATTTGTTAGTGCTTATAATACATCCACAGGGGCATCCAAATATATCAAAAATTTAAAGAATTATTATCCATCCAATTTCAGGATTTCCCAAAACTTTGCATTACCTTTAATATTTATCTAATCATCAAAGGGAAAGATAATTGAGTCCTGTGTTTTCTACCTTCAGACCCATCTTAAAATTCATTTGCTTTCCTGTATGAGTACTTCTGGCAATGATCAATTAGATAAGTGTCTCATGCTATGGTGAATTGCTGCAGGCTTCTTTCATCAAAGATTTAGGTTTAGGATTAGAGTTGCAACTGGGTTTTAGGTCAAGTTTAGTATAGAATATAGTGTTAGGTGGAGGGATGAAAACATGATTATGTATTCAGTGTAAGAATCGACATAGAGCAATTTGTCTTTGGATCATGTGCTATATTTATAACCTCTTCAGATTAATTCTCTATATCTTGTCTGCCTTTGCACCCTCCATGCACCCCTCCATGCCCCTCTTGCAAGTCAATATCTTAGGAAGATGAGGCCTACCAATACCCCTCAATATCCGAAGGGCAATCAAAATAAATAAAATTGATCCGTTTCGACTGGTTGGATAGGCCGGAGCGAATAAATGCTACTGGGGTTACACACAATGAGTTGAGTTAGCATATTGTGTTCATAATTACACGAGGGAACATAAGTATGATTGTGTGCATGTATTCAGTTTGAAGTGTTTGTGCATGTGAGAGCTAAGTGGACCTCTCCTCCCCTCTCCCCTCCCCTCTCCCCTCCCCTCTCCCTCCCCTCTCCCCTCCCCCTCTCCCCTCCCTCTCCCCTCTCCCCCTCCCCTCCCCTCTCCCCTCCCCTCTCCCCTCCCCTCTCCCCTCCCCTCCCCTCCCTCTCCCTCCTCTCCCCCTCTCCCCTCCCCTCTCCCCTCCCCTCTCCCCCTATCCACAACCACCACAACCACCAGGCACCAACAGTGAACAAAATAATCAATCAGTAGACAGGGCTTGAGGACAATATACTTCTTCTCTCAAAAGTCTTTGAATAATGCCTTATATGAAAAGAGCATTTGTTTAATGTGATTTCTCTTAGGGGGTCACGATTGCATTAATTTCCAAGAACACAAAAGCTTGACTTAAAAAGGTGTCCCCCCACATACACACACGCACACATGACTACAATTTTGTTGATTGTATCCTTCTCTGCCAACCCACCCCATCCCATCAGATCTGGCATTTTATACAAACTTATTGCAAATGAAGCAGTATATACATTGCCTTAGAACTGAGAAGCAATTTTATACAAGAAACAAAGAAAATTTGACCGATAAACATGTACATAGCCTGGGCTATCAACATTTGTGTGAAGCTCTCTTTTTTTCCTACCCTTTTCTGGGACCCTCTCATTTTCCCTGAATACTCATTAAGCACACTTTGCCAATAATCACCTTCCCCTTGTTGGGGCCTCACAATGTTTGAAAATGTGCAGCAGGATACTCATCTCATGTACATTTTATGGAGTATGATATGGTTTAGACTTTGCTTCAGTATGTGGTTATCGATCAGTTCACCATGCAATCTTTTCAGTTGTGACCATAGGCAGTTGTGTTTCACTCAAATTTATAGGTGAAATTACATTTAGCATACATGAAAGTACTTAGAAAAGTTGTAATTTTTCCACCTACTAATTATTTGGAACTTAGAGGTCATGTGTACATGATCCATAAATTGTATACATTTTCTTATACAAATTATTGTTAGGAATTATAGGCCCATATTTTTTGCAAGTAACCTTTTTGAAAGTCTTTGCTTTCTTGCTTTTGTAGCTTTATAGAATGAAATCCCTCTCCTCCTTGCATTCATTCATCCTTTTCTTTCTCATCAAGTCTGTTTATTCAGATCTACTCTAGTTTCTAATCTAGCTTTATCCCCCATTCAGACTACCCAAATTATTGTTTAGGTGTACACACAAAAACAGTTTAGCTACACGTTATTTGATTCATTTGTTCTATTCTGAACGTCATATAATGAAGCTTTGCATAGTGAAATGGATGTCTGAACATTTTTACAGACAAAATCTCAGACAGAATTAGGGTCCACTTTCATATCATATGACAATTACATAACTGGTCAGTGCTTCTAGTGAGTGGTCAGTGCTTATAGTGAGTGGTCAGTGCTTCTAGTGAGTGGTCGGTGCTTATAGTGAGTGGTCAGTGCTTATAGTGAGTGTGCACTGAGGATTGTTTAGCTGTTGCAGGGGAGAAATACATGGGGGCTTGGGTCGAAAGAGCCCTCGAAAGTCATAAAAGAGCCCCAAAAAATTTGCATAGAGTTCAATGCAAAACAAATTAAAAAGTGTTATTTTCATGCAAGCAAGCTTGAAAAGTAGCCCCTGAAATTTTGTATATATTTTTTCCCTGAGCTGTTGTCTATATTGACACTAAACATAGGTCAGCTGACCTCTTCCGATCTTTTGACGTTTCTTTATCCACAGTGTATAATCCCATTATAAAACATTTATTAATACGTGAGTCATTTATAACATGTTTGACAATATACATGTGTCATGTAAATGTGTCACTGTGTGAACTGGCTACCATTCCTCTTTCAAGGTAATTCCAGTTCAAAATTGCTTTCTGAGCTGTCGTCTGCTTTTCCCATCATGTCTCCATCGATTTTCAGGGTAAATTTCAGGCTAATTACAAGCTGACGATATTGGCAATTCAAATTTAGGCGTCTTCCAGATGTGCTCTTTGGATGTAATGTACAAAGAAAGGCATGTACACAATAGATTATCAAAACATGTGCACTGAACACAAAATGATGCACTTGTAAGGCATCCGAAGTTGAAAGGAAGAAAAACTATGCTTGTGGTTTTAAATAAAATGATATTTTTTAGAGTATTAGCTGTACTTGCTGATTATTTCTTTTTATATTATTATAAGCCAATTTGCTTATAAGTTAGGTTCTGTTATTTCAAGAGAAATCGGTTAATCTTAAATTTGACTTGTTTATTCTACTGTAAAAAGAAACCTTTGCAGGCCTGAAATGTTTGTGAATTTCGCAAGTTTTCAGGTTTGCCACAGTTTATGCTGCATCATACTTAAATCACAATTGACACAGCACTAAATGTTTGCAATTTGTGCAAGTGTCTTGCCATGAAAATGGGTGCTCTTAAAGAGAAGGTTGAGTTCTGGGAAGAGGTGAAAAATAATTTGTGAGCGTTATCATTGTTATTATGCAAGTGTGGAAGAACATCAGATAAAAAATGTTCCCTGAAAAGCATGGCTCTTCAAATGCTTTCATATTCTAAATATGGCATGTAAGAACGAAAAAATCGGGACGGATTTTTATGCCACATGTTCGTGTAGCCCCATATACATCTTTCTGTGTACAGTGCTTGTAACTTTACCAAGACTGGGCCAAATTTCTTATCATTTTGATGATTCCAGAACCTTGCAGTACACACCAATACTTATATGCTAGATGATCAACCTTTTCTGATCGATTCCACACCTTTTCTTCCACAATGCAATTGCATAACCAGAACTCAACTTTATCTTTAACATTTAACAATAATTTCATATTGCAAATTTTTCAGGTATTTCAGTACTTAATCTTGTAATAGATTGATGGATCCAATCAATTAAATGTAAAATTACTATGTTGTGTGAATAGTATACAAATAGTGAATGGCCATGTGTGCAATGGTACAAGATTTTAAAACAATTTTTTTTTACAGAACAGTTTTCCTAGGGCCTCTAGTCCAAATCTCAGCGATCGATGATATTACAGATAGTGAGCACGCACTATTAAGCAGGCAGCAAACAACATACATACGCGCGTACCATGCTTTATGTTTATTGTGACGTCAGATTGCAATTTCGTTCGATCCATTTGTTCCATTGCACGGTGATGTCACTTACCTCACAATATACTTTGTACATCGTTAGTGACGTCAGCGTGCAATGGTGAAAATTGATTAAATGGAATTCCACGCCTGGAGAATGATGCTGTTCAACATTACTTTTATCGCATGTCATGTGATTAAGAATTGACCAATGAGGTTGCAAGAATCTTAGTACCGGCAAGTGTTGAATAGTACTCACTGGACCCCACATGGATGGACATGGATGTATAATTCCCTAACCACACGTGTAGTTGTAATTCTTCCATCTTGATTGCCTGCTCTCTGTATAAAATATATATTAATGACTTTTGTTTGTAAAGCCCTTTGAGAGCTAACTCTCAGTCATGAGTTGAATTGCGCTAAACAAAAACATTGTATTATTATTATTATTATTATTATCATGATTATTATTATTATTATTATTTATTATTATTATTATTATTATTATAATTATTATTCCCATTATTATGCATATAGCTGGAAACACCGTCAGGATGATTTGCTTGATTTCAAATCTTTTTTGCTCTTTGAGGCTTGTTCAAACATGGCACGGTTAACAGCCGCAAAAAAGCCGCCTCAGTTTTTGAATGTGAATGGCAACTGGATGCAACAAAGGACTTGAGCATATTCACTGATCTCTGTGTTATAAGGTAAAGAACTGTGAAACGTATTACACTTTACGTCATCATGAACAAACAGCCGTGGTTTTCCAATGTCATATCTAAACGAGACCTTACTCATCTATTAAATAGTGAACACAATTACTAAGACTTTCAAGAAATCAACTTCAGACAATTTCAATACCCTAGCTTGTCCGTCACCTCTTGAAATGTGCAAACATTATATTGAACATTATTACATAATCCAAATATAAGTTCTATAGGTGATATAATAGGCTACTTTATCTTGAAAGTTTTTGTCGTCATGTTAGTCTTGATAAAAATCGCATGGTAGATGAAATTTTACTTTTAGTCTTTGGATTGTCAGTATATGAATTTGGTTTAAAACCTCTGAAATTTCATTTTTTTTATTGCCAGAACTCAAGATTAGGAGAAACGTTATTGTTAAGTTTAACAGCTAGAATATAGGATTAGTGTCAAAATCTGCCCATAGCTAGGCCAGTGTTGTCTATGGTCGCGTTTATCGGCCAAATTTTTGCCTAGAATCAGCGTTTTCAAACGTCTTTCAGGCAAATTTTTAAGGCGATAAACGCAAAGCCCTATTTCAAACGTCTTTAGATATGGGCATATTGTAACGCCGAAAAAGGTGCGTTTTGAATGTGACATACAGCCAGAATCACGTTTCTGAGACACGATAAACGCAAAGCTGTTTTGAACCCCACATACAAATCGGACCTTCCCATATAGCTCTATGGACCTTCCCAGGCTAATCCGCTTCCCGGGTCAAACGGCGCAAAGGAGCTGCACAGAGACGAGGCCTTTATTTTGAATCGTGAAGATACGATAAACGCGACATTCCGAAAATCACGTTCCTATAGTGGGGTTTGATAGTGGGGTTCGATAGTGGGGTTCGATATGTACATATCTGATGGCAAGACCCGATAAACGCACCCTATGAAACGCTACAAAACTTATCCCTCGCCAGTACAGTATGTAGGTAACATTCAGGTACTAGTAGCCAAATAAAATGAATGAATTATTCAGTTCACACTCGGACTACCATTCACTCTGTGTTACAAGCTGTCATGTAGTCCCACCATAATGATTTTTGTGTGTGCCTCCTCCATGATGATGGTGACTTGCATATCCATTGAAGAATTATGATGAATTTGTCTCAATTACGTGCTACATGTCTCATCCGCTATACAATCAAGCTGCATATTTCAAATTTATTTTTGATGGGTGAGTCACTGATGCAGTGTAATGAACTTATTCAGCAGACAATGGCTATTTCAAGTACCTTACTAGGGTCAAGCAGTGCGGGAGAGGTACAGATAATGATATTAATTTTTTTAAGGGGGAAAAGGTGGAGGGAGGGAGGGGGAGAGAGATACAGAGAAAGGGAAATAGAGACAGAGAGAGAGAGAGAGAGAGAAGGGGGCGGGGGTGCAGGGTTGGAAGAGCTCTTTGATCAGTTACTTAATTGAAAAGGTGCCATATCAAACTGTTTCTTCTTGTTATTCTTTTCCCTCCTCCTCTGCTTCCTCATCTTGTTCTTCTTGTCGTTCTTCTTGTTCTTGTTCTTGTTTTTCTTGTTTTTCTTGTTCTTGTCCCTATTATCATCATGATTATCAACATTATCATCTTTATTATTATTATCGTGCCTTATTAGGGCGAATAAATGGGGTCCGCTCGCTATTCATAAGGACCTCTATTCATAAGAACCGCTATTCACAAGGACCACTATTCATAAGGACCGCTATTCATAAGGACCGCTATTCATAATTTGAGAAAAGGGTCATTATTCATAAGGGTCATTGTTCATTTTCACGTATTATTTCACGTATTATGAATAGCAACCCTCATTTCATACTATTATGAATAGCGGTCCTTATGAGTAGTGACCCCCAATATAAATTATGAATAGCACCCCTTCATGTTCATGAATAGCAACCCCAATTTCGTGTTATGAATAGCGGTCCTTATGAGTAATGACCCTCAATGTGAATTATGAATAGCGACCCTCATCTCACATTATGAATAGCGGTCCTTATGAATAACGGTCCTTATGCGTGTATGAATAGTGACCCCCCTTTCCGTTTTATGAATAGCAGTCCTTCACGTATTTAGTGTAAAAATTTCGGACAAATTTTACAATATAAATAATAGAATAAATATATCTTCCAGTATTTTAATTTATTTATTCCGGAAAATTACGAGAAAAAAATTTAACTTATTGAAAATAAACATTTATAAGAACAGTAATGGAACGAGCCTGAGCTGCTATCTCTGTGTATTATAACATGTACATCGGTACATTCAATATGGCAGCCTTCATGAATCGCAACTTTAACAACAACACTTGGCAAATCTTTAAAAATAATCAGTTTATGTCAAATTGAAATCATGATTCTTGTACAATTGCAAATAAAACACAAGTAAAGACGGAAATATGAATGTAAGTAATATTTTTCTTGACGAATAGTTACGTTTTTATGTGAAAATAGTGCCGGTCGAAAGCAGTGTTTTTCATCAGAAGTGGTGGGCGAAAATCCCCCGCGCTGGTCGGGCCCGCGCCCGCCCAGTGCCGACCACTATTCTTACAATCAGCGGCGACCTTGGCAAAAGTGAGTAATTTTTGTTTAACTGAAAACCGTCCGGTTTTGACTAGCGGTTAAACGGAATTGGAAATATCCGTGATGTTACAACACTAGTTATAATAACCTACTAATGATCTCATGCTTAGGCGCAGAGATCTTCCAAACAACCCAACACAATATAGATGATGTGTTATACTGATTGGCAACGAATATATGTGTGAATGACCATATATCTCACTCTCAGATAGTGAATACAAAGATAATATCCTTATATAAATCAACCAATATAAGAGGTTCTTCTAAACATAAAGCACATAATAATAACATGGAAGATAGAGAGTATATCTCTTTGAAGCACATCGATTAAATCTGACTTAACGCCTATCACTGTCAATGTGTGTGTACAAGTATACATATATACTATATATGCAGTATAATGCTTGATGGAGAGCAAAGTGCCAAATTCCATCACTCTATTTAGAGCTTGAAATACAAAAATATGAATAAGTTATTGAACCAAGTATTATGGTATAAGTGACAGCACAAATATAAACTTTGATAATAATGTAATTTTAGCTTACCAACTGTTTGCAATCCTGGGGACTTTCACAATTTACAGGGAGGAATACTATTCCTTGACTGCTTTCTTCTAAATATACTGCAACTTCTGAATCTACTTTCTCTTGTTTTATTCTTTGGGCGATGCCTCGCCCTTATGACTCATACCTTCTACTGACCTTCATCGAAACTAGGAGCACAAAGGTCAAGTTTGAGGTCAAGTTTGTTTAATCTTAACCCTGCCTCTGTAGAAGGTCATTACCAAACTAGTCTTGCCGCTACACTCATTATCATTCTCATCATTAACACGTCATCATTTGTATTATTAGTATCATTTTATTTTCATCATTAGAGAGAGAGAGAGAGAGACAGACAGAGACAGAGATATTGATACATTTGTTGTCTTAAAATATGATTTATTTTATTACATCAATATTTCAGCCATTTTAAGCTTTCTTTATTCATTTATGTGCTGATCCTTTATATTTTATGCGCAATTT
Organism: Mesocentrotus franciscanus; assembly: GCA_037976565.1. Lineage (NCBI taxonomy): Eukaryota > Metazoa > Echinodermata > Echinoidea > Camarodonta > Strongylocentrotidae > Mesocentrotus > Mesocentrotus franciscanus. The sequence goes on along the minus strand of CP137681.1, from coordinate 1,269,016 downwards.
TCCAGTACATTAGTAGGTTCAAGATATTTCCAGTTTGACAATGCTGTTCTTTGCACTTCCCCTAGACTGTGATTGACCCCATATGGTGTCTTTGGGCAATGTTTATCTATACCTAGTAAACCTTTAACATTTGACCCAGTCCATCATAATGAGGTCATGCCAGTATCTCTTGGGAATGCATCCACACTTGCACCCCCATGTTCAGACTTTGATGTTTTGTGAAATTACTTTATAGCTACAGTCAAACCTGCTTTAGCAACCACCTGTATAGAAAGACCACCTGTCTACAAAGACCACAATTTTTTGTTTCCCTTGAAAATGGTTTCTCATTGAAACATGCTGCACTAAAGGAACCTGTATATAAAGACCACCTGCCTATAAAGACCAAATTTCTTGTCACCCTTGGGTGATCTTTATAGAAAGGTTTCACTGTATAAAGATAATTAAGGATTTTTAAGTGTGAATGATGTGTAGCAATATGTTGTATGATGTAGCAAATAAATAGAGGTTTCGGCATCATTTGTCTTGATGATGTTTGGTCAGGATCGCCTTGCATGAACTGAACATTGTTGTTTAGTATGAGGATTGTATACAACTGCATGGTTTTCCAGACAACAGGGTTCAGAGACAATATCTATCCCTTGTGTTCGTCTATTGTGTTTTTTTTTTGTACCAGATTTCTTTCTTATCGTGTGAACATTGAGAGGCTGTTAAAATCTGTTTTCAGTGATGAGAAAAATTTATTGCTCATAAAATGCTCCCATACTCTAAATATGATGACAATAGTTTTAAAACTTGCCTCTGTCTTGGCAAAATATGAGCATTGTTTGGAAAATATATGTGGTACCCCCCTCCCCTTTAGGCCAGTCAATATCATACCTATAGAGTGGTGAAGTGTGACGTCATCAAAAATCTATTTTTGGAATTTCTCATTTTTTTCCTTCATTTTCCGAAAGAGCATCAAAAATAATGTCCAAATGTTGAAAACCAGTTGAATAGGTTAAGTATTGGCTGAGATACGACCATCTGAATAAATAGATTTCCTATGGGAACACAGTGTTACATGTATATTGCTCTGGTTCATAACATTACGAGCCAGAGCAATATAACACTGAGTTCCTATAGGAAATCTTTTTATTCAGATGGTCGTATCTCAGCCAATATTTAACATATTCAATTGGTTTTCGACATTTGGACATTATTTTTGATGGTCTTTCGGAAAATGAAGAAAAATTGAGTAATTCCCAAAACACATTTTTATGATGTCACAGCTTCGGTACTCTATAGGGATGGAATCATTCTTTCTCTTAGAACTTTTAAGGATGTTTTTCCTTTTTCCTTTATATATTTAGTATTATTTCAACAGGGTAGACATATCAGCAGTAACTGTAAGTACTGTTATACTTATGGCCCTGTATATTTGTATATTCTAATACAGATCTTTCGACATAAACAGTTCAACTGCTTTCACATTCATTTCATAATTTGGTGCACTTCAAAAGTTGTAATGTCGGAGGATTTTTTTAGTGAGTCAGTTTCATGAAAGCTTTGTGCCACAAAGTGATTGAATCAAAGTTGGCAGAATACTTCATTTTTGCAGTCCATGAAAGTTTTGTGCAGTGAAAATGGCCATTCTAAATGATTCACAAAACTTTTAGTTTTTACAGTAGTACCAGAACTCCCGAATCCCTGAGGCAGCTGTAAGAACACTGAAATGACCGAATACTTTGTATGTTTTGGGAATCTTTCAAAAATACGAAACACATGGCCCTCAAATTGGAATGGAAAGCAAGATAAATCAGGGGGAATGGGTTTATATAAACAGAAGAGTTACTAGCCCATTAGATAGTGGTTCACCTTTGGTCTTATCCGCTTACACTTTGACACCAACAATTCTGGCCCCAAATCAACTCATCTGTTCCTCTTTTTGGGGTTAAATATCTTGAGGCAGTGGCCACATGTGCACTAATGGAAAGGTGGGATACGAGAGGACTGGCTTGCAGACACAAACTCTTGTCAGTTTGTAGTGTGTACAGAGTGTCTGAACTAAGAGACTATGCCGGCTTCACGGTCTACTGCACTCCATAGGCTTCTACTATAGCTGCTTATATTGACAAGAGACTGGCAAATTTAGTGTCAAATTAAGAGTCTGTGCTTGGTTACTGCTTGCAAAATGGGTTCGCCTTTGGTTCTTTTGCTAAGTTTAGGCTTACGCTTTGACACCAACAATTTTGGTCCAAACCAAAATAAACTCACCTGTTCCTTTTTTAGGGTAAAATATTTTGAGGCAATGCCCACATGGAAAAGGTGACTTGAGAGAAGGGTTGTAGGCCTACAACACATGTCCTATTTTGCAGGCACAAATCCTTGTCAGTTGCTGTGCGTAAAGTGTCTGCACAATGAGACTAGGCTAACAGTATACTGCTCTGTACTTCAGTGTACAAAGTCAGAGACAGACAGAGCTAGGCTCTGCTAAAGGCTTTAGGAATTGTGGTAAAATTAGAGTCTGCAGCCTGCGGACTAACATGCTCCTGTGACACACGTCCTCTCTGGTAAAAGAGTTGCTGCCTATTCTGGCTCTACTTGTACATGTGAATCTCAAGATTTTTCAGTGGTAATCTACATAAATGGCTTAAAGAGAAGGTTGAGTTCTGGGAAGAGGTGAAAAATAATTTGTAAGCGTTATCATTGTTATTATGCAAGTGTAGAAGAACATCAGATAAAAAATGTTCCTTGAAAAGCATGGCTCTTCAAATGACTTAATATTCTAAATATGGCATGTAACATCATAAAAATCGGGACAGATTTTTATACCACATGTTCGTGTAGTCCCATATACATCTTTCTGTGTACAGTGCTTGTAACTTTACCAAGACTGGGCCAAATTTCTTATCATTTTGATGATTCCAGAACCTTGCAATACACACCAATACTTATATGCTAGATGATCAACCTTTTCTGATCGATTCCACAACGTTTCTTTCACAATGCAATCGCATGACCAGAACTCAACTTTATCTTTAAGAAGCCAACTTTATCTTGGTAAGCTACTTTTAAAGCCACTGGCACGGAACTTTTTCTACAAAAATCATTTATTAAGCAAGAAAGAATTGAAATAAACTTGGCAGCTGCACTTGCAGTAGACTTCCTGTATCTTGAACAGAGGGTACCTTTATCTAGTTTAGATGTTATTATAGAATAGAGATTGTGTCTGTTCAGAGCCAAAAGAGCGTTAGCTCTGTGTTAAAGTATATGCCCTTTTGGCTCCTAACAGACAAATTCATCTTAAAATCTACATAAATATCAGGAGCATTCGTACAAAAGAAAATTTGTACAAAACTTGTGTGAGGAATAGTTTCAGGAAGTGGGCATATACACAGCATACTTATAGGGGCATTTACACCTCTAGCAAAAACCTGGGGTTTTCTTGTATGCCAGAGTTTTGTCAGAAGTTGCTATGCAACTACCCATAAACACAACAAAAACCTGAATCTAATAAACCTGTGGAGTATGTTTTTTAAAACTCTGGCTGAAACTGCTGGTTTTTGCAGTGTGTAAATACATGCTCTCATAACACCAATATTTCATTCTTGTGTTTGCTCATGTAAGTGACTCCTGTTTTTTTGCATGCAGAGCAGCGACGAATTGCGCATGTTTACTACTACCCCCAAACCTGAATGTCTCGATGGCTGGTACACACTGAACGTTTTAACTTTACATGGGTTTTCATTTTTTTCTCCAGTAGTGCATATGGCATTTGATATTGGGTTTTTGGCAGTGTAAATGGGCCCATTCAAGTGATTACAAAGAAGGGAATTCTACTGAAGACCTACATAAACATTTCAAGAAGCTCTTGATCGGTGGGAGTGGTTTTAAACATTAGGACCATTGTCCTGCTCTTGAGCAAGTCTGGGAGTTCCAATGAACTTTTGTAGGAGGGGCAGTCCTCTAGGGTCATTTCTGTGTCAAAGGGATCATCTGTCAGGTTCAAGAGCAGTCTGTTCAAGAGTTATCTTGAATTCTAGCAGGGATGGAAATTATCTGGTAAAGATCGGAATCAAATTTGAATAGTATGATCCACATTACAAATAAATGATATTTACCATATTAGTATAGATTACATACACGCAGGGCTATTAGTTGAGCAATAAGCAAAGAAAGACGAAAATATGGGCCAGTTGAGAGAGAGAGAGAGAGAGAGAGATAGAGAGGGAGGAAGAGGGGAGGTAGTAAGATAGAAAAAGAAAGAGAGACTGATAGAGAGAGAAACAGAGAAGAGAGGAGAGGGAAAGAGAGGTAGAACAATAAGAGACAAAGGAGAAAGAGGGACTTACAGGAAGAAATAGAGACAGTGGAGAGAGAGAGAGGAGGAGGGAGGGAGAGAGAGAGAGAGAGAGAGAGAGAGAGAGGGGGGTAGAGATACATGGATGAGGGGGCTGATCAAGATAGACAACCCAAAAGAATAGTAAAAGCTTGTCAGAGAGAGAGAGAGAGAGAAAGAGAAAGAGAGAAAAATACCCCTCAGCCAAATACCCCTCACCTCAGAGTGTATGTATACTTTTATTACCTCCATGGAGTGA
>CP137681.1:1256936-1259436 GCA_037976565.1 Mesocentrotus franciscanus | reverse complement strand
GTGATGATACAAATTTTGCCGGGAAACCGCCTACTAATTGATATATTTGGTAAATTATTATATCTATTGGGACCAAATAGATATCGTGCACGTGGTCGCGTAGTCCCATATACATCTTTCTGTGTACAGTGCTTGTAACTTTACCAAGACTGGGCCAAATTTCTTATCATTTTGATGATTCCAGAACCTTGCAGTAAAACCAATACTTATATGCTAGATGATCAACCTTTTCTGATCGATTCCACACCGTTTCTTTCACAATGCAATCGCATGACCAGAACTGGTCTTTATCTTTAATGGAGAGGATGGGGGTTGGGGTACTCATCTAGGTTAAATTGGGGGTGTGTGTGTGTGGGGGGTTTGTTAATTTTTGTATGGGTTAGAATGGGGTATCCTTTGAAAGAGAGAATAAACCTCTGTTCTTAGGTTTGTTTAGATGATGAGAGTTAAAGGGAGGATTGGGGTTGGGGTTGGTATAGGTTAGAGTTGGGTATTCTTTAAAAGAGACTGTCTTTAGGTTTGTTCAGAGGATGGGAGTTAGGGAGGATAAATAGATGTTGAGGTGAGCAGAGATAGACTGAGGTATCCTTTGAAAGAGAGTAAATGTCGCTTAGGATTATTTGAGAAAGATAATTATATAAGATGTTGGGATGGTAGGGTAGAAGGGTATCTGATGACTTATAAAAGTCTCATAAGGCCTGCCTTCATCAGCTGGAGTTTGCCAAATAACACGCTATTTAAACTATCCTGATTAAAATTATCCAGTTAATTTGCGTCTTCATCAGCCCGCAGTTGGAATTAGCGGGATATTTGGTCGAGAAAATATCCTGAGAAATCTTGGTCTTGTTTCCAAAATATCCCACTATTTGGGGAATAGCAGGCTAATTTGCGCCCGTCCGAGCTAGTTTGTGATCAGCGTGTCTGTCTGGTGAAGCCGCAATTTTGAGCTTCGGGATAATATCCCGAGTCTGAAAATAGCGGGCTATTTGGCAAACTCGAGCTGATGAAGACAGGCCTATACTCAGATCAAAACAGTGCCATGTATTCTCAGATTAGGGGTTGGGTTGGGTTGAGGTTGGTATAGGTCTCATTCTTTAGTTTTGCAAGAATCTTCCAGTTCTGCCCGAATCTTCAAACTTCTGCAAGAATATTCAAGATTCAAGGAAGCAGACTGCACCGAAGAACAAGAAGAAGGAGAAGGAGAAGGAGAAGGTTACCCTGCTTTCAGGAGGATTTCAGGGGATTCACTATCATTGCATCAGACAAGGAAAATGCATGGCAATGAAAACATTTATTACCTTATAGTATACTGAGGAGGGACTGTTGACGCACAAGGCTAATATATCTTTGATATTTGAAGAAAGGTCAAATTTATGACATCAATTACGACCCTATCATGTGACCATGTACATCATAAATGTGATGAAGGGGAACCTATTAAATGTTGGTGATTAATTGCCGAGCTGGATGGAGATGCCCTGGAAGGATAAAGCATTAAAGGAACCCCCAAATTTGACGAGTTCTATTAGTAAATTTTCTGTAAATTGCATTGCATGCTCTATTATGAAGCAGAAATCATACACAGGAAAGTTCATTTTATTTTTAGTGAAAAGGCACCTCCCAAGGATTCCTCTTTGATTGCCAGGTCAAGTTATTTTGGAGTGAAAAGGCACCCCCCCCAAAAAAAAAGAAGATAAATAATAATAATAATAATTATGGACCTTTTTTGGCTTGTCATAAAAAAATTGGAGAAAAAAGAATTGCTCCCAGGTACTTTACAACCCTCCCCTAACAATCCTCCCCTAAAAAGACTTGTATGGGCATGTATTTCTCTTAGGGTGCGTTTATGCTTACTTTTGGAGGCAGAATGAGCGATTTGAAACGCTCATCGTAAACGCTCATCGTAAGTGTACTGTTTATGCTCCCCTTCTCCGGCTCCTCCAGGCAAATTCGGGCTCTGAAGCTGGATTCGCAAACTTGCACTGCGCATGCTACGTTGACCCTGGGAACGTCATTTAAACGCGTGTACAAATGATTGTGCGTTTATGCTTCCCCAGAAACCGTCTTTTTGAGGAATCGCCGATCGTAAACGCACCTTTACGATTACGCTTACGATTACGATCGCCGTGTATCGGTGATTCTACGAAAATGATAAAGGACGCAACCGTGTTTTGAACTAACCACGTAACAAAAATCTCATTCTGGCCAGAAAAAGTTGAGCATAAACGCACCCTTACACCATTATCTAATTGGGAAGTATGATCAAAACTTTGGTACCACATTTTAAGATGGCTCAGTGGTAGAGCATTGGTCTTGTAACCATGAGGGGCTGATTTCTAAATTAAGTAAATGCATTTATGTCTTTTGCTTGCATGTTCAAGCGCATAGCTAGGATTTAATTTTAGGGGGGCGGTAGTGAGCACGCAAAGCATGTGAATCACTTACAAAAAGCGCGAAGCGCGCTCCCTAGGGGGGGGGGGTGGATGCAGGGAGGGGGGAG
>CP137681.1:861936-1251936 GCA_037976565.1 Mesocentrotus franciscanus | reverse complement strand
CCTCAAAACATCTTCATCAAAGATGTTGGCCCTGAAACTGAAGGAGAAGATGGGAAGAGGGAGATGGGAGGGGAGGGGGAAGCGTTACACCCCACTGGGAGTTAGGTATTCTAGCCCTTTACCAAATATGGCTACCAACCAGTCCTATATATCTCTTACTTTTCATCCTTCTTTATTCCAGCTGAATTTTATTCATCATGTATTACCATATTTAAATATTACTCTGTTTTTATGAAGCATGCATCCCGTTACTGTATTAGTTCTATGAAGGATTGTGTCATTTCTCAATCACACAGCGTTAACAGGAAATTTGAAAAATATTATTTTTTAAGAGGTTAAAGATAAAGTTGAGTTCTAGTCATGCGATTGCATTGTGAAAGAAATGGTGTGGAATCGATCAGAAAAGGTTGATCATCTAGCATATAAGTATTGGTGTGTACTGCAAGGTTCTGTAATCATCAAAATGATAAGAAATTTGGCCCAGTCTTGGTAAAGTTACAAGCACTGTTCACAGAAAGATGTATATGGGACTACACGAACATGTGGCATAAAAATCCGTCCCGATTTTTTATGCTGTTATAAGCAATATTTATAATATTAAGGCATTTGAAGAGCCATGCTTTTCAGGGAACATTTTTTAGCTGATGTTCTTCCACACTTGCATACCGGTAATAACAATGATAACGCTCACAAATTATTTTTCACCTCTTCCCAGAGCTCAACCTTCTCTTTCAACATTTGCTAGTGGCTTTCAATCATTTGAGGGCGATCTGCTCATTTGGAAATCAAAGAGTTGAAATTGCACTCCTATGGAATGGAAAGAAATCTAGAAAGTGAAGCTTGATTCACATGAATTTGGTTGAACATATGACTAAGGCTATTTGCTTCTGTGGAATGATTGCCATGTTATTTGCTCCATTAACTGTTAGCATTACAAATTGAATTTTGATGAATGAATCATGCCAGTTCCTTGTGTCACACACGGGTAAAGAGAGAATAATGTAGATAAAATGCCTGAAGTAAAGTAACTCTGACTTAACCTTTACAGTTTCTTCCTCCATCTATCTCTAATCTGTTCCTCTAAGTTTTCTGCTTTTATTAATTAAAGCCATCATGTCATCAGGTGGACTTCCCCTGTCTATACCTCCAGTTTTTGTCCAACCTGAAGTCAGGGGGCTTGAATATACAAACAACCATGGTCATATATTTCATTTAAGCCTTGAAGAGAGACTTCTTGGAGGTCACTTTTGTGATCTGACCTTATTTGGAATTGTTATCGGGAGTGGTCAGAAGCCCACTTTCTTCAAATACTATCAAAGATGATGTTTTCAAAATAACTGCAGAATAACACCACTGAGAACCAGTAGGCATACATTGAAGTTAGGGTTAGAGTTAGGGTCAGGGTCAGTTTTAGGGATAGGTTTAGGGTTAGGGTTAGCTTTAGGGATACGGTGAGTTTTAGGGTTGGGGTTAGGGTTACTAGGGTTACAGTTAGCGTTAGGATTGGTTTTATAGGGACATGTTTAGGGTTAGTTTTAGGATCAGGATAAGGGTTAGCTGGGTTAGGGTTATATGTGTGGTTGGGTATTGTGTAGTTAATTGTTCCATATTTTCAATTGTCAGTTACAAAATTTTAATTGAGGTTGAATAGGCCAGTTCACAAATATAATACTATTCTATATATGCATGCTCATGACAGAATCTTGTCTGACATAGCAGCAACAAAACTCTAAAAAGAACTTGCATTTTGACTATTGAAGTACAATAACTTGTAATAGCTTGTAGTAGCTCATCATTATGGTATTGTGGTATGAAGCAGTCTGAAATTTTGTAACATAGGGCCATTATGTGTGTTTATGTTATGGGCTGGAAGCAAAGGACTTCTAACAAAAAATCCCATCCGCATTGCCTCTCTCATTGAAGCTAAGAAAGTAAGAATAGATAAATTGATGTAACTGGGCTATTGCATCTGGGTGGCCCAGAAGCATAGGACTTGTAAGAAGTCTTTTCCCAGGTACCTATCTGATTGAAGCCAAACAAAATCTTATCCTTCCATGGCCTCCCCTTCAGCTTCATCAGACATCAATGACTAACTATGATCAAAGCAATCATCAACCAGAGGATTATCTGACATAGCAACATGTAAAGGATATAACATGCATTTTGACTATTTATATATAATAACTTGTAAAAGGTTGGTGCATTAGTGAGTCTGGTCGATAATTGGTGTATTGGGTTATAAGCAATCCGATCTTAGGTTATTGCATCTGTGTATATATATATCTTGAGCTTCTATGTCTACAGTACCTCTAGGATTTGAGCCAAGATAATATCTTCATGACTCATGTGACATTATACATTTGTGTCTGTATGGGCTGAGCCTGAAAGCATCTATAGGACTTCTAAAAAAAATGCATTTCCAAAGTATCTCTCCCATGGAGCCAAGAAAAATATCTTATTCCTTTTTGGGCCTCTCCATCAGTTTCATCCGACATCAACGACCGACTGCCTGAAAAATAAGATCTTTGCATCTCATCAATCATATCTTTGTCTGACATAGCAACAAGTAAATATACAAGGTGCATTTGGATTGAATTTAGTATGATAAGTTGCAAAAAAAGGTTAATGCACTAGTCCATCATTGAGGCATTCAGGAATTTAGTGAAATCAGGCCATTGCATTGGACCATTGCATTGTTACAGCATAGGGCTTCTTACAAAATTTCTTTCTATAATACCCATCTATTGACGCCAAGAACATAAAAGTTGATAACATATCGTCATTGTGTCTGTATACATGTTATGGGTTAGAACTAAGAAGCTTATTAATTAGGGCTTCTAAAACCATCTCTTTCCTCCAACGTACCCTCTGAAAAAAGATATTCCTTTTGGGCCTCTCCCATCAGTTTTTCCAGACATCAGCAACCGGCTGAAAAATAAAGATCAAAGCTTCGTCTCATCAAGGCTCCTCCTTGAGATGTACCTCCATGAATAAGGCATAACGATGAAAGAAGAGTGATTCTTCAAATTGATTTATGATGAGCAAAAACTCTAATTAGTCTCCTCCCAAATGAGATTTTGATGATCTATTGGAAAGGTCATTCTGTTAAAGAGAAGGTGGAGTTGTGGAAAAGATGGAAAAGATTTGTGATCTTTCTTTCTTATTCATGTATGTGGAAGAATGGTTCAGGGAAAAGATTGCTCTTGATGTGTTGTCATATTTCAAACTTGACTAGAAGAAATATATAATTTGGAGTTGGACTAAATTCCGATGACAGTCCCATTAACCCAAGTCTGTGTTCACTGTTTTTCATTGTTTGGGAGTTTTCAGCAAGATCTATTCACTTTGATTTTATTGCAATGATTTTGATACCTCACAACACACAATTATTTCAATTTATCATATAGAGATAATATTCATCAATTCAGAGCACTTTCTAGACAGTTTATTTTTTCAAACATACAATTGCCTGACCAGTTACTCACTAGATCATCTTTAAGTTAAATTGACTTTTTGGATTTTCTCTTTCTTGATTGTGTGTGTGAATGGAGAGAGGAGAGACGAGTTGATAGGATTGCGGTGTCGTCCCATGAATTATCTCAAATGAAAAGGATTACTCTGCGGAAATCACCCTCATTGCAGGTCATTGCTTCTTCAAAGTGTTTCTGGTAAATTTTGAATGAATTGAAAATCTTAGAGCCTCTCAGTATATAGAGTATGAAGATGGAATTACTTCCTGTTTATTTAGATGAGGTATGTGATGGGATTCCTCTTTAAAAATCACTCCCTTGCAGATTATTTCTACTGCAAAGTGTTGCTGTGAAATTGTGAATGAATTTCAAACTTCTCAGCCTTCATGTATAGAACTGTAGATAAGATAGGACTTCGTGATTTCAACTTGATTTCAAATGATTTTACTTGCAGGGCCCCAAGGGAGACCAACTTATGTTGAATATGCTACCCTGTTAATAACAATGTATAACAATAAATGAATAAATAGATAAATAAATAAATATGTGTAACACAAAAGGTCTGTATTTGTTTAAAGTGTTACCCCATTTAAAGATGTGATCAGAATTCTTCGTTAATTTTGAAAGCTCTGATTTTCCAACAGATAGATGTCAATCAGTTTCTTTGATTTTCTGTATGTTAACACAATATACAATATAATTTTTCAGTGGAATACATTAAAAAAATTCTCATTCATTAATAATAAAAAAAAATCAATTCACTTTAATTAGATTCCATCTTTGTATATAATATTTGTAAAATTCATCAATGAAAAACATGCAATTCCATACATAAATAGATTTGATTGATAGAAACATTATACATGAATGATGACGGAACTAAACTGGGCATAGCTGTTTAAAAAAACATCAAAGTTTTGCCAAGACAGCTCCCTGATAAAAAAGGATTTGGTAAACGTAAATGGCGGGAAACAAATATCGAGTGTATCAAACAGAATAATTGAAGAAATCGCATTTTCTACCACACAAACCCATAATACAATACGATAGGACAGGAATTGATATTTACTTTGTACCTATTCATGAGTTTCTACACTTTTTCCCTCTTTTTTCATTCATACTTTCATGGTTTCACTTTATCTTCCACAATAAAAGTAATTTCTTATTCAATGCAACTTAACAAAAATAATAGACATTTCCCCTAAGAATTCAAGTAATCTAATAACCAAAGACCAATCAAAGTTTTGACAGTTCAAGATCAAGAAAGCAATTTATTTTTTATCCATTTCCAGGGTTCTTAACCAGGCTCATTTGTTTGTTGAAGTGAAACCTTGGAGGTATTGCTTTTCCATCTGTTTTGCAGTAATTAGTGAAGACCAAGACTCCCTCTCCATTAGGAATAACAAATCAACCATGATTACAGTGAAATATTTTTTATTTCACAAATTGTCCAGTGAGATAATGGGATCATCCTTGAATAATCTATTATATATATAATACAGTTATAGGAATTAAACTTAAGTAGCAGTGTCCTTGTGGAAAAAAGGTAATGAGAGAGGTGAAACTTTGCTTTGCATAAAGAGGTATAGTTAGTGGAGATAATGCAAACTATCCAATTTAAATAAAGATTGTTTACGTTTATATTCTAAGAATAAGAAATATGTAGATGATATTGATGAAAGCAGTTTGTTGCCATTATCTTGATAAGGCTGGGCATATATGCCCCCGATTTAATGACAACAAAAAGAGAAAAAATACGAAAAGAGATAAAGAGAAAGGAAGGTGGTAAAGGATGTGTGAAGAAGATGATAGAACCCCTCCCATACCCTGATCGATACCCTGTTCATTTCAAATCTCATTCACTTTTAAGAGTGGTGCCCCCCTTCCAAAAAAAAATAAAAAAATGATGATGTAAGTACCCCCTTTATGGCTGAATCAAGACTATACCACTCTTCCCAGTAGTCCCAACCTTCGGTATCAGTAATTCAATTGTTGTAAATTCATCTTCAATCATTATGTTTTTAAAGAAAATATACCAACATAAATAAATGAATAAATAGAGATATATAAAATAAATAATAAATATTATTGGACATTTATGTACAATGATAATCATAAAGATATGAACCCATGCTACATAAGTTATTGTCTGCATTTGCATGTATGTATGTGTGTATGTGTGTATGTACGTGTGTGTGCGTGTGGGGGGGGGGAGCTACAATTATGATCTGAATGGAGGAGGGGGGAGGCATGTTTATTAAGGTTCTCTAGGATTCATTCTAATTACTTTGGGCGATGTTCTGACTACTGATTTTCTTGCGTTACTTTGCATCAATGGGCCCTGAGGGTATCACATATATACGCCCATGAAGGCAACCAATTAATTTAGGGCCTCATGGAAGACCAACTGTTTGTTGATATTAATACATGAATAATAAATATAGATAGCAAATAGAATCCCTTTGTGCTAAGCTTGCAAATTGTTATCCCTAATCAACTTTGGAGAATTGGGATTTTGAATATTTTAAATCTTTCTATGTTAGATTGTTAGATTTGGCGTCCAAATATTATATATGGGAAAGACCTTCACATTGTTTGCATCAGTTCCTAAGTTCTTTCTTACAAAGGGTCACTATTGGTCTGGATTGATCTGGATTGATCTGGATTGATCTGGATTGATCGCAGGTGCTTAAATCAATCACAAATGTGCAATCTATCGCTTCAATACCATAAAAACATGATATTGTGTTACAATCCATTTGACTTGATTGCAGGTGTTTATGAGATGGGGCTGTAGACAAAACAAAGCAACTTTCAATCAAAAAATGTAATAAAGCATTAGTTACATAATGTGACTGTCTGACTGTGGTGTTGGGGTGTAGGGGGGGGGGGTCTGTGAGGGCTTCTTAATTAAGCTTCTTCAAGATTTATTCTAATTCCTGTTGGAGACGTCGTGACTACTGATCCGTTTGCATCATTTTACATGGGCCCCTCAGGGTGTCACATCTACGCACATGAAGGCAAGCAATTAAGAATGAGCGACTGGTGATCCATGCTGGCTTGTTATCCAATAGATGTCTGCTCCAGTCTTAATTAATGGAAGTTTCATTGGCTTGTAATCAAGCATGAAGAATTCATATCATTTCCTTGCATGCATAGCCTCCGATATTTAGCATGTATGGCTACATTGTGACAATAATTAAAATTGTTGAATAAGCATCCTTTTAATCGATAACTATATGTATCAATATGTGTGGGCACTCCTCAATTTTGCAGTATGGCTATTAAATGCCTTTAAATTTGTACACCTGAATAAACAGCTTGGATTAAATGCCCTTTATAAAGGATGTTATTGGTATTATTTCAAGTGACTGTAAAATATGTTAATTTCCTCAAATAATGAAATGCCTTGCTAATGTAGGCCTATACAAGTACCTTATTACCAATGTAATATAGAGTAATGCATATTGTGAGACCCCCCTGTATTTGAGAAAAATGATGGAACAAAGAATAGTTGACTGTGATAAAGGATAGGAGAGATTAATAAAGCCCCCTGCCATGGTCAGTATGCCTAATCTTTGGATATTTCTTGTGAGTTCATGAGTGCTTTTTACATTGCATTGCATTTGTGTTTTTGTGCATACCATAGATAAATGTACACAAGCCTTGAGCTGGCACTGTGGCATTTAATTCACTTGAATGCTTGTCCAGAAATAACTCAAGTTTTGATACCAAGAATCTTGTGTTTTCATCCCTCAAGCTGTATCTTGTCCTCTCATTTGATTCTAAGGAAATACAGGTTTTGTGATGCCTTTGGATGTTTTGAGGAGGAAATGCGATGGCACGTAACACAGAACCTTTCAGTCAAGTATGGTTGTTACACCCAAGTAAAAACTTTTGTTTTGTTGAGAAGTTGATCTTTCTTCGAGAAATTCTAATTAGGTCTTTGAATTGTAAAATAGATGCAATAGAAACTGTTTTCTTTTAAAATGATGACCATAAAAAATTAAAAATGTATAAAATTGTCTCATGAAGGGTTATTTGTTACATGTACATTTCCAAGCTAGATTTGTGAATTTCAGGGGGGAATTTTGTATTTATTTATAAGGAGTCAGAAATGAAATGGACTTCAGGTACTAAAAGTAATTTCTTACTTGCAGACTGCTTAGTAGCACATTTATGCATAGTAATCTTTCTCTTTGTCTGATTGAAGTTCTGATTAGTTTTGGAGTAATTTGATAAGGTATATCCCATGTCATGTTATTTCCTTTGATACATATCATGTTAGAATACCTCTTGGGTTAATTCATGAGATGCTGTGTTTTCCCACGGTGAATGGTTGGTGTTCAATTACTATCATATCCTGAAACAGGATTAAACTCATTTAAGGGGACCAATTACAAATAGAGAGGAAACAATATTTGAAAATGTTTATAACTGATATAAATAAAACCATGCACCCAAAGGCTTAAAGGTAATACAAAGTTTTGGTATGGGGTCTTGAATTTGGTTCAAATGAACATATTGGAAGCATATGCGATTTTACAATTGAAATTGAGTCTAAAATGATGAAATTGTAAATAATAAACTCTTTATGTTGTATAGCTCCCTCTGAAGACTGATATTACTTTAGCTTTAAAACAATGTTTTTTTACTACAATCGACCAATTTGCTATTCCCGTTTGGAAATTATATATCAGAACTGCATATTTTGAGATTTTCATGGTCGCAACTGCCAGGGAATGGCCTTAGGCGCTTTTTGAAATATTTGAAATTTACCGGGAGCACCGGTAAATTTTGATTATCCAATTTCTCGAAAGCGGAAGTGTTTTAGGGGCTAAATTTTCTAGTGCTTATATTATATATCCATAGGGGCATCTAAATATATCAAAATTTTAAAGAATTACTATCCATCCAATTGTCAAAATTTCCCCAAACTTTGCATTACCCTTAAGGGCTCATAGATGGTCGAGGATAAGAAAGAAAATTTATTCCATACTTCGGTATGGAAGGAAGTAGGCCCTACCTATAATAGCTAATTTTGTTTTTGTGCCTCTCGCAAATTTTATTTTATAGTTTGTGATTTATTTTAATTTTTATTGAAGGAATTTTATTTGTCAGTATACTATAAGCTTTAGAAAATATATATATTTAAAGCTGATACAGTCAAACCTATCTACAGCGACCGCCCAAGGGAAACAAAAAATGTGCTTGTTGTAGACAGGTGGTCTTTGTAGACAGGTGGTCACTAAAGCAGGTTTGACTGTACATGCATTATAGCATACTTGCAGTTATAAATGTACTTACAGACAGTAGTGTCGTTCCATATGTTTTTAAAGACTATTTAAATCTCACTAATCTTTGGGGCCTACAACTCAACGCACAAGATTAGCTTCCACCATAGGTCCCTCCTGAAATTCAGTCTTTTTAATGAATACTGCATGCAAACAAACTGATATGAGATCCTTATCTACTGTTCTTGTAATTGAGAATAGAATGAATGCTTTTTTGTACCATTTATATTGTGAAAACATTGTACAATATGAAACAATAAACTGAGACAGAAACAGAAACTAGTGTAGATGTCACAAGGGTTCAAACATTTAGGGGGCACTGGCATCAGTAAGACCCCGTTCTCATTCACTTCGTTGGAGCGGTCTAACTAAGACCCGTTCCTCAGGAGCGGTTCTTAGGTGAGTGAGAACAGTCAAAGTGGTCCAGGAAGTGGACTTCTGGACCGCTCAGAAGACCACCTCAGGAGGTGGTCTTGAGGAACGGGTCTTATTAAGAGCGGTTTGGAGCGCTCTAACGTGCGAGTGTGAGCGGGCGTACTTTGAACGGAAGTGAGCTAGTGACGTTCCACGCGAAACATGTAGTACGGTACATACGCTTAATATTCCGCGCACGAAAAAATTTACCCGCTGACCTGAGCTGCCATAGCAACGAGACCACTTTGACTCGTGGAGCGGTTTGAGCCATAAAAAACTGCTCGGAGTGTGAACGCTCGCAAACCGTTCCTCAAGACCCGTTCCTCTGGAACTAAGACCACTTTCAAAGTGAGTGAGAACTGGGTCTTAGAGGCATTGTCTTCCTCATGGTACAAGGTTATATTTCAGGAATAGCAACGTATACAGACAAACAAAAGCTTTTTTTCTTGAACTCATCAGAGTAAAGAACTTGCAAAAAGCCAAGATCAGACAATATATACGGAAGCTAATTAAACAAAACATGTGAACAAGTAATAGGCTGTGATTGGATACTTGTAATTGTAAGAAATATCATAATTAGTAAGAGTTCAAACAAAAGCTATTAGCATCTTCTCATTATATTGTAAATAAATGAAATGAAATGAAATGATATTTTGTCCCCCCCCCCAGTATGTCCTTCCCCCCCCCTTTATATCTAGCTGTTCTTTCCTGTTTTCGTCAGTTGATGGGGAAGGCAAATGCCCCTGTACTCCCTTTACCACACCACCACTTGCCATGCATAATGTTTACTTAGTGACTGGTCCCTTTAATAGTGTTCATGTTGGTTTCCTTATCTCAGAGTTACAGGTCAGTCAGATTGGCTCCAAATTAACCAGAAAATGTGGGAGGAACATGATTGCTATGGAAGGTCAGAGACTTGCTAAAAGCTGTGATGACATATAGATTGCAGAAATGGGATAGAGGGCAGAATTCGAGAAAACAAAGAAAACGAAAGCACAGAACATAATTTCTGGAAAGACAGACAGATAAACAGGGAGAGGGAGAGAGAAAGAGAGAGAGGGAGGGAGAGAGAGAGAGAGAGAGAGAGAGAGAGAGGAGGGAGGGAGGAGAGAGAGAGAGAGAGAGAGAGAGAGAGAGAAAGAGAGAGAGGGAGGGAGGAGAGAGAGAGAGAGAGAGAGAGAGAGAAAGGGAGGGAGGGAGGAGAGAGAGAGAGAGAGAGAGAGAGAGAGAGGAGGGAGGAGAGCGAGAGAGAGAGAGAGAGAGAGAGAGAGAGAGAGAAATGACATTGACAGAGGGTACCAGTATAACGAATGGAGGAAGTAATGAAAGAGATAGAAAAAGAAGAAGAAAAAAAAACATAATAAAGATAAATTTAGAAAAAAAGTCAAAATGATTTTGATATTAATGAAAGATTGATGTGTACTGAATATGTCAAAAGTATAGCTTTCGATTTAATGTAAATTTAGGTCACAATTGAGAATGAATAAACAGCATAGCAGCATGAAAGACTAGACTACTTCAAGAGTATTACATAACTGGGCAAAAGTTTTGCTCTACTGAGACAAGTTTCTCATGCATATTCATAAGCAATCTACTTTCCTTAGTGCTGATTGGACATTGTGTAGTGTCCCTAGAGGGTTTGTTCTATTGACCTGTGGGGGAGGGATGAAGGTTGCCTGACTCACTGAGGGACACTTGAATGTGAATAATAGTTTCTTTGTATAGGTGTTGGTCTTTTGTGTTGCAATGGTCTTTTGTGTATGTAACTGTTAACAGTTATGTGGTTTTTGTGGTTTTCGAAGTAACAGGATAAACTTCTCAGTTTGGCTTTCTCAGGCTTTAGAAATGCTTTTATTGAAATATAAACCTTGGGTTGTGAGGAAATGGAGTTTGGGTGAAAACTTGTTTTGATCTGTTTCCTGCTTTTATCCCATTAGTACGCAAGTTTAGTTGTTATTTATATCTGTGTGTACATATATGCCCCATTAACTAGAGGCGTATACTCATGTTATGTGTTATGTTTTAAAACATTACTCTATACAGTTTTTCCTCTTAGTTTTATTTGAGAATAGAGTAAATAACAAAACAAAAAACGGTTATGCATGACTTCACCTGAAGTAGATATTTTGATTATGATTGGCATTCCATAATCGGCCCATTTCACGTCTTGAATTGACCATAAAGCATCTGTGTATGTTTTGTGAGTCAGCCAATATTGCTTATGAATTATTCATAAGAGTATAGCATGCTCATTAATGTAACCATGTCAAAAGAGAGTCAATAGTCTCAGCTCTCAGACTTTTGGAAGCTTTTGAAATTGTAGGTAGTCTCCACTGGTGCAAATGTCATATTTACATTAGCATGATAGTTAGACATTTCAAGCAAAGGGGTAAATTAGGGAGGGGGGTATTGTGATTATCAAATCGCTCACAGATCTGAAAAAATGTATATTTTTTGAAAGAGCTGGTAAATTGATGATAAAAGGGTCCTGTTTTCATGATGTTCATAAACATGTAAATGGGGCTGTACCTGATTTTGTGAAAATAGTGTACTTGGGAATGTGAGCTTGACACGCCAAACATAGGGCTCTATTTAGAGCCCATTTTGTACCTGTTTTCATTGAAAATGGATCATATTTTGTGGAAAATGTTCTTCAAAGTATGCTACATGTAAATAGGGGGTCATTTTCTACTATGCTAACAGTAACACATTACCCCTTTGGATATTATTTTGTACATAATTTGACATTAATCTCTTTTGTTTTCTTTTTGTCATATATTTGCAATTCATTATTTGTTGTATCTTGCTATTCTGTGCTGTTCATTTATGCCAAGCCAAATGGATTGGAAACGAAGACCTTCGGGTTTGGGTAATGTAGCTAATCTTTTTTCTATTCCCTGGCATCCATGTGACTCACTTCAATCCTTACTGTTGTTTCTTGATTCTGTCTATGCTGAATAAATAATGATAATTAAGTGACATTTCTTGGTTCCAGCAGTAATGCTATGATAAATATGAGAGGAATATAACGTGTAAGACCCATGTAATAATTCCCAATGGATGAAACTTATTTTCATTGGGTGAAAATGTTTGTCAGTATTTTTGTCATTTTTTTTTAGTATCAATACAGTCAAACCTGTCTATAGCGACCGGCCAAGGGAAACACAAAAAGTGGTCTTTGTAGACAGGTGGTCTTTGTAGACAGGTTCCTTTATTACATGTTTCAATGAGAAACCATTTTCAAGGGAAACAAAAAATGTGGTCTTTGTAGACAGGTGGTCACTAAAGCAGGTTTGACTGTACTTCCATAATCATGTTGGCAGACACATAGTAAAATAAAGATATCCCTGAAAATAGCTGATTTACAAGACTACTAATGACGAGTAAAAGAGGACACAACACACTCTTTATACATTCAGTGTGAATACACACAACACACATTGTCTGTACACACTACACACACCACAC
Organism: Mesocentrotus franciscanus; assembly: GCA_037976565.1. Taxonomy (NCBI): domain Eukaryota; kingdom Metazoa; phylum Echinodermata; class Echinoidea; order Camarodonta; family Strongylocentrotidae; genus Mesocentrotus; species Mesocentrotus franciscanus. The sequence goes on along the minus strand of CP137681.1, from coordinate 1,239,290 downwards.
AAACTGGGCTTACACTCACTAGGGGTGGTTTCCCCATCTTTTATGCAACTGAATCATTCTCTCCTTCTCTCTCGCTCTCTCTTTATATATATCTCTCTCTCTCTTCATCTCTCCTTCAATCTCTCCCAGCATCCCCCAATGAAATTGGTGTCGCGTGTCTGGGCTCAGTAAGCGGGCATTCAGCTCGTGTGCATGCTGCTTGGAACTCAGGCATTTCTCCCCACAAACTCTGCTCTGCTGAGCGAGAGAGCCCTCTCGCATTTGTGCATTTCTCCCACACATCGGTCACCATCAACACATCCCGCAGACTTTAGTGTTGTTGATTGTCTCGCCAAAGAGCTACACGCATAATAGCTCTCACTGCTATTAACACAGGGTAACTGATTTTTATGTTTTTACAGATGGGGTGTTTTATAGCTGCATGAAAACTAGCCTTATTTTTCATGCCTTGTCTATTTTTGCTCTGCTCATCGCGAACAAAGCATCTTTTGTGAAATTGGAATCGGTGTATATTTTTACAAGTATCGTGGAACATCAAATAAATCTGAATAGCTTTTCATGAGTTGGTGATCTCAAAAGCTATCAACTGAGATCACTAAACAGTTCAATGAATTATTACAACACTGTTGGATGAAAATTGTCGTCGTTGTGGTGGGACATTTTGTGCCTATTACGTTATTATTGGATTGATTTATGCAGTGGAGTGGATTACCCTCATTGGATTAAGCGCTTTGATTGGGATTAATCTAAGGGGATTAGTCGCCACTGATGTGGAGGAAATTGGATTCAATCTCAGGTAAGCATCTCGATTCCATTCGTATATTTCAATTTGATTATTGTTGTGCAGTTGTGCCGTTTTCTAGTTATTGGTGATAGAATGATAAATTGGATTATAGAATAAGATTATTATAAGATTGATGGTGCTTGTAATGATTTAATGATCGAATTGGTCAATATGCTTGTGTAGAGATATATATCAATATACTTTTAGAAAGTTTTTAGAACAACCAGTGGGGAAGGTTTAGAGAGAGAGAGAGAGAGAGAGAGAGAGAGAGAGAGAGTGTCATTACATATTTCATATAGTTCATAATTATTGGTTCCATCTTCATTTTAGCCCCTTTCTCCCTCATTGAAAAAGAAGCTTGGGTTTTGGTCAAGATGACAATGATTTAAAGCCTGTCTGCACTACTTGTGTGGACAGAATATCAATATATCAAGCAGTGGGGAACGAGAGAGAGAGAGAGAGAGAGAGAGAGATGGGGGGCCCAGAAGATCATCAAGTAACTTGTATATATCATTCAACATCCTTCTAGTTATCACTGGAATACGTGCTTATCAGGCTATTGTAGCTTTTGCTGATTTGGTCTTCTCATTTTTCTGTTTTAATTAGTACCAACTAGATAGATACCAAGCATTATCATATCATATCTAACGTTGCTTGGTAGATTTGTGCAAATGAATGTGCAGAGAATGGATTTATATTTTGAGAAAGATGAATCCCTGTTTTGACCATTCCTTCACTACATCTAGACAGTGTTTATATCTATATCATAGCTTCTATAATTACAACTACTAAACAATTAAGAAATATGGCAAAAATCTGTGTTTTTTAATGATATAAACTAGGACAAGCCAAGGGAGGAGAGAGAGGGAAAGAGAGAGAGAGAGAGAGAGAGAGAGAGAAAGAGAAAGAGAGAGTGCCATTACATATTTCATATATTTCATAATTATTGGTTCCATCTTCATTTTAGCCCCTTTCTTCCTCATTAGAAGCTTGGGTTTTGGTCAAGATGACAATGATTTGAGAGTTTTGTCATTCTCTTGATTTACTATATATGGGTAGCATCATAAAAAGGATTGCTCCTGAAATACCTTCATCTCACTAGAATCATTCATTATACATGATTGTCAGACTCCCACATACTTATATTTATATGTATGTATTGCTCACTGTATGTGATTTACATCGGGGCTTGTTCTCGACCTTATCTTTAATTTCACTTGTTGGACATCCATGAATCAGCAAGGCCTACTGTCTATGAGCCATTCATTCAGCATGCACAGCTAGGATGAGTCACTCGTCGTCGTCCCCATACCTTAGCTCTCAATCTAATGTGATTTATATGGAGATTGGTTTCCACGGTGATTCTCCTCCAGGAAAGATGCCTTCGCTGTCTTCAGAAGATGGAGTTGGTTATCTCCTGAAAGAGGCATCGGCTTCCCAGCATATTGTATAAATGGGAATTAATCTAGTCAAACCCAGACATTCATGCTAGCCAAGGGAAATGAAGAAAGTGGCCACTGTAGACAGGTGGCCTTTCTAGACAGGTTGCCTTTCTAGACAGGTTCTACAACATACATTTCTCTTTCGAGGGAGACAAATACATGGCCACTATAGACAGGTGGACTGTATAGAGAGGTGGCCACAAAGACAGATTTGTATTTGTTCCTCGGCTTCCCAAGATTTGTCTTCTGGTACTTTCTGAAGTAAAACAGAAAGTAACAATCAAACAAAATTAATTGATGGTTGTACTGGTGACAATGCTCCAGACTTTATTGATTAAAAAATAAGGAGTTAGGATTAGAATCTTTACCCGTTGGCTACAGGAACCAGGTGGTCACTGTGTTAAGCCTATGGGGTCCCTGTGTTAAGCCTATGGTGTCCCTGTGTTAACTCTATGGGGTCCCTGTGTGTTAATCCTATGGTGTCCCTGTGTTAACTCTATGGGGTCCCTGTGTTAACTCTATGGTGTCCCTGTGTTAACTCTATGGGGTCCCTGTGTTAACTCTATGGGGTCCCTGTGTTAACTCTATGGAGTCCCTGTGTTAACTCTATTAGAATGATAGAATTTAATAGTCAATGGGTTAAGTGGGGTTTAGGGTTAGGTATAGTTTTAGGTCAAGGGTTAATGTTAGGAATTTGGTTAGTGTAGGAAAGTGCAGTTGTCGCAGGAGGTCAAAGGTCGTGGTTCAATCTCTGACCCGGCACTTATGTCCTTTGGCAAGGCATTAATCTACATTTGCCACTCATACCCAAGAGAGAAATGGGGACCCAGTAGGATGACAAAAGCATTTGTGTTAGTAATTGCCTATGCCCTCATGCTGACCATATGGTAAAAATACTCCCCAGGGAGTGGAGATGGTGCACATTGTGTGTGAATGAATCCGATGACCGGGTTAATAAAATCTGTAAACCGCATAGGAACGGTATTCCGTATTAAGCGTTATATAAATCTAGATTATTATTGTTATTAATTACTCACATTGATGTTTTTTTTTTTCCTTTTTCATCTGCAAATAACTTGCTGGTAAAACCTCAGATACCGATTTTAGCATCCAGATCGATGGGGAAACAGTCAAAGATGTGGAAAGATGTAAATTTTGTCAGCAGTGAGCAATGTAAATTTTGTCTTCCTTATTCTTCTAAAATCAAATTGATATTCTTAATGGTTCTCAAAAATAGTCCTTGTTTCAATTGCATATCAAGTACAACACATTATCACACTCTGGTGGGATACTACTTTGATTGTTTCCAGTGGCGTAGTGTGAGTTCACTCATTGAGGGGGTACTGGACTGATGGGAGGGGAGGCACTGGTCTTAATACTCTGGAAATGAAATGCTATTGGCTCCTGGTCAGGGGGAGGGTGCAGGAGGTGGTCCTGCCATCTTTTCTAGTTATTTTTCCCTTTCTCTCTTTCTCTTTTTTCTCACTTTTTAAAATAAATTTTATTTTTTTGAAACCACTTGATTGTGGGGGGCACATGTCCCCAGTGCCCCCTGTAGCTATGCCATTGATTGTTTCCTTATCTTGTCAACACCTTATAGTGTACACAGAAGAGAATCCACAATCTCAGCATTCAGGAAAGGTTCTTAAGTGCACATGAAGAGCGTAGTAATTGAATTTGGTCACTGACACGCAGGTTTAAAGGGATCCGGTAACTTTGTCTCAGATTCTGAAACAAAATTCTGGATTTAGCTCATGATGCAATGATAATCATAAACCTTTAGGTCAGTCAGGAACCCCATGACTTTTACAAGCTGATCGCCTGTCTGATTATCAAGATATTTATGATTGGAATTACAAATTTTGAAAACCATTCGCCTGATGGTTTTCATAACACTATAGTGAACTATAGGGAAAACGAGTATGGTAAAACCGGTCAATCAAAGATTTTTACTTTTTTGAGGCACTTCTTGATCATTTTGAAGCGCAATTTTTTTAGGGCTTCATTATTACACCATATCACAGACACTAATAACATGTAGGGCCGTGTATCTCAGATTTAACACTGTTAAACGATCCCTTTAAAGGCACTATTGCACTTTTCAAGAGATGGTTTTGAAAAAATCAGCCCGAAAGACGATTGGAAGCAAGATACTAGTATATGGACAGTTACGATAGCAATAGACCTTACTCTGGTATTCTTAGTAGTCGTATGAAGAAAGCTATGAATCGAAAGTAATTCATACTGAAGTACCAATACAGTTGCTTTCACATGTATTAAATATCAATGTCATTTTTGGTTGACACTCAATTTGTTCAATACTAAGCCTAACATAACACCCAGTGGAGTCTATGGATCCATGTTAATCATTGATCATCTATCTTCAACTCTCAGGTTTCCTTCCCTTTACAATCTTCACCATACAGTCAAACCTGCTTTAATGACCACCTGTCTACAAAGACCACCTGTCTACAAGGACCACATTTTTTGTATCCCTTGAAAATGGTTTCTCATTGAAACATGTACTAAAGGAACCTGTCTACAAAGACCACCTGTCTACAAAGACCACCTGTCTACAAAGACCACTTTTTGTGTTTCCCTTGAAAATGGTTTCTCATTGAAACATGTACTAAAGGAACCTGTCTACAAAGACCACCTGTCTACAAGGACCACATTTTTTGTATCCCTTGAAAATGGTTTCTCATTGAAACATGTACTAAAGGAACCTGTCTACAAAGACCACCTGTCTACAAAGACCACTTTGTGTGTTTCCCTTGGGCGGTCGCTATAGACAGGTTTGACTGTATTTATTAACCAGTTGACTACCCGTTATGAATTCAAAGAATATTACAGGAAATACACAGTTCTCATAGTCGACAGGTTGAATTTATTCCATTACTTTATTCCTTTAAAATGTACCTCTAAAGGAAAACCGTCAAGTATTATTTGTCAATATCAGATATCACAGATTCTTCCTTATGCCTTGCAATTCTACAAAATCATTCTATTCATATTCGTAGCATGAGTGCAAATTTAATTCTACCTATATTTGCCATGCCTCATCCTTGTAATAGAGTATTGGATTCAGCGGCTGCAAGGTGTCTTATGTTTCATTGTTAGAATTCAAATAGATATTCTGAGTATCGGAGGGAGTATGAACTGAGTAAAGTTCAGTATCAAGTTAGATGAAATGATCCTGGCAAGAATATCCCCACTCTCAGCTTAGCAGTACCCTGAGAATTTAATTCATACATAGATCCTGACACCACTGAGTCTGTACGGACCAAGCGAGGGCTCCTAAAACCAAATATTGACTTCACGCCATCCACGATACACTACAAAATTGAAGAGCAAATAGTCCCTTTGCATTTGTCGCTTACGACTTCACGCCTTTGAACGTCAGTGCAGAGAGAAAACAGCTAAATTCTATATTTGCAGTTAAAAAGGGAAGAAATTGCCAAAAGGAGTAATATTTAAGAAACAAGTAGAAATAGGAAACTGCAGGAGAACTGTCGGCCGCGAGATACATTTGAAAATACTGACTAACTCTCTTTTATGCCACACAAATTATCCCTCTCTGCCACATTGTATTTATCATGGGATAGATATACCAAAGGCTCCAAGATTATTTCATTGTTTCCAGTGCAATATCATTCTATACCTGTATTTTAAGGATTGTCATGGAGCTAATCAATTTTGTTTTTATTTGTCATAGGTAATTTTGGACAAGAAATCTTACTTGGCTTCACAATTAATGATCAATGTAAAGGGAAAATATGTTCTCCCTTGTAAAGTAGTAGCAGCTAAAATAACTCTGATGTATGAAGAAAATATTAAAAAAAAAGCTTCTCTGTCATTTCTTTTAGTCAAATTAGTGTCATTTAGAAATAGAGATTAAAAGTTGTATTTTCCTTCTATATGAATCATCAGACAATTACAAACATATCGGATCTCATTGCAACTTGAAAAAAAATGTCCTAGTATTCAATAGCAGGGACGATTTTCTAATCTAATCTGTATTTATTTTTCAGGCAGATTGAGTTTGTTTCTTTATGATATTTTAAAAATGGTTTATCTTGAGTTGTCAATATATCCTGCATAACATTGAAATACATGTACAAAACATGAAAGTGCACTGCCTCTTTCTATACCAGGTCTTAGGTTGAGCTCTTCAAAGGTCTGCGGTAGTTTGTTATGATAAGACCTGGAATATTCCAGGCATCAGCCGACACACCACTTGAATGTGAAAATATTGACGTTATCATGACAATAATTAAAAGAAGGAAATAACAGGAACATAAGTTGACTCATGATAAAATCGTTTAAGGAAATACTTGAGAATAATTCCTGTTGATAAGAACATCAAGTAATTTAACAATTGATGAACCCAAGTTACTGTTGCATGAATCAAGTGTCTGTACTAAAATTACAGTTTTTAGTTTTTGCATTGAAAGTGCAGTTTGTGATTGACAGTTTACAAGTTAAAACGTTTGGATGAATTCTTTCTGATAATACAGCATTGTTCCCAGGGACCGTTTCTCTTAGGATTAGGATTATGGTTAAGATAAGGTTTTAAGTTAAGTTTAGGTTTACGGTGAGTTTTAGAGTACGGATTAGGGTAAGGGTTAAGGTTAGGTTTAGGGTTAGGTTTTAGAGTACGGATTAGGGTAAGGGTTAAGGTTAGGGTTGGTTAGGGTGCATGTGTTACTGTTAGATTTTAGGGTTAGGGTTAGGTTTTGGTTTAGGGTTAGGGTCAGGGTTGGTTAAAGGTATAGTGCAGATTTCAGAATTAAAGTTAGGACTTTGACTGGACTGTAGTGTAGATATTAATGGAGCTGATTGGAGCATGTGTCATATATTCTTCCACTTTAAAACATATAGAAGAAAAGAAGTTTGCAGTTACACAGGAGACTTGCTGGCCTTCCAAAATACTATCTTGTGTGCAAAGTACCATTCCACTTTTGACCGATCCCCCACTGATTTATTATGAGGAGAATAAAAGATTGATTTTATGACATTGTTATTACAAAGCATGCTCACAATACCATGTTTTTATATCCTGATTCTGGTGATATGTGGGCGGCACTGTTTAGTGTGGTATGGTACAGTGTTGAAAGGTAGAGGAAACACGGCTAGGATTTGCTATGGAACACAGCTAGGATTTGCGATGGAACACAAGCTAAATGGAATACACAATCGTCATTGCATGAATAATTGGGGGGAAAGTTGAGGACATGAATATAGATCAGATGTGTTCATTTTCATTAAAGAAGGAGACAAAGCTCTTAGAAGATAGAGAGAAAGAGAGAGAGAGAAGTAGTTTGGAAAGAGTAGTAGATAGAACTAATGATAAAATAGGTAAGAGATACGACTTAGAGTTGGATGGAGCAAGAGAGAGGGAGAGTGAGAGAGAGATAGAGAGAAAGAGAGATAGATAGATAGAGATAGATAGATAGAGAGAGAGAGAGAGAGAGAGAGATGAGAGTAAATAAAGAATGGCAAACAAAGGGAATTAATGTGATTGGAGTTGAATGAAGGAAGATAGAGCAGATGAGAGACAAAGAGACAGATTGAAATGGAAGAATAACACAAAAATAAACAATACAATTGGCTAAATATACATGTACATTTCCATAATCCCTGGACAAACGTACATATCCATCCCAGCTCATATACCATCTCCCTCACTATGCAATTGAAATAGATGATGATGGTAATCTTGTTTGATTTGTCAGTCCATGTAGAACCAAGCCTTTCATAGTGACCAAACCGATTCCTTTTGTATGATGATAGACCCCGTTCTCATTCACTTCGTTGGAGTGGTCTAACTAAGACCCCGTTCTCATTCACTTCGTTGGAGCGGTCTAACTAAGACCCCGTTCTCATTCACTTCGTTGGAGCGGTCTAACTAAGACCCCGTTCTCATTCACTTCATTGGAGCGGTCTAACTAAGAGAGGTCAAAGTGGTCCAGGAAGTGGACTTCTGGACCACTCCAGAAGACCACCTTGGGAGGTGGTCTTGAGGAACGGGTCTTATTAAGAGCGGTGGAGCGCCTAACGTGCAATGTGAACGGAAGCATACTTTGAACGGAAGTGAGCCAGTGACGTTCCACGCGAAACATGTAGTACGGTACATACGGTTTGTATTCGCGCGAAAAATTTACCCGCTGACCTGAGCTGCCATAGCAACAAGACCACTTTGACTTGTGGAGCGGTTTGAGCCATAAAAACTGCTCGGAGTGTGAACGCCGCAAACCGTTCCTCAAGACCCGTTCCTCTGGAGCGGTCTAACTAAGACCACTTTCAAAGTGAGTGAGAACGGGGTCTAACCATTGAGTCATCAGGATTCATGGATTGATTTCTGTAATAGAATATACATTCAGCGTGGTCAGATCTAGGGAGATGGATTGAGCTGTATTGTAGTATTATAGAGCTAGTATGTCTGTATTATTTCACCATTATTTATTTTGGAAGCTGGTTTGCAGGTTCATAGCAAAGAATAATATTAAACTATTTGTGCAGCCAGCAGACAGTGTTTTATAAATACAGATTTTATGGCAATTTGGAAATGATTATTTAAAGACATAGCATAGTTTTGTTATGTGTTAACCCCCCCTAAAATATATTGAGATGTATTTGAATTTAGTTGATAGATAAGCAGATACTAACACTTCAAAACTTTAATTTGCAGTTTCTTGCCACTTTCAGTTGAAGAGGTTAAAATGAACAAACAGATTTCATTCATTATTTTGTCTCCTATTTATACTAAAATAGCTTGTCTTTCTAAATGCATAATTTGAATATTAAGTCATTGTTTTATACATGTTGGAGCTTGATAAACTGCTGGTTTGTTTCAGAACAGTTATATTCAATGCCAAATCAATGATTTAAAAAATAATATTTTGGTTTTCAAAGGAGTGAAAATGAGGATTATGAGAGGAAATCGATCAATAAATAAAAACCAATTTGAAAGCGAGTTGCCTGAATCATATCTCATTCAGTGCAATTTGTTGTATTATGAGGAGTAATGAAAACAGACATGCAGAATGGATACCCACTGGGGTAGTGGAGGGTGGGAAGGGGAAGGGGAAAGAGAAGGGGAAGGGGGAAGGGATGGAAAGGATGGAAAGGAATGAAGGATAGGGAGGGGGAGGGTGGATGGAAGGAGGGAAGGAGAAGGAAGTGGGAATTGTAGAATGTGAGAAAATAATAGAAATAATTGATCTTTTAAAAGAAAATATGAATTGACAAAGAGAGAGAGAGAGAGAGAGAGAGAGAGATAGAAGAAGAGATAGACAAAGAGAGGGGGAGAGAGAATGATAAAGGGAAGAAAGATTGAATAAAGATGTGACAAAATAGAGAAGTAGGGAACATACAGAGGCATAGGTTAGTATGAGAAAGAATGGGTAAAAAAGAAAATATATAGAAGACATAAAGGAGAGCAAGAGAGAGAGGGAGAGAGGGGGTGGAGGGGAGGGAGGAGAGGAATGGGAGGGAAGACAGAGACTAACAACAAATTAAAAAGTTGGGAGAGAGCATAACAAGGACGAGGGAGAAATACAAAGTGAAAAAGAAAGTGAAAGACATCTTCAAATTGAAGAGATGAAAGATTCTAAAATCTGAAAGTCTAAACAAGAGGCACATGCTAAAATGTCTGACATATAGGAGGAAAACTAGGGAACAGATAGATAAATATGCTTAATGAAACAGACAAAGCAATAGAACACTTTATTTACACAGGACAGCGCGTATCAAAACATGATTCAATAATTGCCCGCTTTCATAAATGCCCGTCATCATTTCATGGTAACTCCCTCGGCGCGTGTAAACGCAAATTGCGTATTAATTCCATGCTCTCGGCTGCCCTTTGCTTCGCTTACAGTATAACGAGATTCGTCTACGTTCGGCTGACTCATAATTCTCGAGGATAGACGATGCTTTGTGAATCCCAATTCAAGTCTGTGCTTACTCGAATATGAAGGTCAGATGTATATGAAATTGTTCTATTTAGAGAACACATGCATTTTCGATTGATGCGAGCTAGATTTTTTATATAATTGCTCATGAGAAGCAGAATATTAAATGAAGGATAAGATAGACTAGACAGAATTTTCAGCTTTATTGAACTCGAAGTGAAACTAATGATTATTTCTGCATCATTGTTTATTTTGCTCATTGGAGACAAATCATTGTTTGGTTGACAGTCAGAAACTAAATGACATTTGTAGTATTTAAAAGGCACTAATTGAATTTCATGGAATAATTCTCTCGTGATTGGATTGTTTATGATTGTGTTTGAAATATGTCTGTAAAATGTCGCACGATTGGGGTTTCAACTGAAATGATAATAAAATGGTGTGTTGAGGCTATCCTGCTTAGCAGTGTTGCATTGAATTTATCAAGTGTCAGCTTAAATGTAATATTGATTATGTGTTGTGTTGTACAAAAGTTGGATAGGTTGAAGCAAAGAAGAATCTTGTAGGCATAGAAGCAAGAACTAGAGGAGTGTAAGGGGTACAAAATGGTTCCCCAATTTGATATTTAAATTAATCATTGTGAAGAGAGCATGATGGTGCATGTCCAGTTTATATGTGTTATTATATCCTGCATCAAACATTTATTGGTTTTTGATTGGTTAAGAGCCCTTCCCGTGACCAGAAATATTTCAACCATTTTAAGGTTGCTCTGAAAAAGTACTATTTGGGAGTACTATTTGGGAGTTGAAAATTCAGCGATCGTACAGGATTTGAATGCCTCCAGCTGGCAACTCCCGCAGTGTCACAGCGCTCACACCGTGCAATCTATGCTGAGCCACAGTCTAATTAACTAATCGTTTGAGACACTGTAAGATATGTTAATCGTTGACGTTAGAACTTGTTCGAGTTAGAGTTAGATGAATTTGGATTCATTGGAAAACCTGTTGGAACCCTCAAGACAAGCAAGCAAATATAAAGGTGAGTTATTCTGCTTGATTATACATTTTTAATGTAGGATATAAAACAAATATACCCTGCCTTCTTTTCGAGGTAGTGGTTAAAACTATGGGACTCTGTGCCTCGCCCCTCACCAAATAGTACTATTGGAGTCACCTCTTGCCCATAGTGTTAACCAGAACCTCTCAAGACAGTGTATATTTGTATCTATTCTCTATTTTGAGGGGGTAGATGGGCATTAGAGTCAGGATCAGGTTCATTATATCAAACCTACTTTCTTGTTCTTAGCCAGCAGGAATTTGCATATATGAAAGAATCTTGTCAAATAATTCAGCTCAGAGCGTGTGCTTTGGCATATATACTCAAGAGCAATTTAAAAATCAACCTGTTCTATAAAGGCCAATTACGAAAGGACTGGAGCATGAATTGAGCAATTTATCCAAACAGGTTGTTCCAATAAATCAGCTCTCTAATAGGATCACAAATTTGTTACAGGATTAAATGTAGCCCCAGGCATTGATATTTGTGTTGTATTATGAGTAATATCTGTCATTGTATTGACTTATTGGCGTGGTTGGCCTGCATGGTGGGGCCTCTTTGTCCCTTTTGTTGCTATTGTTGCCGGGGCGCACTCGGCCATGTTGTAGCTCAGCGAGGGAGGACATTGATGAGTCTAGATGCTTTCTTTCAAATGTGATGCGATAGTTATCCTTATCACTTGTAAAGGAATAGTCTACCCTCCCCTGACACACATACACAACACATGGCACACACACCCTCTCTTTCCCCTTTGGCAATCATACTGCTCTACAACTCTCTGTTGCTTGGCTCACAAAAGAGTTCAATCTGACTTGTTATATTGACTTTTTCATATCAAAATAATTGGAAAGGATGTAGGCAGGTTTAATACAAGGACTGTTTGAAAATGTTTATGTATGTAAAAGGGAGTAAAGTCCACTAGTGAAATATGCTCCTACTCTATTCTTCTAGGAAGACTTCTATCAAACAGGCAATCAATTTCCAGTAGTGCAATTAGAAGTAGATTTGCTGCCATTAGTTGTTATGCCAACGGAAAGAAATGGAATGTTAGAATACGTGATATATTTTGGGTTTTGATAGTAACTTAGGTTATCCATTTTTCAAAGTAATTAATTATTCCGTGTTTCAAAATGATTAGGCAGTGCTCTATACTGATTTTATTCCCGAAAGAATGTGGATCCTTGCACAACATGCCCCTCTTTTACATACAGTATACATTTTTTGGGGTTGGGGGTAGGGGCACCTTTTGTACCGGAACCATGTTGGTGTATCATAATATCATAAGCCCTGGATTAGCTATAGAAATGCAGCATTAGTATGATAAAGTATCTCTTTCACGTAAGGCTCATCAAATCCTCCGCTATTCTGGAGCAGATTGTGGTGAGATTGGATTCTCGTTTGAATAACCATCGCCTCTAATTGGACATGACAAGGAGGAATCCATCAGCTCCAGAGCAAAAAGGATGTTAAAGATAAAGTTGAGTTCTGGTCATGCGATTGCATTGTGAAAGAAACGTTGTGGAATCGATCAGAAAAGGTTGATCATCTAGCATATAAGTATTGGTGTGTACCGCAAGGTTCTGGAATCATCAAAATGATAGTAAATTTGGCCCGCTTTTGGTAAAATTACAAGCACTGTACACAGAAAGATGTATATGGGACTATATATGTGATCGCGATATCTATCCAAACCGGATCGATATGATAATTTACCAAATATATCAATTAGTAGGCGGTTTCCCGGCATAATTTGTATCATCACGTATTAGTTAAAACATATTCTTTCACATGATTGGTAATTAAGAGCTTCCATTTCATTTTTTGAGATGAGGGGGTTTCAAAAACTGGTCTATACCTTTAACTCTTATGACCTTAGATAGCATTAACACTCTTCTGGCTCTAAACAGACTAAGGGTGCGTTTATGCTCACTTTTGAAGGCAGAATGAGCGATTTGAAACGCTCATCGTAGGTGTACTGTTTATGCTCCCCTTCTCCGGCTCCTCCAGGCAAATTCGGGCTCTGCAGCTGGATTCGCAAACCTGCACTGCGCATGCTACGTTGACCCCGGGAATGTCATTTAAACGCATTTACAAATGATTGTGCGTTTATGCTTCCCCAGAAACCATCTTTTTGGAGAATCGCCGATCGTAAACGCACCTTTTTGTGAGTTTACGATCGGTGAATACGATCGGCGTTTATCGGTGATTCTACAAAAATGAGAAAGGACGCAACCATGTTTTGAACTAACCACGTAACAAAAGCCTCATTCTGGCCAGAAAAAGTCGAGCATAAACACACCCTAAGGCATAGAGGTTTAACTATCATCCCTGTGAAAATGCTGCTGTCACCTTCAGATGTATACTACATGTACTGTGAAAGATAAAAAATAAAATTTGTTTGAGAGTGCTGCATTGAAAGAGACTGCCAATCAGTAGTGTAGCCATTTGGGGCATGGGGGCTCATTCCCCCAGTTTCTTCCACCCCTCAATGCTGACAGAAGCCGAGTGAGGAGAGAATGGTCAGAAAATGATTTTTTTTAGATTTCCATTCTGTCATCACACCCTGCATTGAGACCAAGAACTTATTCCGCTGTTGACCTATGACCTTTAATCTGCCAAATAACATCTGGAATTTTCAAGGCAAGATTGAAACTTTCATGAGGATAAATCAAGATATCCTTAACATGTCAATATTAAAACCCTAACCCGCTGACCTTATCACAAAGAAAAAACTGAAAATGTGTCAAATGGAATTTTACGCCTCCCTCTTCAATTATTGCAAAATGCTTGGAAATCCAGATTTCTTTCTGTTTTGGTTCCCTTTTACCTGTGATCGGTTTTCATATCTTGAATTTCATTTATCAAAACTATGGAGTTGTTTATGAGGTTGGAGTGTCCTTAATGATTGCTATGTTTACTACCAAACTATCCACACCAGAGATTAGGTGGCTGTGTATTGTGTCTCCACATTCCAGTAAAGCAACTCGTACTTTTCATTGGTAATTATCATACCTGCTTTAGAAGCAAAAGGCTGTAAAAGGTATTTTGGTTATTGCTACAAAAACATGTACAGGATGTGTGCCTTTCTGCTCAAAGACATTGGATTGAAAGCTCTTCTGTTCTGAAAATGAATTATCAAAAATTGTAAGACCCCCCCCCCCATGACATAGTATGACAGGGGTATGGATGACTTGTCATGGTTACATGTATGTCTCACTAAAACACAATATTCATTTTTGCTTCTTTTTCTTTTTTATTGCAACCATAAGAACAATTCTTTTCTGATTTCATTATCATAGAGTTTATGCCTAAGCAGCACTTTGTGGTTTGGGGCAGGATAGTAATGAATCAAACTCATAACTGTTGTAAGGACAATTGATTTACATGCCAATAACTAGGTGGTACCAATGTATCTTGTGACCATATACACAAAATTAAAACAATAGAGTTACTCCTTTATGGTTCCCTTCTGGAGCGCTGAAAGCCTGAAACTGAAGATAACACTTGTGTTTCTGAAGTACATGCTTATCTTTATTCCTATTCATTTTTCTGTCATTACTCATCTTCACCCAATAAAACATTTTTGTTTTTCATTGTTGATGTGATTTCTAGTGGAATTTAATGGGACTAAACCAAACTAGAAATTAGTGTGAAAAGTTCAGATGGATAATTGTTAATCTTTAGTGGTGGTCTTGATGGTTTTGTTGTTGATGATGCAGATGATGAATATGATAGTGGTGGTGAATGTGGTGGTGGTGGTGGTGGTGGTGGTGAAGATGATGATGAGGATGCTTGTGATGGTGATGATGGTGGTGATAGTAGTAGTGTTGATGATGATGATGTTGATTGGAGGATTAAGGTGCTATTCTTTCTTTATTCCTTCAATGTACATGCACTACCTGACAAACTAGAACATTCTGCGGAAATGAATTTGAATCAGTGAACAGCTAAATATAGTCTCTCAAATCAAGAAATTTGTACTTTAAGCTTCCACAATGACCTATAAATTGTCACAAGGGTTTAGTGAAAGCAATCCATCTACATATTTGCTGCATTTGAAATTATTTGACACTTAAAATTTCAAATATTCCATTCTTTATACTATCCCACACAATCATTCATTGCCTTAAGCAACACAAAGAGCAAATAAAGAGGTGAAGAAAAGTGAGGAATGGTAAAGAAAATTAAACTCTGCCTCGATTCCTAAATCTGCCAAATTTTGATCCATAATTTGTCACTTTTTATTTGGATCACTTACAGACCCAGGTCGTTAAGCTGTCATTCTGGATCCTATTTCAGATGAATAACCTGTCATTGTAATTCAAATTGAAATTTGGAAAATGTGATTGATTATACTGTCACATTCCTAGAATTTGATTAGTTTTTTGGAATTATATTCATGATGGATTAAAAGTGGTATATTTTTGGTTTAAAGATAAAGTTGAGTTCTGGTCATGCGATTGCATTGTGAAAGAAACGGTGTGAAATAGATCAGAAAAAGGTTGATCATCTAGCATATAAGTATTGGTGTGTACTGCAAGGTTCTGAAATCATCAAAATGATAAGAAATTTGGCCCAGTCTTGATAAAGTTACAAGCACTGTACACAGAAAGATGTATATGGGACTACACAAACATGAGGCATAAAAATCTGTCCCGATTTTTATGCTGTTACATGCCATATTTAGAATATGAAGGAATTTGAAGAGCCATGCTTTTCAGGGAACATTTTTTATCTGATGTTCTTCCACACTTGTATAATACAATGAAAATGCTCACAGATTATTTTTCACCTCTTCCCAGAACTCAACCTTCTCTTTAATATGGAGACATTTGATGTATTGTAAGTAACTGTATAGCAGTATGGATGGAATGGAAGACTCGGATAGATGAGAGAGAGAGAAAAGCGAGTGGTAAAGGAAAGAGTGGTAAATGGAAGGAAGAGAGAAGGAGAGAGAGAGAGAAAGAGAGAGAGAGAGAGAGAAGGGGAAAGAGAGGAAGAGAGAAAGACACAAACAGAATGATTGAGAACAGAAAGAGGAAGCGTGGAAAGACCGAAAGAGGAGAGATGGATGGATTGGGGGAGGGATGGGTAGGAAAATAAAAAGGGAGGCGTATCTCTCTGTTTCATGACAAGAAAATGAGATGGGGATCAAATTGAAAAGTCACCCTAAAGACTTCAAAAAGCCAAGGAATATCTTATGCTAATACCAGCAAGCCCAAGTCCTCAACGTCCATTCCGTTAGCCCTAGGGGACAGCTTATCAACCAAGCAGATGAACATCCCAAGTAGGAGACAAACACTCCACTTTTCCTCTAAAAAAAAAAAACACCCGATGGTGTAGAATTCCTCCAAAGCATTTCCATGGCAACAAGGACCAGTGGATGCTGATGATGATGAGGAGGAAGAGGACGAGGATTCCACCGGATGGACGATGACTCAACCAAAGCATCTGTCTTAAATCGTTCAAATTCCCGGAGGTGAGAGACGAGGCGTCATTTTGAGAATTCCGTCACCCTGTGAGTTGAGATTATAAGGAATTGGTTGCAATCTTTTGAATATTCTCCCCCCCCCCCACCTCTTCATTTTCTTAAATCAACGTTTTGTGACATCAAATTCATCAAATTCCCCTCCCTCCATCCAGACTACCTAAATTCATCATATGGCTATTCAAAACCATTTTTGCTATAAGTAATTTTTTTTCTTCCAGTCTGAATGTTGCATAATGTAAAGAAGTATAGCACAACACATGTTTGAGCGTCATTTTGAACGCATCGTTTCAAACGAAAACCCAATAAAGAATCAGGGTCCCTTTCTCATCTGAACATCATATCAAATGAACACAGTATAATTAGTGGGCTGGTCTTATGGTTAGTGTGCACTGATGATTGGCCAGTTGTCTTGTTTACTGACCTCTTTAAAACTAGTTTCTGGATAAAAAGTTTCTTTAGAACAATGTTGTTATCTAGTCTGTACATACCTTTCGCTAGATGATGATGATTCTTTATACAAGGTATAAATATAAATTCCCTCCATCTGAACAGACTTAAAGAGAAGGTTGAGCTCTTGGAAGAGGTGACAAATAATTTGTGAGCATTATTGTTTTTATGCAAGTGTGGAAGAACATCAGAGTAAAAATGTCCCTGAAAAGCATGGCTCTTCAAATGCCTTCTTATTCTAAATATGACATGTAACAGCTTTAAAATGTGGCCTCATTTTTATGCCACATGTTTGTGTAGTCCAATATACATCTTTCTGTGTACAGTGCTTGTTATACTTTACCAAGACTGGGCCAAATTTCTTATCATTTTGATGACTCCAGAACCTTGTAGTACACATCAATACTTATATGCTATATGATCAACTTTTTCTGATCGATTCCACACCGTTTCTTTCACAATGCAATCGCATGATCAGAACTCAACTTTATCTTTAAGTTAAGGATCGGTGGCAGTACCACATTTTATGTCTTGTAGTATCATTGGTAGTGTTGAGTTTCATCTTGGCTTACCCTGAAAGGATGGTGTAGGTGGTAGGAGGAGAGATATGAGAGAGGTTCACTCCAGGACAAACATGAGTGGGAGAGAAAGAGTGGGAGATGGTAAGATATTAGATGGAGAAGAAAATACAGATGAAGATGATGGATACAGAATCAATGAGAAGAGAGGTGGTGATGAGGAGATAGAATTGTTCAAAGAGAATGTGTAGGATAATCAAAGATGGAGATGAAAATACAGATGAGTATGATGGAGAGAGTAAAGAGATAAGATGTATTGAGGTAATCAAAGTGTAAAATTGAAAGATAAGACAGTATTGAAGGGATATAACTGAAAGAGAAGAGAGATCATTATGAAAGAAGAGAGATTGAGAGTAGGGGTTCATATTGAAACTGAAGAAATATAGATATAAGCTGATTGAAAGGGAAGAGAGAGTGAGATATTGGGATACCACTGAAAGAGAAAAACAATACAGATTATGGGATGAAATGGAATGAAAAGAGAAGGGAAGATAATTTACAAGAGAGGGAGAGAGAGAGAGAGAGAGAGAGAGAGAGAGAGAAAGAGAACGTCAAGTTCTATTTTTTATAAAATAAGAAAATTATAAGATGTTAGATGAATCATTAAATGAAATAGCTTATTTCTTACCATATTCAAGACTTTGATATATCCTAAGAAACACACTTCAATTCATAGTTCAAGTTTTGGTATTTAATCCTTATGCTTGTTGGTCTGGTCTTGATGTTTAGGATAGTTAATGTCAGGAGTTGATATCTGATCCCCATCAGCGGTCAGTAGACTGTTTACTTCAGATGATCTCTCAGCGGTCACTCTTGTTTGGAGTGACCTGCTTCTGACCACTCACGGGCTCTGACCTCACTTCACATCGCCACACTTCATGGTAGGCAGATGTGCCCAGACACGCCCGATTAACACTGCTCCCTGAAATCTCTTTTCGTCTATTGTCCATGAGGTTTCATAATCATTTTGTCTAATTTTCCAATTTGTAATATTTTTAGTTTTTGTAATGCCCATCTGGGCTTTTATCCACTTTGTCTCTAATCACAATTTAGACTTTTTAGTGGCTATGCCACACTGGTGCAGACTAACCAGAGCCATGCTTATGTACAGATTCCTAGACCTAACTAATTGTGATTAAAGATGAGGACAATATTGAATGAATTGACATTGGACCACATGGCAATAAACGGTTCGCACTGTGAAGTCTTTAGCAGCCACAATTCACTTTTAAAAAAGGGTCACATTTTTATAAAATCCCTTGTAACAGAAAATTAGGGGATGTTAACAACTTATACTGTACCAGAAAGTCATACCCATAAGTCAAAAAATGAAATTAGATGTCAAATGATTTGATACATAAAATTCATCACCACATCCAGATTGGACATCTTTTGTATCGATGATGCTGTTAATCACACTACCTTCAAAAATATAACCTTCCGTTGATGATCACAATACATCTTATTGACTTTTATGATAATCCAATGCCTATTCTTGTAGATGACTTGTATCACGTAATGGTTGCTAGGATACAACATCCAAATCATTTTTCCTGAGGGGAAAATAACAAGTACTTTGAAGCCGTCCTCCGTCTGCATATTTACTTACACTCTGAGGGTAGGCAAGGGGGCATACAAATCAAAATTGCTTTGAGTTGACCCTTTGATTGCCGGGACTGCAATGTTAGGGTGTGTTAGGGGGCGTAGAATTATACTAATATCTAATGTTTGTGTTGAGTTAAATTTAGGAATGTGACACGTCTTAGAAATTGATCTGGATCAATTTTGTTGAACAATTATTGATTGTGGATCAGTTTTGTTGAAGAATTAATTGTATCAGATTCATTATGTCAGTGTGTGTGCCATTTAAATAGGCTACCCCTACGTCATGTTTTTTTTTCAAGGGATCTTTTGTCCAACAGATTGTAGTTCATTTCTAAAATGATAAATTTCCAGGATAATGCTTCTACATATTCTACATACACATACATGTATACTTGTACGATGGTTTAAAGGAAGGTTTAAAGGGTTGCCTTGTAGCAAGTTAACCCAATTACTACCGCGTTCTCTCTTTCCCATAAGCTTTAATACAGGAGCCATCCGGTTCCAACGGGTTAAGACCGGAAATGTTTAGTTATGCAAAGCATTCATTATGCACACTGCAGTCCATATGTTAATTTACGTTTAATGTTTGTGCTGGTTTGTACACTTGGCAAGCCAGCGATTGTGCAGATTGGCACTGGTGGCAGATGAAAGGTTGAAGAACAGCACTGCAAGGGTTAACGATAATGTTGTAAGGGAGAAGGTAACCAAAATTACAATTTTGAGTGATAATTTTTCTTTATTGGAAAAGTTGGATGACATATTTCTACAGGGCATGGTTGTACAACGGTTTGAATGGCAACTAAACGAACCTACCCTGTAGTTCGAATGGAATGGAGTACATACATGTAGATGTATCAATAGAGAACAGTTCCTTGTGAAAGCTGGGTAGTACCTCAGCCTCAAGGAAGCAGACAAGCTCCTGTAAGACAGATCCTTTTATGTTGATGGAGAGTGTGTGGGGAGGAGGATCATGTTACTCCTGCCATTGGGGGAAAGTGGAGCCTTTCTTACATCTTCTGTCCCTTCATTCAGATTGACAAAACGAGCGCTGCAAAAACCTGTATTCATGTAAGGTAAAACATTCTTTCTAGTCTTATTGTCAAATTGTTTTAATAACAAAACATTGTTTTATATGGAACAGATGTTTGTGCATCATTTTTTAAGAAAAGTGAAATCTTATAAGGTCCATTACCTGTGTAATTGTATCAAAATAAAAACTATATACAACTGGGTAGGGATATCTTGAGCTGGTATTGCGGATAGGACTGGCCAGCTGTAATATTTGTACACTTGAGCAATGCCCATGATGTAATGTTTCTTTACACAAAGTTCACACAATTGTTATCTTGTGTGAATGACATATTCATTCTTTCGCAGAAGGTAGGAGGGAGGGGGAGAGAGAGAGAGAGAGAGATGAAGAGAGAGAGAGAGAGAGAGAGAGAGAGAAGAAAGGGGGGAGAAGAGAGGGGAAGAGGGAGAGAGGTGGATCGAGAGGCGGAGAGGGAGAAAGGGAGAGAGAGAAAGGGAGAAAGCATTTTACCAGGAGATTTCTCTCTGTTGTCCATCCTGAATGCATCGAAGCTTAAACCTACCTTGTGGGTTGATTTCAAATGTTACGAGAACCACAAATTTGTGACTGTTGTGACTGTTGTCGCTGCCTGAATTGTGAGGCATTTTCTTTTAGGTGCAATCCATTGCTATACATTCTGGTCTGTTGCAAAATTGTGTTAAAGAGCATAGGCCTGGACACTAACTTACTAACCAAAATCCATCTAACCCAGGTAGGTACATATTATAAAAGAGTAACTACCGTATTTGCCGGCGTAAAGGCCGCAGTATTTTCGGAAGAGAAAATATCAAAAAGTCTGGGTGCGGCCTTTGCGCAGCAAAATTCAAAAATTCAAAAATACAACACGTATTCGTAAATGTGGGACCGGTAGCGAGATCCACGCCGGAGCTCGCGGCAGGTCGTGGTAGCGTCGAAACCATGTTATTCCATGGCAAGAAAATACGATAAAAAACCCCCAAGATGATTTTCAACTACAAAAACGACGAGTAGTAATAAAGACGGGGGTCCAATAAACAATTGTATGTCCAAATATAAATCGAATAACGTCGGATTGCGGAGATTTCGATGGATTCTGCAAGAAGAAATCCCAGTGTTTCGCACTAAGAAAAACTATGGAACGTAATGATCTGCGCATGCGCGGGTGGGTTCTCACTAATCTCATATATATTCTCGATCGAATGTACAAGTACAATGGTACAGGACATTTCTAGAATAACTCCACACATCTTACCAACAATTTTGTGTTATATTGTTGGCATGAAGTTTTGTCAATCTCGTGAATAAACTTCATAACTTATTTTTCAAACATAAACTAGATCTTGGTTCGTTTTTTGTTGTTGTTGTTGTTGTTTTGTCTACGAAATGTCAAAGTTGGGGGTGCGGCCTATGCAGCGCTGCGGCCCTTATCCAGTCAGTGCAATCATTTATTCTCTATTTTCAAATGGTGATTTTCACATTATGACCCTCAAAAATATTTGAGGTTCTTCACTAATGCACTTCAAATTGACCATTTTATCATTGAAAACAGATTATAACAAGCTATGCTCTTTAACAAACATACTTGATATGTACCTTTAAGTTCAGTTGTGCACATATTTCCATGGACCCAATTGAATCAGAACAATTGGTATCATGGCTAATTATAGATGGTATGAAAACCCAATCAAATTAACAAACGGTACCAAACTGATGACAGCGAGAGATGACAGCGAGACTACATCGCTTGTGCTCTCAGAAGTCAATTAATAATTGAAACTAATTGATTGAATTAATAGGAATGATAGTTTGGTCATGGTGAATACATTTTAGCTGTTTTAATTATTCAATATGTGGTATACACCTATGATTCACTCATCCATTTTGTGATTGAATATTTGATATGATAACCTCATTCTCCATTATGGTTATTAAAGACAGACTTTCCAGGTTGTCTATGTGCAGTGCATCATGCTTTGCTTACACCAGTTACCAATACATTTATGTACGAATAATGCACGCAGCGAAACTCATGGTGCACTTGGAAAGTGTTTGAATTGAAAGTGTTAAAGATATACTCTCAGTAGTTTCCATGTGCAGTGCATCTTAGCTTGCTTAATCTGACCTTGCCTGACATACCAAATTAATAAGTGGGTGAATTGTGCCCGCAGCGAAACTCATGGCCCACTTTGAAGAATTCAGTACTTGCTGCGAGAGATCAGAGAGCATTCAGTCATGGTTTTGTGAGGAATTAATCCTCGTGAAGTTTCCTCATGGCGCAGTACTGCTGAACTTGGTGGATGATGTGTGCATTATGTTTGATTTAAAAGTGGCCAGTAACATTTCTTTATTAATGGGTTATTACGCAAATGAGATCCAGTCAATCATGAGAATCCACTATTATATGTTTTTTTGGAGTAACTTCATTAAAGCAATGTGAATTGAATGGACAAGAGTGAAACTTTAAACTATTTTTTTTTAAATTTACTATAATATTGTACAAATCCATGCTGTTTTAGGCCACCTGAACACTACAAATGATTCAATAGAAAAGTTATTTCATACGATTAAAAAAAATTCTATACAAGTAGAATTCCTGGATGGCTGCTGCATCTGAGCTAAATTTTAAACTGAATGATGGTTTTATTTATCATGTAAAACCCAGCTGGCTGTGACGTGAGTCGAACACATATGAAATCAAAATGATAGAATGCTTGTGACGACTATCCACCTATTTGACCAGTACCCAAATTTCTCTTTCACCTAATATAATGGCTATATGGTGGCCAGATGTACCCTCAATCACCCCAATATAATCCAGTTCTTTTTTAGCTGTCTTCCCCCTTATGCCAGACTACATCAGGATTAATGAGTTTCAGGTAGATCTTTAGAGCTGCCAGTGATTGTGCAGGTACTGTGTTGAATGACATTGTCAGAGTGAGATTAGATCTTGCATGTGGCCCCATTCACACAGGAGAATATAGATTTGGGCCTCTGTACAAGTCTCATGGTTTTTCATCTCTTTCACTCATGGAATATTTAGGCCCTACAGTTTCACTGCCCATCATTGTAATGTGGAGACCACAGCAAGTTATTGTGATTATTCACAGAGATGCAATTCTGTAAAACCAGAATTTTTTACAACAGAGAATTTTGCAGGAAGTAAAAAATGGTGGCCATTTTTTTATATATATATATAAACTTTGAAAAAGATTTAAAAATTCAACGTTGTGTAAGGCATGGTTAAATTATTTCTCAAAAACCTTTTTGACTATGAACCATTCATGGAACTCATTTAAGTTGATGCATGCAAAAGTTTATTGTTTTACAGTATTTTATTACATTTTGGTGTATTTTTTCTTCTCTTTTGTGTCTTATTAAGTACATACGTTTTGGAATTGGCACATTATAAACATTTTATACTATTATTAGTGGTGCATTTTAAAATGTGATCCATTTCTCTCCAATGTTGACTTGTAAAAAATAAAACACAGACAAAAAATGAGATTGCGATAAAAAAATAAATATCAGTTTTTGTATGTCACAAACTGGTGTGTGTGTGTATGAATGACCCTATTGCTTTGCCAGGCACAGCCATGTGGGACTTCTTTGGTTTTGAATGGAGTGGGAGTGATTGAGCGTAAAGGAGATACAGATGGAAGAATTAAGAGATGGATGTAGCAGACTGAGAGAGGAAGAAGGAGGAGTGGAGAGAGAGAGAGAGAGAGAGAGATAGGAGTAGAGAGTAACAGAGAAACTGACAGATAGAGAGAAAAAAAGGAGGAGTGGAGAGAGAGAGAGATAGGAGTAGAGAGTGACAGAGAAAGTGACAGATAGAGAGAAAAAAATAAGAAGACTTAGAAGGAGGAGTGGAGAGAGAGAGAGAGAGAGAGAGAGAGAGGGAGGGAGGAAGAGCAAGAGCGGGCTAGTAGATATATGTCATGTTATCTACTTTTAAAGAGAGAGGAGAAAGTGGATTGATTGACCTCTGCTTCATTTGGAAATGGAAAACCTTACATTTTGTTTCATATAACGCTGTGGTTATGATAGGTCATCAATGAAATTAAGATTTGGGCACCTTGTTGAATGAGAATTACAAGTAGTGTTGTAACATCACGGATATTTCCAATTCCGTTTAACCGCTAGTCAAAACCGGACGGTTTTCGGTTAAACGAAAATTACTCACTTTTGCCAAGGTCGCCGCTGATTGTAAGAATAGTGGTCGGCACTGGGCGGGCGCGGCCCGACCAGCGGGGGGATTTTCGCCCACCACTTCTGATGAAAAACACTGCTTTCGACCGGCACTAATTTCACATAAAAACGTAACTATTCGTCAAGAAAAATATTACTTACATTCATATTTCCGTCTTTACTTGTGTTTTATTTGCAATTGTACAAGAATCATGATTTCAATTTGACATAAACTGATTATTTTTAAAGATTTGCCGAGTGTTGTTGTCTAAAGTTGCGATTCATGAAGGCTGCCATATTGAATGTACCGATGTACATGTTATAATACACAGAGATAGCAGCTCAGGCTCGTTCCATTACTGTTCTTATAAATGTTTATTTTCAATAAGTTAAATTTTTTTCTTGTAATTTTCCGGAATAAATAAATTAAAATACTGTAAGATATATTTATTCTATTATTTATATTGTAAAATTTGTCCGAAATTTTTACATCGGGTAAACGAAACCGTCACATTCAAAACGGATAGTGCCATGGACGGTCCGGATACCGGACGGTTAAACGTTTGATCACAGCACTAATTACAAGTATGTCTAAGAATTGAGAACATGTTGTGATTATGAGTATTGTAAACAATGTAAGAAGTGCTTCCCAATGCTCGTTCATATGATATCTCCAAGTGTTCTTGTGAGTGTTTCTGTACATACATAAAATTTATACCAGTTTTCTGCTTGTGTGAAAATGTTGTACGTCTGAAATTTCGGTCAAACCCTATCAGCCTGCTATAACGGCTAGCCCTGCTAAATGAGCAAACAGGATGGACGATGGCATGGTCACAACACGGACACGGGGGTAAAAGGGAAATTAGTCCAGCTGTATTTGTGACATGATTGCTCTCGCTCCCCCATATATTCGGCTTGTTTTGTGAAAAAACCTCTCTTATCATGCGAGCTATCAGCCCTTTGACCTGATAGAAAAAAAAAATACCCCGCACATAGCCAGACCAAATCACGAAAAGGGGTGTTTACATGGACGGATACCATTATAAGAAACTAACTAAACAAAAATCAAAGAAAGCAAAACCTGTTTGAAAGGGAGGTATCTACTTTTAATGTACCCTTTTCACCATAATGTTCACTCGTATTCTTGTACATTTTGGACAAAATTATCAATATTTTACTGTCTTCAATTTGCAAAAGATTCTTGGGGCAAAAATATTCAAAAAATGACAAAAATGTCATTCATGAAAGTATTATGTACCTCAGTGAAGGGGGATGTCAGTGGAATGACAAACTGTGAAACCAGAATCTATCAGGACATGAAACTTTGATGACTTGTCAAGGACATAGCTCTTTAATATCTCCTTTGTTAGCCCAGCTCAGAGCAGAGCAGATGCTGTCTTGAAGACCTTGGTGTTTTAATAATCTCTGTCTCCTGTCTTTAATCATACCAAGACTCTCTATCACTAAGGTATGTTCTCTTATCATCAGTTCAGAACCAGAAGGGTTTTAACTCATTATCTTTAGTACAGAGTAAATGTCCTTCTGGCTCCAAACAGACGTTATCCTCTCTAGTGATCTAATCAATATACTGCCTCATCATTAGGACCAGGTTTTTAATGATGCCATCATCTTAAGTGGTAGTCTACTAAAACAGACTTCTGTCTCTTTGCTCATTAATGATATCAGACACTGTTCAATACATGTAGGCCTAGCAGTGAGATGATTCATCCCCAAGCTTTTAATGAGCTTACTTTCAACAGTTTTTATTGCTTTCTTTTTCTTTGTTATCACTATGACACAAAAACACCAAAGCAGACAGGATACTCATCTCACATATTGACGTTCCTTTCGTTAGAATCATGGATTGTTTTATTACCACTACACAACCTTGAATTGGTCAGTATGGATAAAAGTACATTGACTTTCCATTATGAAATGCCGGATTAGCAAATTACTTTTGATTCTAGGAAAAATATTAATTGCACCGTTGCAACTCTATAACTAGCTTCAGGAAAACAGTAATCTCTGGGACAACTATGTGTATATTTATGTACTACCTCTGAATACTACTCTCTTGGGCAACTGCACCACCCTTTCTTCAACTATCCCTGAAAGACTTCTTCAGATATGATGCAGTTATAGTTATAGT
This sequence comes from Mesocentrotus franciscanus, assembly GCA_037976565.1. Taxonomy (NCBI): domain Eukaryota; kingdom Metazoa; phylum Echinodermata; class Echinoidea; order Camarodonta; family Strongylocentrotidae; genus Mesocentrotus; species Mesocentrotus franciscanus. The sequence goes on along the minus strand of CP137681.1, from coordinate 1,212,586 downwards.
TATATTGTAGGCCTATGCATTTCCGTGTACAATAAGTTTGTTTCTGTCAGGTAAAAGTGCTATGTAATACAGGATACATGCCAGCAGCCAGGAAACAAGTGGCTTTCAGTACTTTCTACTTAGAAAAGTGAAAATGAAAGTTCTGTTTTTCTATCATGCCTGTATATCCTGAATGGAATATGTGTACCAACACTTGTAAACAAAACTTATTTTATGCTTCCAGTTCCAGGCAATATCATTAGAAGTTATTATATTCTTTGAATGAAAATTAAAGTGTTGGACTGTTAATACCTGTCATACATGTTACAGAGATATCCTGAAATAATGGAAAAAAAAAGATATTGAAATGTTTGAAAGAAAATGTGTTAAGATTTTTTTGAAAGAGGCATAAATTTGCCTTTTATGGTTTTCTTTGTATTGGAAGTAGAAAAAGAAAAGAAAAGCAAAAGTAGTGCACAAACTTGGCAAGCACAAAGTCCATTGAAACAATCAATCTGCTTTGTTTTGTTGGCTTTTTCATTTCATGATAACAGTATATATGTATGTACAATTTCTCCCAATTCCATTTAATTTGTGTGTAGGGTTTAGTAAATTTAATGGATATTTTTGGGGGATGTTGTCCTTATGATGGTTTTGTGAAACGATGGCTTGGTCATTAAAACCAGATTCTTTGTATCTGTGAACAACATGGTATGAACAACTTTCAAAGAAAGGGAGGGAACAGAGTTTAGAGAGTTGTAGACTAGTAGCCCCTTATGTCTGTGCGCACTAATTGCTCATGTCGCTTTAAGAATGCAAGCCAGAGACCAGATAAAATGAACGCTAATGATATGCACAAGGCTGTCTCTTTGTCTTGACATAATTAGCGTGATTTACTGATATACTGATAAGGAGGGGCTGGCTCTCTCTCCTTGTCTCTGTGTCTCAATGTATCAATATTATAAGTGGCATTTACAATGTACATGATTGGAAGAAAGAGAGAGAGAGAGAGAGAGAGAGGGAGAGAGAGGGAGAGAGAGGGAGAGAGAGAGGGGGGGAGGGGGAGGGGAAGAGAGATGTCCCACTAATTGCTCATGTCACTTCCAGAATGCAAACCAAGGCCCAAGGACAAGATAAAATGAGCGCTAATGATATGCACAAGGCTGTCTTGATATACATGTAATTCGTATAATTTAGATATTGCAGAGAGAGAGATGGGAGAGGGATAACAGGTAAGATTCAGATAAGAAGGAGGGGGAGAAAGAGAGAGCATGGGGTACTAGAAAGTGGAAGAGGGAGTAACTGATAGGGAAGGAGTGGCAAGGAGAAATAAAAAGGAAATGAGAGAGAGAGAGAGAGAGAGAGAGAGAGAGAGAGGGGGGTCAGCATCCCCCACATTTAGTGGAATTTGGTTTCAAAATTCCTTATATATTTTCTATTCTATAACTTTTGAGATGTCCAACTCTAAGGATGTAAGCACTAAATTAGGATTGAACCAAACATCTGTTCTATAAGAGTCAGGACCTTCACCGATATGCCTGTACCATGGTGCTCCTGTGAAGTAGGAGGAAAGTGTAGATAAATGCAACCAAGAGAATTTCAGGTTACAAGAGATGTTGTGAAACAGGGTACAAGGAAAGTATGAGACTGGTGCTGTACCTTTAAAGTAAACTATTATTCCAAAATGTCTTGCTGAGCTCACAGTCGTAGATAGAGGGCAGGCTACAGCGATCCTCACACCTAAGCCTCGGCTCCTAATCAATCATTATCGAATGTAAATGTCATCGGTGTCGAATTTATTGCAGTGTCTGTGTATTACTTGTAAACAAACATGTTAAACTTATACAAGCAAAGTAATGGGGGCTTACATGAGTGATCAGACAAATGCTCTGTAGACATTTGCTGATATCTGCCTTTTTCTTCAAAAGATTTACCATTATTGTTAAAGATACAGTTGAGTTCTGGTCATGCGATTGCATTGTGAAAGAAACGTCGTGGAATCGATCAGAAAAGGTTGATCATCTAGCATATAAAAGTATATAAGTATTGGTGTGTACTGCAAGGTTCTGGAATCATCAACATTATAAGAAAGTTGGCCCAGTCTTGGTAAAGTTACAAGCACTGTACACAGAAAGATGTATATGGGACTACACGAACATGTGGCATAAAAATCCGTCCGATTTTTATGATGTTACATGCAGTATTTAGAACATTAAGGTATTTGAAGAGCCATGCTTTTCAGGGAACATTTTTTCTCTGATGTTCTTCCACACTTGCATAATACAATGATAACGCTCCCGAATTTTTTTTCGACTCTTCCCAGAACTCAACCTTCTCTTTAAGGATGTATATATGGCTTTCAGCTTAGGTTTGCGTTAAGGATTGGGGTTGGGCACAGTGTTGGATGCAGGGTTGCAGTTGAAATCTGCAAAATTTTTTAAAATTACCATGCAGCAGTTGTCCCTAGAGCATCAGTTGTACATCGCTTATGAGATGCACTGCAAAAGGAATACACCCTTCTCCCTCACCCCCCTCCCCACATAGCTTCACAATTCTATCTCAGCTATAGTCTTGCAGATGCTTCAATAGTGCAAACATTGTATTCAAGTTGACACTTTATTCATAAGTCTTATTTTTGGGGAGTTGTGTGAATTGGTCTGTCAAGCATGCAATATAAACTTAGGTGATAACAAATAACCCTCTTTGTTCATGCTATTTAGCTTTCCAAATCAAACTACATGTAATATAATTTTGTGCTAAAGGAGACTCTTTACTTGTTCAAATGGACTCTGATGTGTAGACTACTGAGAAAATATTATAAAACTGAATTACCTTAGCATAAACTTAGCCACTTATCAGTTACCTGGTCTTGTCTTTGAAAGAATGTGGGCTTCAGTTCAATCCATTGTAGTGAAATTAAATAGGTTTTCAAAGTATAACACTTTTCAATATTCCTGATGAATACCGGTATTGACTATCCTTTATGAAATGCATCTGTTTTCCTAGTCTCCTAGTCAATTTTGTCATGCATTGTTATGCATGCATAAAATACTCATCCAAATCTGCTTTATAAAGGAGGACGATACAATACGATATGACTAACTCTCCTTCGCCCATCTTACCAAGTACCCCCCAGGCAGTATCTTAGCCCCATAGTGATGCCCTGTTTCTATGGCAACAGAGATGATGTTGAGCTCCCAAGTGCCAGTTTGGAGGAAAGATGAATATTATGTGTCGGATATGTATCCAGAGCAGTGATGGGGGTAATAGCTGTACATCCGGAATGGGAAGGTGTGACATGGATGATGTCCACAAAAGGATTGAATTGAGTGAGAGAAAGAAAGAGAAAGTCAGTGTAAAAGGTGAGAGAAAGAATGGTGGAAAGGAAGATAAAAGTTGGAGTCTCGGATGAAGAGGAATTTTTAACTCTTCAGTCGCTTTTTCTCTCTACACAGTCGCTTGTAGATTGAAGAGAGATCTTGGAGCGCAAACATGATTGAAGCTTCTTAGGGGCAAAAGGAAAAAGAAGCTTTTGCAAGAAGGGAAAATGAAGTGACATTATCATGTTGCAAGGGGGTAAATATTAAATCTTAAATCCGTCCATGAGATGAAGTGAGTTCCAGTTAATCAAGAAAGGTTCCCGGACTGACAAGAGCAAAGAAAAAAAAGAAAGAAAGAAAAGTTATGAAATATGGTGAGACATTGAAGGTAGAGTAATTGGGGACACGTCCTCTCCTCCTTGATAAAAGATGATGCGTAACCATGGTGATGAGATGTAAGCCTCGGTGTGGAGGATCTGAGATTGATAAGATGCACCTGTAATGAAAAGATTAGTTGGAGGGTGATGTATGGGAGGACAGATTTTTTTTGTTCAGACAGAGATAGATTGGAGAGAGAGAAGGTGTGTCGTTTTTCCCCAAGATTTTAAGATATTTTACTTATGTGATGAGCGGAAACAAGCCTGATTACAAAATAGCCTGCTCTTTGCAGGTAAGATAGTGGCCTATTTCATTTTTGTTCTTGGGGAATTATGCCAATGTCTTTTGTACTCAAAATTATGTTTCTGTATATTGTGCATGATCTGTAGTTGGGCTAAGATATCTTTTTTATGGGCTTTGATTGTCTCAGGGCTAGTGGAAACAAGGAAATTCATCTTTGATTTATATCTCTGGATGAGCTTACTCAGGCTAATAAAGTGCTTTGTAAGAGAGATAGAGAGAGACAGAGAGAGAGAGAGAGAGAGAGAGAGAGAGAGTTCCTGCCACCATCCTCTATTTTCAATTTCTTATTATACCTGTTAACCTTCTTCTTTCCCTATCTCATCCTCTCTTCTCTCTTTATCGCTGTGTCAAATTTTATGTTTGTTCTTTGAATAAAATACTATGAACAGACATTACAAAAATGTTCACAAGAGCTGTATTTGCATTTTCTTATTAGAAAATGTGATTACCTTAGCAGTTCTTTTGTATCCTCCTTTGTTTTAGAACCCTTTAAAGTTTTATAATGTTCTTCGGCTTTCCAAAGCTCAATCGTTATACTCTCCCATGTACTTTCGTCACAATCTCTGTTTCCCAGATGGTATGCAATGAAAAGACAATATTCCTGGTTGAACGAATATATGCATCGTTTCTCAGCATGCCTACATGCTCCTAACCATGTTACTAAGTCCTACTTTTTTTCGTGAGTCATATACGAAATAAACCATGTCAAACATGTTAGTTCCAGGAAAATGAACAAGCATTGATCGTAAATTGGAATTTGATTGCAGCGCAAGAGTGCTTGTACTTGTAATTTTGACTCATATATGCTCTTAGCAGTGACAAATGTGTTTTATATTGCACTCTCTACTTGGAATACATGCTATGGAGTTTATATTAAGAAAATATTGTGTAACAATATTGAATGCTTTCTTTCCAATGTGTATTAAAGTTTGGGGTTTTAAGGTATATGAGTGGTATATTTAATAGAAATTGTGTAATTCTTTTTGTATTATGGGGTTTGTGAAGCTTAATGTGATATTTTCCCTCTTGCAACAGAGCACTAATTAATGTAATTGAGGACACAATGTGACTGTACCAATGCTAAAGGATTTGTTTACATTGTCAAATCTTCTCTGGAAGTGTTCCATGACTTCAATATAGTTTCTTTACTCACAAATGTATTCACTTAATTTCTGAATCTGTCACTTAACTCTCTCTTTTTACACTCCTGCATCATTCTCTCTCTCTCTTTCTTTCTCTCTCTTTCTTTTCTCTCTCTCTTTTTCTCTCTCATTTGTTATTCGATCAATATCTCTTTTGTTATTCACCCCATATCATTCATTTCCCATGTATATTCAATTTTTGCCAAAACCTCCCTTGCTTTCTTTCTTAGTTTGTTTCTGTTTTTCTTTCTCTTTTCCTCTTTTTCATATTCTCTTCTCACCCTTCATATCTCTCCCTTCCTTCCTCTCCCAGTATCATTATTTTATCATGCACTCTTGTTCCATCATGCCCAATTTCTCTCTTTCTCTCCCTTTTTTCCATCTTCTCACCTCATCTCTTTCTTTTTTTCTCTTTCTCCATCTTGCATCTTTCCCAGTTATTTTTCACTGTCACTCTCCCTCTCTTGCTCTCCCTCTCAATCTTCCAGTATCATTGGAGATGAATTGGTGTCCATTTTCTAACACACTCAGATGTGTTGGGAGCATGTACATGGTAATTTATAGTCCTCCTGTGGCTAGAGTTGACTCAATGCTTTCTGGGTTAAAAGCCTGTCGTACGTGATCTTCTTTCTGAACAACATCCAGCTCCTCTCCATTGACTGGGCAGCTCTGGGAAAGCCAGGATGTCAGTAGGGGGAAAGATTGCACCTCTACTTTGGGAATTAATAATCTTTACCCCTTTGCTAGCCTAGCCTGTAGTATGTGATTTAACGTGTCATCAAGATCATGCTCCTATCAGTTGACTGGTAAGCCATAGGGGAAACAAGGTAGAAGTGTGTGTGTGTGTGTGGGGGGTAAGATTGAACCACTGCTTCAGGAATTGAGAATCCTTACTCATGTTATCAACTTCTCGAACAGGATCTCCTTTCTTGATGGTTTTACTGTAGGGTAACATGGTTGGTAGTAGGGGGCAAGTTTGCACCCCTATGTTAAAGAATAGATCTTTACCCCTCTATTAGAGCTTGTACAGGACTCCCCCTTTCACATTGAGTGCTTTGCTGGAGGGTAATCAGGGAGGCAGGAGGGGTAAGATTGCACCCCAGGTAAAGAGTTGAAAATCTGACATGACTTGTAGTAAACATGAAGTATATCCCTGCTTTATCAGACAATTATTTGACTCTTTAACTGTACGGTAACTTGGTTGGTGGTAGGGGTAAGATTTTAAAGCCTCTTGTTCATGATTCCAATTTTATTTGATCTGGATACAGACTGTTCTATTTTCTGTTAACCATTCCTCAACAACATTTGCAAAAAGTAGACATGGCAGTTCAGTAATATGTTGATTATCTTTCCATGTTGATGCTTTCACTGAAAATTCACTGAAAACATTAAGGATAATCAGCTTGTAAATGTTACTTTTGCTGTTTATTTATAGCAGTGAAATAAGACATCAAAATGTTGATGTCATCTGTTGATGTCATTGCAATGCACAAATGCACTTGAAATGAAATATTAACATCATTGATTAGTTTGTGTGTGAATGTTACCATTATTTTTTTTTTGTAGAACAACAAGATTAAGGACATACCTATCTGTTGACATCATTAAAATGTGCAAGTGTGCAGCTCAGTTGTTGTAGGATAATGAGATGGAAAGAACATTAATGACTTTACAATACAACAAATGTTACTGCACCTGTAGAACATGACATTTGCTTAATGCCACATGGTTGTACTTTAGACAAGGAGAAGGAAAATAGGGGAACAAATAAAAGAGAAAAGTGTCTGCTTAGAGCCAGCAAGAAATGATATGATATTGTAATTTAATAAGGGTTGAAAACATGTTGGCTCTCAAAAGACCATGATAAAGCTAAAAGGAGATGAGGCATATTTTACCAAAGATGACGGATGAGGAAGGGGTCCAGTACACTTGTGAGCCCCCACCCCCCCGCCCCCTCCCCTCTTCTCCATGTCACTCCCAAGTCCTCCAAAATGTCAAAGGTCACCTGGTGCATACCGACACCCAGTACTTCACACCAGATCTTCAAGATAGAAGTGTGTACTTTAGGCTTAGGACCTTGGCTATTGGGTTTTAGGCAAGAATTATGTAGGGTTAGGGTTAGGTTTAGGTTTAGGAAATGTGTCTGGCCAAAGATTCAAGTTAGGTACTATTACATTTGATGGGCTACAGTTTTCTTGGTAAGCAGTTTTCCTGTTCATGTGCTAAAAAACATTCTTGTAAATAAAAAAAGGGTTTGGTAACTCCACATCTACTAAAGATGGTTATAATACCAAATACTTCTATTTGGAGTAAATCTAGAGTTTTCTATCACACTGATTCTCTCACTTTATTTCCAACAAATCAGGTAAAGCTCAAGGTGTTGCCGATGAAAACCAGGAGATTCCTGTTTTTTAAGCTTTTGGTAGAATTCAGTAGTCAAAGGGTTCATGATCCAAGCTAACACACAATTAAAAAAAAACTGACATTTATATTATTTTCTTTTCAACGCTTGCTTGGCTTGCTTGATAGGTACCCAGGCGGTCATGTCCAAATTGTCATTATGCCAACCCTTCCTCAGTCAGTTTAGTGTGTAATCAGCTGTACATTTGTTGATATGCTTGCCAGTGGCGTATCCAGGGGAGGGGAGGGTCAGGGGGTCCAGAACCACATTTTGGGGCCTTGTTTTTTGCTTGTTTGTCTAATTGGACCCTCTCTCTCTCATGCTCGAACCTCCCTTTTTTTTTGCTTGCTGGTTTCCTTGCTAGATATGATTTAATTTCATATTTCATAAATTGGACCACCTTGCAAAACCTTGGAACCACCCCTGTAACTTGTAGCTCCTTTGTTATTTGAAATCCTTTGCATGCTCAATAACTATTTCTTTTGTCAGAATTTTTTTTTGAATTGGAGGCCCCTCCCCTTTTCACAAAATCATGGATCCACCCCTGTATGTATGGTCATATTAAAAGTTTATAGTAAATAATACTTATACTGCTAGTCAAGCCCAAGTGATAAATCAGTTCAAGTGTTAACTGATGCTTGAAAAACAACTTGTATTCAATGTGAGAGGGGCTATTTTTGAGCTGTTTTAAAGTGCTCGTCAGGATGAGCAATGATTTGTGGGAATCCTGTTTAGGAGATTCACTCCTGCCCCCTCTCCTGCCTCATCATACCCATAAATGTTTTCTGTCCCTATGTATAACGTTTCTTTATGTTTTTTAAAGAAACGTTGCCAAGATCTAGGCCCATATTTACACAATCTTACTAAGCCTAGTTGTTACTATGTACTATGGCCTATGTAATTGGTTGATAGCTAGCCTAGTAAGGTTTTATGAATATGGGCCCAGAGCTGTAGGTATACTCACAGGTATAATTGGAAATCATTTCTACATCAAACATGGGAGGAATATTATTTTTAACATTATCAGAAAATGTTAATATATATCTTTCTTAGAATGCGGAAAATGATAACAAAAATGCAACTATTTCTTTGCAACACTATTGCCAGCAGCTAAATTAGAAAAAAACAAGAAAAAAGGAGGTAGCCTCTTGGAATAATCAAGGAAACAAGCGCCAGGAGCTTTATTTATCCAGCGCTGTCCAGCCCAATCGATTAGTGAGTGTCTCCCATCTCAACATCATCTATATGCTTCTAATACTTCTAATACGTTTCACGGTTCGGGGAAAAGTGACCTCCTAATTTATTAGGCCTGTCAGTATTCAGGCCTCAATTTTGTATCCCGATTCAAATGACCGAGCAGATAATTAGCTATTCTGAAAGGTTGTTGATGAGTTTCAGGAGATTTTTGTCCGGAAGGTACTAGATTGAGAGGCCTAGGGAGAGTGAATGGGTCAATTTACATACAGTGTTTTAAAGAAGAGTGTGTTTGTGATGCTGATAGTTTAATGGTGGTTGTTATATACTCATTATTCTGATACTCACTTGTGTTATTGTAATTTGTGATATGGATATGCTAGTATCCTCTTTAAATGACTTTAATATCAATCTATTCAACTGGGATCATAATTTTCATCGCTTCTTGTTACTGCTACTATTATTGTTCTAATTTCATGGTTCACTTTTGTTTTTATGTACTAAAACTGTTCCGTATTATGATTGTTATGGCGTGAATCACAAGATTGTTATCTTATTCATCATCATCATCGTCACAACCACCACTGCCCCCAAAATCATGATCATCATTATGGTAAAGACTGTCATTGACAATGTGGCCCTTGAATATGGAGACAGTCTTCCTTTTCCAATCTTGATGGTGGTGATCATCTGTAAAATTTTATCATCATCATCATTATCATCATCATCATCATCTTCATCATCTTCATCACAATCACCACGAACAACATCCCCACCAACAACACGACCACCATCATCATCACCATCAACACCGCCACCACTGCCATCATTATCAACACTACCATCACTAGAACCCCCAACACCACCAGCACCACCAGCACCACCATCATCATCATCATTATCATCATCATCATCATCACCATCATCATCACCACCATCATCATCATCATCACCACCATCATCATCATCATCATCATCACCATCATCATCATCATCATCATCATCATCACCATCATCATCACCATCATCATCACCACCTTTATCATCATCATCACCATCGTCATCATCATCATCATCATCGTCATCATCATCATTGTCATCATCACTATCATCATCATCATCGTCATCATCATTATCATCACTATCATCATCACTATCATCATCATCATCATCATCATCATCATCATCATCATCACTATCATCATTATAACTGTCGAAATGCTGCCCTTTAATATCAAAACCTTCCTCCTCCTCCAATCATGATGATGATGATTATCATTTAGAGCGTAGCAGATTGAGGAAGAGATGGGAGGGTGTGATTGGACTTGCTGCAATCACTGATTGAAACCTGACAATTTCCCTTTCTGCTTGGATGCAAGGTAGCCGCCTTGAGGTCTATTAATGTGTGAAGGATAGAGAAGGGGAGAGAGAGGGGAGAGGGGAGAGGGGGAGACAGAGAGAGAAGGAGAGAGGGGAGGGGGAGAGAGAGAGAGACACTGAGAGACATGGATACAGTCACACAGCGACATAGAGATTCAAGTAAGAGAGAGATTTAAGAAATTTTTCATTTGTATATTTTGATCAAAGAATGACTACATTCACATCTACAGAAGACCATCTTCTAGAAATTGAGATTCAGAAAGGGGAGGGGTGGAGATTAGAAGAGATAACTAAAGAGAGACAGGTATAGAGATAAGGAGAGAGAAGAGGTAATATAAGAGAGGAGAGTAGGGGAATAGAGTGTGTGAAAAGAAAAAAATGGAGTAGAGTGAAGGCAATCAGAGGCTTAAATTTTTGATTGCTAAAAAATTAGAAGTAGGAGGGAGTGTAGATCTAGGAATCAAAACAAGATAATTGGGAAGGTTCGAACTGATTTAAACTTGAGTTTCTTCCGTGAGGCATAGATGTACATTGCATGTTGCTGAATGTTGTATTTTGAATCAATTTTCTTGACAAAAGGAATGCATTATGCATTTAATCCTCCTTTGTAACTCTGACTTTTACTAATAGACCATTTTAACCACTTAAGGGGAAATATCAAGATATCAGGCAATGTTCATGGACGTCACTTTCTAGGCTAGTTTCGCTGTAGAGAATAAAGACTTGGTTTAAGACTTTTATTATCTTGGTTTATGTATTCTTCATTGTTGAACAGAAGGACATTATGGAGCATACACCTGAGGCAAGACTTGTTTTCGTTACGCTCCTGTTAACATGAACTGCGTACGAACCTGCTAAATGTCAGGACGTCTTTTAATGGGCACTTGTTAGAAGCGCCTCGTCTGTTTGCTGAGCAGTGGCTGTTGATGGCCCATTTTCACACCATGTTATTTTCATGATGAGATTGATGTGGTTGAGATGGTTCAGTCCCTCTCAAGCGACATTTAAAGGTTTCCTAAAACTGGATGAATAAGAATATTCAGGATGAAATGAACATAAATTAGAAAAGTGATGCAAAAATGCATTCGGCGGGGGTAGAGGGGGGGGGGGGTGAAGCTGTTTAAAAAGATTTGTTGTTCATAACTACCCCAACGTACAGGTAGTACTGTTAATTAATGAAGTTATTTTTTTTTATTGAACAAAATATGTGTTTATGCATTATTAAATGCTTCAATAATACATTCAAAGCTTGATGATAATAGGGGTCCAGTGCAAATGGCCCCACCCCCCCTAAAAAAAAAAATGTTCCCCCCTCCCAACAAAATGTTGAAATTTAAACAGTGGGGACATGTTATCAGCTTCTACAACTTCAATCAGGAACCACCGTGAAGATCTAATATACATGTATCACCTGTGTGTGTTTATTTGTTGATCTTAGACTGAGAAAAGAGTCTCTAAATCGTCTGTTTGGAGCCATAAGGGTGTTAACTCATATCCATTTAAACACAGAGTTGAGGCCTTCTGGCTCTGAAGTCTGAACAGACAGAATATGTGAAATGCAGACTGCTGCATTACTGCTGGATCAAAACACCCTCCCTAAGTACATTTAAATGTGTTGAAGCCTTTAGTATGAACATGGACCTACTATATGGTATGAAGCAGTATGGCAAAGCGGCTTACGGGTAAATGTTTCTAATGCACTCAAATGGGTATTTGAAGGTCATTAATGCTGCTAACAGGTTGTGTAACACTCACCTAAAAGGTATTTACTTGGTCTGTGCAGAAATGGGAAAGGTGAAAATTTTGATTGTGAAATAAGATAGAGAGGGAGAGAAAGAGAGAGAGAGAGAGAGAGGGAGAGTGAGCGATGGAGAGAGAAAGATGGTGTTCATATGAAAGACTAGAATGGTGGTGAAGATCTTGGAGGGAACTAGAATTGAAACTGAAGGTGCTAAATAGAGCAAAAGAAGAAATTAGAAGGGATCATTTAGTGATATGAACAAATATAAATTACTGAAAAGAGTGAGAAAGGAGAGAGAGAGAGAGAGAGAGAGAGAGAGGGAGGGATAGTTCAATAAACAAAAGGTCAGAAGATCCTTGAAACCATGAAAACCATGTATGGATCATGAACAAATATAATTCAGACTTGAGAACAGAGAGAGAGAAACAAAATATCTTTAGAAGACAAGAATTCCAAAGGAGGGGAACAGAGAGAGAGAGAGAGAGAGAGGGAGGGGGAGGAGAAAGAGAAAGAGAAAGAGAAGAGAGAGGGAGAGAATACAAAAATAAAGGTAGAAAAAAGCTGAAATAGATGTATAGAGCAAAAGGATTTGATTGAAATTCACCTCTGGTTGAAGTGATTAACTTCAATATTTGATGATGGTAAGTGTTACAATAGGAGACAAGAAAAAGCCTGGATCATCTATCATTCATAGTGTACCTTCTAGTATACAGATAAATCCCATTGCTTTGGTATGGTGCATAATTTAGAAGCAAGCAGAGTGTCATGTGCACTGAGGTTAAAGAGAACGTTGAGTTCTAGTAAAAAAGATAAAATAAAATAAGTTGCGAGCTGTCTCATTCTTTAACCATTAGTATGGTAGCTAGAATATCAAAGTAGAAATGTCCTCTGAAAAGAAAGAAATCTTGCTCCTGAAATGCCTTTGTTTTCAAAATGTGACCAGATATAGCTTTAAGGTTTGGATGAAACATTTGTGTGTAGTCCCATATACCTATTTCGGTGTGCAGTGCCTTTGATCATCAGGGAGATTGAGTTAATTTCTTTTTATTTCAATCATTCCAAAATTTCACAGTATACATGAACTATCATTGAATGCATAATCAACCTTTTTCCATTGCCAGCAGTTTCTTTCAAAATGTAGTCACGTGATCAGAACTCCACTTTATCTTTAAGGGTAAGATAGTTTTCTAAAGAAAGCCAGCCTAGTGATGCGTCTGCTCTCTTGTATAGTGAGAAACATCATGGGACTGAAACCAAGTTAAATGTGAAGCGCTGAAAGCAGGTGGAGAGGTCACTCTAAGTGTTCTATGCGACTCTTTAAAGGGGATATTTGAGGCATACCTAATGCTTTTAGGGGGATATTATAATTTTGTTATACTGAGTGTATACCTAGGCATCAGAGCAGGACAATTTGGATGGTTTAAACTTAACAGAAATCAAGTTTCTGATAGGCATACATGTACTTTACTGAATGTTGTATTTTGATCAATTTTCTTGAACAAAATGCACATAACCCTCCTTTCAATCTATGCGATTGATAGTGATATTTGAGGCATATCAATGCTTTTTGAGGATATTATGATTTGTGTTATACTGAGAATCGAGAGGAAGATAGGACCTACAAGTCATGCTTTAATGACACAATAAACCATAGGAATTAAGATGCAATGTATATAGGAATTAAGGACAACACTTCATAATGATAGATTCAAGATTGAAAAAAAAAATCCAACCTTTATACTTATTAGTCTCCCTACTGGCCTCCTCTTTTCCCTGCTTCCAATCTATAGTAGGTATAGCTATGATAGATGTAAATTCAATTCAATTCAATTCAATTTTATTCAATTCTTCATAAAAAACATATATACAATACATACAGAGTAGGAACAAATTTAAATTTAAAATACATAAATACATGTAAAAGGGTAACATAACAGATAATAAGAATACAATAAAATTAACAGAAAATAGGTTCAGAAAGAAAATTTATGTTGAATGAGGGGTCAACAAAAAAGAGCATTTAGCCTTGTTGAACGTTGACCCCTAAAGAAAGTACATAATTGACAGCACATTAAGAAAAAAAAAGAAAACAGGTGGAAACAGTAGATGGGAAAAGGAAGACATTATAAAGAAGAAAACAAAATATACATGGTTTATATACATATAAATGGTTGTATAGTGTGGAATACTTGATAAAGAAATGAATACTCATTATTTGAGTTTGTTTGGCTGGTAAATGCAGTTTCATAATAATTTAACTCTTTTTAAGATCAAATTATTCAACTTTAATCCATCAGTTTGTCTCCCTGCTGCCCTCCCCCCTTTCATTATTTCTTCCTTCTACCAATCTATAGAAGATGTAGATGTAGGGGATGTCAATGGCTGTATGGGGCGATAGGAAAGTAATTGTAAACATGAATAGTTAATGGAAGCAGTAGCCAGTCCGTCTTTCTCTTCCCTTTTCTCTCTCTCTCTCTGTCTCTGTCTCTGTCTCTCCCCCTCCCCTCCTCTCCCTCTCTCTCTCAATAGTTAATGGAAGCAGTAGCCAGTCCCTTTTTCTCTCCCTCTCTCTCTCTCTCTCTCTCTCTCTCTCTCCCTTCCTCCCTCTCCCCCTCCCTCTCCTCCTCCTCCTCTCCCCCATCTCAATAGTTAATGGATGTAGTAGCCAGCCGGGTGTTAGCCGGAGGGAATGGTGTGGAATAGCAACGACATGAGGAGATGACCAATTAAGTTGAAAGCACTGACCAGTTCATCTCGTTTGGTTGTCATCTCTGAGACAGACACAAAGCAAAGAGAATGAAGAAGAGAGGGAGAGAGAGAGGGAGAGAAGGGGGGGGGGTGAGTCAGAGAGTGAGGATGGGGAGAAACATGGGAAGGAGAGAGAGAGATAGAGAGAGAAGAATCCTACAGAAAGTGGAAAAGGTGCTCACAGAGACTGAGCAAAAGAGACATGGAGAGCAAAAGATGGAGGGATCTATAGAGAGCAATAGATCTATATATATTTGTCCTGCTTTTCCATTGTTTGTGTTTTTCTTGTGAGACATTACAGTTGCTTGGGAGACATCACAATTTTTAAATATTTTGATTGTAACAATGAACAATATATGAAGGAAAGCCATTTAGCACGTAAGAAATGACAATACAACTATAGACTACATACCCAACAACACCTATATTTATACATACTATTGTATTCCCTTTTCAGCTATTAGTTAGAATTCTTCAAGTAAATCTGACAAATTATCATATAGTGATGTACAGATGACTAATAGCTTGATATGAGGACTGAAGGTAGCAGCTCAAATCACCTGCTGTCAATTCTACTGCGGTTTTGGTTTCAAATCGTTCAAATTACGAGCCAAACTGAGCATTTTTTGCCTAAGGCCATGTGGCAATTTTGGTATTCCAAAGGTGGTCTAATTGATTTATATTTGGCTTTCCATCTGCCCTTGAGTGAGAATGTATTTTGCAAATTGAATATCGTACAAATAATCTTGGTTTTTGTTTTAAGTCAATTTTATTTAGTTTTTTATTCAAATCCAACATTCCAATACTATTCAGTACTCAAGGAATTACAATACGATTTTCCTATCATTCAGGAAATGCTGAATTTGAACTGTCAAGACTTATTTTTATCTAGATGAAAGCTTACAGGTTTTTAAACCTTGGGTAACAATGCTTTTTACAGTCAAATCCCTTTTGGCTGGAAGCAGACAAATTTTTGAAGAAAACATCTATTTTTTTATATACACTTCTGACTATATTTACTAGCTTTTATTTTGAAATGCAATATCTTCCCTCACAATTCAACCTCCTCGTTGTGGAGGCACCTTCCAAACATTGTTAAAATTGTAGAGGTGCAAATTTCATCAATTACGCGGTAATTCTGTCTTGCTTCAAGCATTTTGAGGAAAGGTTTGAGATACATACAGACATGTAGCATTGTAGTGTCTTATTTTTCTGTCTTGCTTCATTCACATTTCAAATCATGTACCTTCCTCCTGAAATCTTTATGATTTGCCCCTGCAGTTTGGGAAATTACCACAAAAAGACATTCTACATCTGATGTTAGGTAGCATAGCAAAATGCAGTGGACGTTGTGAAAAGACACATCCAGAATGCAGAAGGCATGATTGTCAATGATATTGTTGTATGAAAAGTTGTTGTTTTAGTAATATTAAGCCTAATCATGGAAGGCCTAAACACCGATATGACTACACCTCAGTGCCATAAAAATATGATTTTTTTTCTTCCAACAATTATGCATATTGTATTCCATGCAGACATGTCTTTTTGTGCCAAACCAAACCAAATCTATTATTACTGTACAACATTCCATTCCTACACTGGAATGTTCCATATTCTCCTGAACTAGGCTGAAACATCTCTACACTTAATGATGAATGTAACACATTGACCCATCAGACAGATAGATCCTGTGTCAAGCTTATTGGAATAACAGTATTCAGTAGTCAGATTAAAGCTATAATTCATGTAGCCTATTTCCTTAACAGAAAAAATAGAATTTATGAAATTTTTAGTAGAAAAAATCAAATGTAGAGAAGCTCACAAGGAAATTACAGGGTTGCAAATTTTGATGCTTGATTGTGAGTTTTCAAACTGTATAATGTTTATATTTAATGTTTTCATGAAAGCCATCTTGCAAGAGTGGACTTCACCTTCATTGCACATTTGTACATAACCATGGGAAATGGTATGCAATGTACCATGTATCCTGTACATGCTAGTATGTCAGGTTTTATCTCGAGTGTGAATGAGGTGATCTCAGATCCTTGTGTTGGTTGGTGGAGGTATCGGTCTGTCCTCCGGGTATTCGTCTTCGAATCAATTTGTCATTCACCTCAGCTACTGCTATTTTGTTTCACAATAACCAGTTAGCCCAATGGCAAAGCAATTATAGCCATACCTTTCCTCTTCTTTATCTTTCTTCTCTCATCTTCTATTTTATGCTCTTTCTCGTTCTCTCTCTATCTCTATGTCTTTTTGTGTCTTGTGGTCTCTCTCATTCTCACCCTCTCTTTTATGTACCCCTCTCTCCCTCCCCTTCTCATTCTTTCTCTCTCTCTCTATTTCTCTTATATTCTTATTCAGTTTTTCTTAGTCTTTACTTCTCTCTATCTTGTTTGTGCACCTTCTCTCTTGCTTTCTCTTCTTCTTCCTCTCTTACTTTGTAGTGTTTTTCAAATTGTGTACTTCTTTCACTATTTCTGCCCCCTATTTCCCATCCCCCTCTATCTCTCTGTATATTGTGGTCATCTCTCCCTCACCCCCTCTCTTATATCTCTCTCTCCCTCACCATCCTTCGATCTCATTACTTAACTACCCTCACGTTATCTACCAGGTGCCCTGCATACCTCTCCTAATTTCCTTCTTTTGGGAGGGGGAATTCTGCCAATTGACCATGCGTCAAATGAAATGCATACAACTCGATGCACCAATTTTCGCCTTACATCAGGACCATCGCTGCAAACAGCCAACGACACGAAGAACGTGAACCGACATACTTGCACTTTTGACATTTAAAGGGCATATGAGGGTGATAATGTTACTTTAATTGAGATTTATGTGACATGGTGCTGCGTCTTTAATTGAGATATATAGCAGTGCTTTGGCTTGGTTGTTAACATGTTGTAATTCATTGCTAGCTGTGAGAGGTTAGTTTAGTCAAGCATATAACAAGGAGTGTTGCTATAAAAACAGTATACGTTTGATTTCCTTTTCTTTTTAATGTCAGCTTCTGTAGGAATTTATTAGTTTTATGTTTCTGAGTTCTGTCGGCATGTTAAATTGTCCAAACTTCGATAGTGAATACACAATACATTATTGACTTCAAAGATGTTGTCTTTCTTCTCGTTGTTCGTAAGAGGTATTTTAATTACTATGGAGATTGGTAAACGCGAGACAGTGCTAAACTATGAAAAATGTAGATATGAAGACTTCCTTATTTCCAATCTTCTAATGTAGAGTATGTTTGTAAAGTTGGTAGCTATATAAGATAAAAGGTAACCTTAAGTTTTTCTAAAGTTGGAAATCATTTTGAAAGTGTATTTGTGATTAGCTTTACATACAGTGCATGCATACCTATGTATATATATATATATATATATATATATATATATATATATATACGTACAGTACAAACTTACTAACATATAGATATGGGCATAGAGATGTATTCAAACTTTACCATGATGATGTAAACAAATTCTTCAGTAAAATGGTTTTTATTTTCTTGCTCATAGATGTGCATATTGATAGATAATAACAATCACACAGAGATAAGGACATCTTGCCGTGAACGTACAAAAGAAAAGGTCTTCTCAGTTAAATAGATTTTTGATTTGCATACCTACGCACAAAGGTACACACAGATGTACAGATAGACATACAGATATACATACAGACAGACATTATATACAGACATATTATACACAGAGATGTATATATCTGTATGCATAAAACATATTACATTCCAGTGCAGACCCCTGCCAGGCTAGTAACTGTAATTTGACACTTGATGAAGAAGGCGATCTGTATCCATCTACTCTAGATGTTAAAGTATTCATAATAGACGAATGATTCATCCTCAGTCATACAGGCATTAGAAGGAGAGAGGGTGAAAATGAAGGGAGCCTGGCTGGAGGTATCAGCGGGGATGGTTGTAGTGGATTGTGGGTGATAGGGTGATGACGGATCAAAATATGGTAGAGGAGAGAGAGATAGAGAGGAGAGAGGGATGAAGTAAGGGGAGAGAAAGGAAGATGCCGAGAGGAAAAGAGAAAAAGAGAGGAAGAGAAAGAGAGAGTGTTTGTGTGTGTGGGGGAGGGGGTAAGGGCAGAGAGAGAAAGAGAAGACTGGGAAAGAAGAAGAAGAGAGATAGAGGGAGAGAAAGGGAGAGAGAGAGAGAGAGAATGTGTGTGTGTGTGTGGGGGGTAAGGGCACAGAGAGAGTGAGAAGACTGGGTAAGAAGGAGAGAGATTGAGGGAGGAAGGAGGGAAGGAAGGAGATAAGGGAAGGACAGAGAGATTGAGGAGGAAGGAGTGAAGGACAAAGATTGAGGGAGGAAACTCACCATAGTGATAAATGAAGAGAAAGATTAGGAAGTGAGGGTAAAGGTTGACTTGGAACCTGGCTGTGGGTATCAGCGGGCCTAGTGTGTAGGATTGTGGGTGATAGGGTGCTGAGAGATTGGTAGAGGGTTGGGAGAGGGTAGAGAGAGAGAGAGAGAGAGAGAGAGAGGGGGTGGAGGAGGAGAAGTTACGGGAGTACAGAGGGAGAGGGAGAGGGAGGAAGGAAGTTAAAGAAAGGGAGGAACGGAAAGAGTGAGAGTGAGAGAAAGAATATGAAACATATATGTAGATTATTGTATTTCATCCAAAAATAAAGTAAAGAATTTGATTGATGTTGAATCTGGGTCAATCATTTTCCAGGTGTATGTTGTTCAACCGATGATAAAGCTTTTATACTAGTCAAATTATAAATATTCACTTTGATAATTATTGTGATATGTAGAATCTTATATTATAATAGTAATGATAAGGTTTATTGTGTAGTGTAATTAAAAAGAAAAACAAAAAGAGAGCAAAACCTGAGCGAGAACAAAATGGGAATGGATAAAATTTGATGGGAGGATAAAGGCCTCATCTTTAGCACCATCTTGTTAGCATGGCTCTTGTGAGGCATGATGGGTAAAGCTATGTAGAGAGACAATTCCGCACATGTGTTAATGTTATTTACAGCCTACTTACTACAAGGGGGTGATGATGGAAAGAGATTGGAAGGAAATCAAGTGAAGGGCTTGGATTCCTGTATCTGATTTTAACGTGACTTAGAACGGGTTCTTCTTTTGGAGCTTGTTTTTGGTTGGATATAGGGTTGATTGAGAAGTGATAGTAGTTTATAATTTGGTAGGGTAGGAGAAATGATTGGGTATCAGTAAGAAGGGAGGAAGACCAACCCGTACTGAGGATAGAGAGAGAGAGAGAGAGAGAGAGAGAGAGAGAGAGAGAGAGAGAGAGAGAGACAGAGAGAGAGTCCAAGAGATGATAAAGAGAGAGGGGGAATCATGCTTAAAGATATTAACCTTTGACATTCACTGAATCGTTTGAAATGTATTCATTCAACTAATTTCTTTTCCTTCCCTTTTTCTTGTGTGTTGCAGGTAAGATCCATTATGTGCTATCTCATTAAATCATTGGAACATGTTCAGTAAGTATGAGTAGTCTGCTAATTTATGTCTTTCATTGTTGACTCAAAGTACACCAATCATTACAAACAAAAGTTTTGAATGTGAGGGGCTTCATGTAGCTATGCTATATTCAACATTTGAGCTTCAAATATTACTTCTATAAAAAGATAATGCAGGTTTGAATACTGTCTCAATTAACATTAAATCCACTTGTGAGAAGACTGCTCCACGCACCCGTATGCGCTTGCATAATATAGGGAGCAAACGAAACCCAAGTCCGACTTGGGTTCTGTGTGCTAAGTTTTACGTTATTCTATATTTTCTTCACATTCCTTATCTGTTGCCACATTTAATGCTGGATAAAAGTTATTTTGATGTTATTGGTACACTTTAAAATAATCGATTTGTTTATAATGTATGTGACGTATGTATGGGGTTCTGCATTATTTGTAGTGCAACATATTGAGAAGATAAAAATTGAGGGTACAAGAAACATTTTTCAAAAGAAATATGAGATAACTATACCAGTATGTATTTTCAGAGTTGTATACTCTTCAATCATTCTATGGTTAGGGATTTTCAATATTGCATTATACACAGTCAAAGTTTTGAGAGTAATACACATGGCTGAATTTAATTTTTACTTTTGAGAATACATCTTGCCAAATCATGTGAAAATCAAAATGTTTTCTTAGATCTCTGTTCCTCTTACGTTGTTGACTTAGCCAGCAGGAAGCACTACTTAAAAACCCAATAAAC
The DNA here is from genome assembly GCA_037976565.1 of Mesocentrotus franciscanus. Lineage (NCBI taxonomy): Eukaryota > Metazoa > Echinodermata > Echinoidea > Camarodonta > Strongylocentrotidae > Mesocentrotus > Mesocentrotus franciscanus. The sequence goes on along the minus strand of CP137681.1, from coordinate 1,191,780 downwards.
AGCTAGTTGTGTGTCCTCATGCTGAGATACGCCCATTTATAATGGGCCTGGAGAGACTAGGAGAATAAAACCATGACATTTGAGCTCGAAGATGGCTTTTGCTTGGTTCTCAACTGGTCTATATAGGTACCCATGGATTTATATTCGTTATGAGGATTCTGCTCCTTTGAATAATTTTAAACAGATATATGGCACCATATAAATGATGTGAATTATCATTGTAATCTTTAATTATATGTTCCTCTGATCAGATTGGCTAGGTGGTGATAAATAAAATATTCTGATAAGATATATTTGGAGCAAAAATGTAATTTTGCCTAGGGTTTATGTGTCTCCTATCTAGAAATATATCCAAATTGCACAGAATGGGAAAACAAATGATATACATGTGTAGGTTTTTTGGTGGAGAGAGATCTAAGAGCCAGATAAAGAAGTGTGTGATTTGGGGGGATTAAGAATGAGCAACCTCAATCAATCAATCAATCAATCAATCAATCACGAGAGAGAGAGAGAGAGAGAGAGAGAGAGAGAGAGAGAGAGAGAGAGAGAGAGAGAGAGATTGAGAGAGAGGGAGAGCGAGAGAGAGAGAGAGAGAGAGAGAGAGAGAGAGAGAGAGAGAGAGGGAGAGAGATTGAGACAGAAGCAGAAAAGAAAGTAGAGGGCAACATAGAGGAAATGTAGACAGACATAAACATTTGATGAGAAAAATGATGGAGCATCCATGTTTCATTTTTCGAATGAATGTGCAATAATGATAATGGCTGATTTCCGTCTATGAAACAAGAAGAAGAAGGTAGAAGCATTGATGTGTTATCTTTCAGACTAGCATGAAATAATCCCCAAAGATCATGATTTAGGCACAGACAAATAGTCTCCAGGCACAGACCCTTGTCAGTCATAGTAAATAACAGAGTGTCTGAATTAAGAGACTATGCTGACTGCACGGTCTACTACACCCCATAAGCTGTGTACTATAGCTGGTCTTGACACAGCCAGAGACTGACAGAGTTAGGCTCAGATCAAACCTTTGTGGAATTGTGTCAAAGTTTAAAATGAGAGTCTGTGGATGCAGACTACAGACCAGAGGGGGACATTACCCATTGATGCAGGGTCTCTTTCAAACTATCTGAGCTAATGAATTGGTCTGACACTGAAGTTAGTATTCATGAATGTGTTATTACAATAATAGATGATTTTCATCCATAAAAGAACAATAATAATGACAAAGATTGAAGAGGAATTATCCAGGCAAGGTCTAATTGTTCAAGCCTGCAGAATTGATGAATTGGTCTGACATTGCAGTATGATCTATTGCCATTTGGTCCAATGCTCAAATGTCCAATGTTAGCTCTCCTCTGAATATACAGCTTGGCGACTATTACTTATACTGATGCTATAAAGCCTTTCCCTTATCTGTTATCACAATTTATGTGGTCTAATCATCAATTTATCGAATTCGACCTACAGGTAGTCTAATATCTTTTGGTTTGATGACCAGTTGGGCTATGAATTATTTTTTATCATAAATTGTTTTTGTCTCAAGCATATTTGGTCCAATATTTTTGTTCTGTGACAAAGCCCTGTTTGGCCCTCCACAACACTTTGACCAAAAAAATGGATATAAAACCAAGCAATTCCTTTGTTCTGTCCTGAAACACAAACAGTGAAGCACTTCCAAAGTGGGTTCCTATTGCAGTTTACAATGCATTATTGTATGGTATCTTTGAAGAAGAAACAAAGAATCAAAACCAGAAGCTAGACAAATTAAAATTCAGTTTTGATATGTGCACACACACAAAAACAAACAAACACACAAAAGAGTGAAGAAAAAAAAACAAAAAAAAAAAAACCCCCAAACAAAAACAATAAAGCAACAAGTACTGAAATTGCATTGAACATGAACACTTTTATTTTTTAGTCCCTTCTACTCCCAATGCTGGGTTAAATGCTCAAATTCTCTATGATTGTAAAGCTGTCAGCTGGCAAATTCCTGAGCGTAGTTGCCATTTTGACACCCCCTAATATTCAAATGTTGATAGCAGTTGATATCAAGATTATTATCAAACTAGACAAAAGGTATATTTGACGGGTAAGATGTGTTATGAACCATCAAAAGGCTTGTAGGGGATATAATCAAGCATGATCATGATGAAAGAAAACAGACACAAAGGTAGCTCCCTTTCTTACATTTGGAATCAAGTTTAATTCTGTCCACAAAGATTAGCCTACTAACATGCTAACTGTCATTTTAGCACATTTAGGTGTACATGTAATTGTTAGTTTGACACTCACTAACTTTTTGAATGTAGATATCCTGTGATTTGTACATCAGAGGTAGATGTATAGAAAACTCAAAGAGTCTTTATCATATCTGATTGAAACCAAAATATCAAGTTGAAGAAGGTACCGTACTCTATTCTCTTTCTTTTAAAGGGAGTGTAGCTTGGCAAATACTGGTTAACGCCATCTATGTCTTCTTTTGGACAACTGCACGTAAACGAATGGACTTGATTAATGGTAGTCAGCGACTTAATCTCTACATGGTCAGCACGTGCTAGCGTTCGCGAAACAGACAGAAGTTCTCCTCACGCTTCGGTTTTGCGTATGTTGCACCCACGTGATTGCTGCGGTCGCGTTGTCCGTAGTCGTATTATACCCGATTGACCCCGAGTCAGACCACGGGAAAGACACATAGTCTCGTCAGGCTACACTCCCTTTAAGTATGTTTTAAGACAGTTCTACTAGGTTATTGTGAAGCTGTCATTTGGCATACATTGGTGTAGTTGTCAGTTTCACACCTACTGACCTTTGAATGTCAGAGGTAGATGTATAGAAAACTCAAAGAGTCTTTATCATATATGATTGAAACTAAAATATAAAGTTGAAGAAGGTACTCTATTCTCTTTCTTTAAAGTATGTTTTAAGACAGTTCTACTAGGTGATTGTGAAGCTGTCATTTAACATTCTTTGGTGCAGTTTTCAGTTTCACATCTAATAACTTTTGAATATAGATGTGATGTGATATCTACCTCAGAGATAGATATGGAATGCATGAATAGTCTTAGTCTAGCCCAGTAAGAACAATCTAAGAGAGTTGGTGTACCCTCTTCCTTCCATATTGAGTTCATTTTTTGTTGTGTTTTATAAGATACATCTTCATTTGGCATTCTTAAGTGTAGTTGTCAGTTTGTCACCTAACTTTTGAATGTAGATATCATGTGATATCTACATCAGAGGTAGATGTGTGGAATGCCTGGTATGCCATTCATCTTGGTTCCAAACCTGGTCCCTACTGAGCTAAGAAAATGCTGTTAAGAGATTGTAAACAAGGACAGTGATGGATGGATGGGAGATAGAAGAAACGATAGAAGAAGAAAAATAAGAAACGAAAGGAAGAAAGAATGTAAGAAAGAAAGATAGAAAGATAGAATGACCAGTTCCAAACCAGTCCATTCTGAGCTAAGAAAATGCTGCGAGGAGCTCATAAACAGGAGGCAGTGATGGATGGATGGGAGATGGAAGAGAGTATAGAAGAAGAAAAAAGAAGAAAGAAGGAAAGAAAGAAAGAAAGAATGTATGAAAGAAAGAAAGAAAGACAGAAAGAACAGTTCCAAACAAGTCCCTACTGAGCTAAGAAATGCTGCGAGGAGCTTGTAAACTAGGCCAATGATGGATATATGGATGGGAGATAGAAAGAAGGATAAAGGAAGAAAAAAAGAAAGAAACAAAGTATGGTTCCAAACTAGTCCCAATTGAGCTAAGAATATGCAGTAAGGAGCTCAGTGATGGATGGAAGATAGAAAGAAGGTAAGATAGAGGAGTGGCTCAGAGGAAAGACACTAGCAGACTTGATGAATGACAGAAGGTAGAAGGGACGAATGCTTGAACAAAAAAAAAAATCGTCATCAAAGCTACTGAGCTTCATGATAAACTGTGGATAAAGGACTTTTGATCAATGATTACAATCAGAACATTATTATCCATTTCATCCTTTATTTGTGCTTAGAGAATTCGGTGGAAAGTGTTTTATAAGCACCGTTTTTATTATTATTATTATTATCTACCCTCCCGTACTCCAATGTAGAATGATGCCTCTATTATAGTGTTATTGGACTGTCCAGAAGGATGAATGTCTATAAATACATGAATGTCAGTTCTAATACCATGCCTTAATTGATAATGCAGAAACTTCTGTCACATGCATGGCTGAAGTACATCTAGGAGATATGTGAAGGACACATTGTTAAAGAGAAAGTAGAGTACTGGCCATGTGATTGCATTGTGAAAGAAATTGTCCAAAAGTTACCGGGAAGGGTTGGTTATGTATATATATAGTTCATGCAGGGAGGTGGGAGTTACACCTCCCTGGTTCATGTTATAATTGTGTATTGTAAGGTTTTGAAATCATCATTCTGATAGGAATTTAATATTCGTCTTGCTGAAAATCACATAAAGTGAAAAGCACTGCACAGATATGGATACATGGGACCACACACCCATGTGACATCAATATTTGGTTGCAGTTTTGACACTATAGTTATATTTGGAGCATGATGGTATTTCTAGAGCAATACTTTTCATTCAATATTGCTATTATGATATTCTTTCCACATAAGACTCAAAAGGATGAGAAATAAAATTACAAATTATTTTCTCTTTACCAGAAGTCACCTTCCTCTTTAAGTAGGAGAAATATAAGGGCAGTATTGCTTAATGGTTGACTGCTGAGTTTCGCCTAGGCCATTATAACTATCGCTTCCTAAAAAGGCCTTAGTGACATCATACTTGATTGGGCTAAATTTCCTGGCATTTGAATTACTTTTGCACTTGTGGACCCCCTTGTCCATTGAGCAGCTTTGGACGTCAATCTTTTGATTGTTGTTTGCCAGGCAGATTGGCAGTCCGGTCAACAAACGTATGAATAAAATGTCATTGTGCTGTTTCCTTTTTGCTGCATTTTTATAATTTGTTCTTATATTTGCATCCAAAAGGTTTGCTTTCAACCTGTCCCTGATATTTGTCTTTTCTTTTCTGGTTATATTGCATGTAATATTTTGGACCCCCCTACCCCCAAACACACAAACGAACACAACATTCTCTTCAAACTTCCTGAAATTAAATATGGGAATGGTATCAAGATGAACAGCAAAAATGAGCCTCAGAGCCCATAAATGTGGGAGGTGGAGAACAATACATGTTGCTGTCATTGCCCCTGGCTACGCCATTGTCAAGAATCCCATCCCCCCCTCCCATCCAAGCAACTTGACTGTTAACTCTTCACACATGTTATTACAGTAGTATCAGGGAACGTCACATTATCCACGCACTATTCAACATTTATATGTTTACTGTGAAAACATACTCAAGCTGATGTTTGACAGGACCAAGGCATTATGAATATTTGCACTTGTGAGGGAACAGCCATGATTCTTTCAAATATTGTTTGCTTTTCTCATGATTGTGATCGACATGTCATTTTCAAACAGATGTTAGAATCTATTTACTTATGAAACACTTTTCATATCTAAGGTTGAAGAGGGTTCAGAGAGAGAGAGAGAGAGAGAGAGGGAGAGAGAAGAGAGAGGGAGGAGCGAGAGAGAGAGAAAGGAGGAGAGAGAGAGAGGGAGTGAGAGAAAAGAAAGAAGAGAGAGAGACAGAGAGAGGGGGAGAGAGAGAGAGGAAGGGAGAGGTGGAAGTGAGGAAAGGAGGGGGGGGGGTGTGTTTCACTTGGTACAACTGTTCCTGAATAGCTGTATACAATTATATTTTCAAATTACTTTGCCACTTTGCATATTTCTAATCAAAATTCTCATTTAAAAAAGGGTCAGAACAAATTCATATGGGATATACAATTCAGATATGCTCCATAAACCTCAAAGCAGTTGACACTCTCTAATATATTTATCAATGGGATGAGAGTGAAATTCATACCAATGATTATTGGTTTTAGATTTGAGAAACCATGTATTTTTAATTCATAATTGAGATAGGTTATCATGATTAGAATACTGATTGCCGCGTTTGATAAAGGTAGATGATCAAAATTCAGGAGAAAACAATTCATGCAATGAGAAAATAGTCATCAATTATGAATTGTTAGCTTCAATATTTTTTCTTTCAAAATAGAACAAATTCGATCAATGCATGCAAATGCAGAGAGAGAGAGAGAGAGAGAAAGAGAGAGAGAGAGAAAACACAGTTAACTGTTGTAAAACATGCTGTTGTGCCTAAAAGCAGCCTGCAGCTAAAAAACAGGTCATGGACATTGACACTAGTAGCAGAGGAATCAACAATAATACAATAATCTATCTCAAAGAGAAAAAAATAATCCTTAAAGGGAAGATTATAGTCAAATTATAATTTTGTTATGAGAATTTTACACACAAAGCTAGACATTTAACCGTAGAATCTTATTCTTATGATAATGGTATTATTTGAGATGTATTTTGTTGAATTTGATTTTTTCACTCTTGATCTACATTGTGAGTTTCATACAAGTTTATTTAAGCGATGTATAAGTATCTTAAAGTAATGAAATATACTCTGAAAAGTCACTCTTTATCCAGAATATACGGAAAGCATACAGACTACACATAAGATTCTGATCTTAAAGATACAAGCATTTTTCAGTATTGAATTAAACTTAGTTTTCATCCAGGATACGGTGTATGTTATACCAGTATTATAATTAAATTGGATTAAAATCTTTTGAATAAATGAAATAGAAACAGAACTAAACTGTGGTCAAATATCCCATGATATGAAAACTTGTGAAAGCCATGACCCACGGTATGCGTGATATTTCTTACGCAAAGTGAGAACACTTGTCTGAAGACGATTAATGTTTTTGGAATATTTCCACCACAAATTGAGGATGTGAAAGTGATTGTGGAATTTTATGGTCAATTACCTGTTGCCTCAATACATGAAAGAAATAAAAAAAGCCTCTACCAATTATGCAGGGTTACTTTGTTTTGTACAATAAATGATTCTCATCATAATTATCTAGGCACCTGTAAATTACAGTACATGTAGTAGGGCTTAAAGATAATAATAATGTATAATTCAAAACCAGGAAGTGTTTGAAGATAAACCAGGGCAGTGTTTTCTTTTTTTTATAAATGTGATTTAATAATGATCTAAGTAACAATTGAAGGAGTAATTAATTAGTGAAAGTGGTTATAGAAAGAGAAAGAGATGAAAAAGTGTAGGGGAGGTTAATGAGCTCAGAGAGAGAAATAATGTTTGTGTGTTTGTGTGTGTGTGACAGAGAGAGAGAGAGAGAGAGTGTGTGTGTGTGAGAGAGAGAGAGAGAGAGAGAGAGCGAGAGAGAGAGTGTGAGTGAGTGAGAGAGAGAGAGAGAGCGAGCGAGAGAGAGAGAGAGAGTGAGAGAGAGAGAGAGAGAGAGAGAGCGAGAGAGACGGGTACAAAGGTATACATTATATTTGAAGTCTTGAGAAGAAACAAAATACCATGTGTTTCCATATAATGCTCCTGGGTTTTAACTTTGATATTGTTGCTTTTCTACCCTCATTGTATTTAGTTAATCCTAAATTGTTTGTTGATAAACAATTTTTTTTGGCTTCATATTTTTTTTGTCCCCTCATGATTTTTTTTCTTTTTTTCTTTTTATTGACCCACATTCTCATGCGCCTTCTTTTATCCCTGGACTCAATAAAATCATTTAAATAGCTTAGATAAACAGAATCTACCCACTATACATTCTTTCTGCCTTTTTTTATCACCCTTTTGTCAAATTCCAATTAACTTTAAACCTAATTGGATAATACATACCATTGTAGCTTCCAAATGATATTTATTGCCAGTATATAATATGTCATAATTTGATTGATCCTTCTACATTATGGGGGAGTTGGGTCAAAGATTTTGAAACATTTCTATGACTTCGGCTTCACTCTTGGGGATAAAATCTGAGGAATCATTCAAATTGAAACTTATGTGGGAGAAGAATGTGAACTTTAAAAGCAGCTTGTTGAAATGCTATTAACCTCTTTGCCTCGGAAAATCAGAGGGTAACATGCTTGAGGTGCTGATTTTATGATTATCAAATGGATTATCACCCCTTTCACACAAGAGAATATTTACACAAAACTCGTATAAAAATCAGCTTTTACATGAGAGAACAATTAGTAAGAATAAAGAATCAGTAGACCTGTCATAATCAGACCGAAGTTGCAAAATAACCCGCTATTTTCCCGAAGCTCAAAATTGCATCTCCACCAGACCGAACGCTCATCACAAACTAGCTCAGACGGGCGCAACTTAGCCCGCTATTTCCCAAATAGCGGGCTATTTTGGGAACAAGACCAAGATTTCTTGGGATATTTTCTCGACCAAATAGCTCGCTAATTGCAACTGCAGGCTGATGAAGACGCAAATTAGCTGGCTAGTTAAAATAGTGGGTTATTTTGCAACTTCGGTCTGATGATGACAGGCCTATAAAGAATCACTCCCTGTGTAGTGAAAGAGGCATACACATGATATAATGAAAGAAACTAGTTTTGAAGAGATGAGCTGCATGTACTGTGGTCAGTGTCAGCTTATATCATGGGCAAGTGATTACAGCGGCTGGTCACATCCTGCACACTTATGATAAGCCATGGCAAGTCTCGTGAATTTGGTATCATTCATTCAGGGGCAATGGACCTTGGTTCTTTATCAGGATTTCAATTGAAATGATGCTCAAACATCCTTTTCTTGATGGTTATCCAACATTTGCCCTTGTGACGATTGCTCTGGGCTTTATTTCATAACCGGTATAGGGTGAGGGTTTGGGTTGCAATTCCTTGCTAGGTAAGGGTTAAGGTTAGGGTTAGGGTTAGGTATAACATGGGGTCCGGGGTTGAAGTTACGAATTTGGTTAGTATAAGAAATTGACACATAGCAATTGTCGCGGTGGCAAATGCTGCACTACCCTCTGCAGTATGTTTGTCCAGCATGTAGTCCGGTAGTTTAAGCTCTTGACTTGAAATTCAAAGGTAGTGGGTTCAATCCCTGACAGGACACTAATTGTCTTTTGGCAATTAGGCATTAATCTACATTTGCCTCCCCATACCCCAGAGAATAATGGGGACCTGGTAGGATGACGAAAACCTTTGTTTTAGTAATTGCCATATGCCCTCACGGTGACTGTATGGTAGGAATACTCCCCAGGGAGTGGAGATGGTGCACATTTTGCGTGAATGAATCCAATGACCGGGGTAATAATATCTGTAAAGCGCTTAGAGGCGGTGTTTTGTATTAAGCGTTATATCAATCCAGATTATTATTAATATAATTATTATTCAGAGGACAAATTGTGCACCTTCAAAGTCTATAGTCAGACAGTTTGGTATAGCCACAGTATATACCATAAATTCTTGTAGTGTGAATGGGGTCAGGGATTATTGCATGGATCATGATTTAAGTATGTACTGTTACAGTTGAACCTGTGGAGTCAACTGGTTTTGCTTGAGGGTAGGTGCTTTCAATGAATTGGTATAATCTCATTTGTCAACATTGTCTGCTCAGAGCCAGAAGGGTGGAAACTCTGTGTAGAATGATATGGGTTAACGCCCTTCTGGCCCCAAACAGATGATTTGAGGTTTCAAGACCAGACCATGTGGTGGTATAGATGTCAGGGGGTAAGAGTCAGGGGTCTTTGTATGGGGGTGGTGTACCATACTCTTTTCATGTGAGAGAAAATGAATTGTGTGAAGACACTCTGTACATGTTATAAACACGTACAATAAGGAATAAGTATCATGTGATGTAACTCGTTTGAAAGAGAAGTTAGCGGTTTTGCACAATTCTCATACTTCACTACGTTCACACATTCATATCATGCGTGTTAACCTTGACTAAACATTGTATCATAAAATGCTGTTGGCTTATAAGTTATAGCAAAATGATACCCCAAGGGCCATTTTGTTGTACAAGGTTTATTTTAGAGGTAGGGTATTTTTACGACTTTGCTTACAATTTGTGCCATCTTTCGGTGAAGGTGTATATAGAGTGATTTCCAGTTCCTTTACCAAGGCATCATGACGCACGTCATGCAGTTGATGATGCATTGTGGGACATGGCTATTGACACATTAGGAAATTGTGACCAGCAGATGGCAGTATATGTCAATCTGAAGCAGTGTCACCGAAGCAGTGTCACCGAAGCAGTGTCAGTCGAATACCCAACCTTTAAATACCGAGCAATCAATGCTTTAAGATGTTCACACATGAGAAGCATTTCCTTCCTTACCATATGTAAGTATATAGAGTTACTACAATGAAGGTTTGCTTATTTTTTATATCTGAAAGAGGCTGGGGAGGGTGGAGGAAACCTTGTACTTGGATGGATCTTAGATGTGTGGGAGTGTTGGAGAGAAAGATGAAAGATTGGGACAGGAGATGAAAGACAGATTTAAAAAAGATTGCATTCATCAATGTTAGCATCTTCAAAAGTGAAAGAGCTCCCTCTATTGTCAGTTCATGAGAATGGACACTGTTTGGGAGGATTTCTAGCAACACTTGCTACTTCTCCCAAGATTTCTATAACCAGAATGCTAAAAGAGGGAGGCTCAGACATTTGGATAAATAGTTGTAACTTAGTCAAAATTCTAAAAAACATAGTACCACACTGTATGTCACACTAGGAAATGACCGATAATTGTTCAGTGATGAGTTACACCTTTCATTTTGTAATGTCTCTTATACATTTTGAAGATGGAAGACACAAACATTTCTTGGCAGGAATCAACCGACAGAAAAGTATTGTTTTGAAGAGTGCCCTCTTGTGTTGGCAGTAGTAAACATCTACCAGATAGATCAGCTCTTGTCGTTGATGATACAAATTGATGTTGAGGCTAAGTCTAATTAAATGTCTCCCTCTGTAGCTTCTCGACTGATTGAACTGAATTTTGTGCATAGCTAGTCCGTCATATATCTCATTGGCAGAATGTGAATAGCTCCCTCTGTCGGTTATAATATACCATTCTTGTAGTTTGGCCCAAATAGATTCATATCTACTTATGATGGATGGTTGTTTTCATAAAATTAGAACCACTATAGATTCAATATTGATAGAGCAATACAACATTTAGGTTTTCTGCGTACAATAGAATACCCAAATTCTTTATTCTTTTATCAATATTTGTCTTCAATTTTTTGGGGAAAATCTTTGCAGAAGTGTGTTTTGAATGACATCCTCTTTCACATTATGATACAATTTAAGTGAAATTTTGCCACCAAATTGTTGGTGAATTTGGGGCTCCCAACACTGTAGAGGGGCTTTAAGTTAAGTTTAGGGTTAGGTATAGTGTCGGGTCCAGGGTTGAAGTTATGAATTTAGTCATTATGAGAAATTGACAGCCGAGCAACTCTAACTGGAGCATGCATCGTAGAATCCTAGAAGGTATGAAATCTACATTGTGGAAATATGGTGTAATTTGAATGATGAAATCCACATTGTAGAAATGTGACATTACTCAAATGTGCAAAGTCAAGCATATCATTAGCTGATAGCAAGGATGATGGTTCATGAGTTAATGCCTTTCTACCTCTCAGCGATTGATATCTAGAATCTGAAATGCATTGTGTAAATACAATATCTAGGCCATTCTTTCACTAGAGAGGGAGTAAAATTACTCCGGACACCTTTTCTTTCAAGAGAGGGTTCTGGAGAGGAAGACCAAATCCTAAATACAAATTTAATAACTCGAACTCTGTGAGATCTTTCAATTATAGGAATCCTCTTGTGTACCTGAGAGCATAGAAAGACATAAACTCTTTGTACTATGACAGGAGTAAGTGCCCTCTTGCCTGTCAGAGAGCATGTCCCATTCTCAGTGATGTTTGCATGGGGGTGTAAGGGGAGAGGGGAGGGGGTTACATAGGAAGGAAGGAGGGATCATTGGCAGGGGTGAGGTCCCATGCATGAGTCACAATTCTTATGCAAGATTTGAAGGAGATAGTGAATGGATAACAAGTTATATTTTAATCCTCCAAAGGCATTGTCTCAAAGACATGAACACTTTATAAGTATATCTACTAAACTCTAAAAGGGAGGTTAAATTGCCCAAATATATTTCAATCCATAACTTACCTTATAGTTCATGCCATTGTCATTTAATCTGTACTTGCAAAAAATGTATCTTTGTCATTTAGCCTGTTTGTAGGACATATCTTGTATATCAAATTTAATTTAATGAACAGCCTACGATAGAAAGGAGAATAATAGGATTAAAACAATGATACAGCAAAAGAAAGAGAACGAGAGAGAGAGAGAGAGAGATAGAATAGCCAGATAAATAGAAAGAGAGGTTGATAGAGAAAGCATGAGAGAGTGAATGTGAGAGATAGAGTGAATAAGGATGAGAGACAGTGAAGTAATAAAATAGAGGAAGAGAGAGAGAGAGAGAGGGAGAGAGTAAACAAAGATAGAGAGATAAGTAAACAGAACTACAATGTTATCAAGTTCAAGTGCAAACACTCTTTATCAGAGTATTGATGCTTAGAGCAAAACCCAGGTCAAGCACCCTAGCATGTTACTACTAACGTCCCCATCAGTCTGCCCCCGCTTTTAATATCCCGAGTCTATGGGGTAAGGGAAGAAAAAAGATATGAGGAAAAATGAAGTGGGGGACATGCTGTAATATTTCCGACCAATCATTTGGGATGAGTCATAACTGAGGGTAAATTTCCCCATAGTCGAACTAATTCATCATAAATCTAATTTGGCATCGGCCCTTTCTTCCCCCGTCCCCTTCATGGTAACCCCCTTGTGCTTCATTGCTTTTCTGTTTTTGCCCCCTTTTGTCTGTTTTCCCTTTCCCTCCTTTTCATGTCTCTATCCTTCTCTCTATCTTTCTCTGTCCTCTTAATTAGTCATCATATATTGGTTAAATGCAGTTCATTTACCCCTCTCTTACTCTCATCCTCTCTCTCTCTCTCTCTCCCTTGATCATTGAATCACTTTCTCTGTCCCTTTCTAAACTTTTTTATATTTTTCTTTTAAATTAAAATTTCATTTAATCTTTCTTCCATCTTTATTTCTTTTAGGCTTCAACTCACTTTTTATGACATTACCTAAAAAGAATATCTAATTTTAAATGTGTTTCTGGTGCATGTCTTCCCTTTCTGTATTTTTTCATTACCCTCCCCTCTCCTCCCCATCCCACTCTCTATATCTCTCTCTCTCCTTCATCTCTCTCTCTCCCATCTCACCCTCTCTTTCTCTCCCCTTCTCTCTTTACATTCTTCCCATACCCATACTTTCCTGATTTCATATTTAGGTCACTCTCTTCTTTTTCCATTTTTCCTTGTCTTCTACTTCATTTACCCGCAATCCAATTTATCTCAATTTTTTTCACGAGTGACTAGGCTCGGCCGGCTCTACTGCGGGCTATACCCATACATGGTTTATATTTAGAGATTCTTTCCTCACTCGCTCTTTAATGAACACCATGGTTTTGATACAGTCATAGTTTTAGGGCAACAACAGGCCGTGTTCACACTTGTAACATGTATTTCTTTGGGGGGAGGTTTCAATGGTTCTTAGATATAGTGAAAAAAACAACAACATGAAACGTCATCCTGTATGGCCCCCAAATAATGTTAATGACATGGGGGTGTTTAAAAGGGAGGGGCGTGCACATACAGCCCCTCCCACTCGGTCTGGCTTTGTTTTTTTGTTTTCGCATGTGTTATCATTGCCCTGTTCATATAAAAACTTTAATCATTGTATTCTTCTTAGATGATAATTTCAATGCAAGTCTATATCTTACTATGACACTCTGATGTGATTTGTTTTAATGCATGTGTGTTAACATTGCAGTTTTAGATAAAAAGCTAAAATTGTATTCTTTTTAGATCATACTTATATCACAAATTGCATATCTTATTATTGCAGCCTGATGTGATTTTTCAAGGTCATATCAGGTTACTCTTCTCCTTTGTTAAGATTAAAGTCATGATACAAATGTCTATTCTTACGGGACACATTTCATGGATTCATCCCTGTACCATATTAATGCCACTTTAATGTGTTATACCACTTCCAAGTAAAACTACTTGTATTTTACATATATTATTCCAATTTTGTTTTCCTAGTTTTGTATCTTTTTAACTTATGATATAGATCAACTGAACTAAAAAGTGTTTTTTTGGTGCAGTTATGAATCCACCCTTCAGATTTTTAGAAAAATTAATTGTTTACAATGAAAACATATATCAACATACATTCATAACTTGACTCTCATTTTTTCAAACATCTTCTTTTCCCATCATCTTTTCCCTGATGGATTCCCTGATCCAATTGTGTATTGCGTGACTGCGGTTTCATATGTTAGGCAGGTGCCTATGCTGGTTTTTCAATTCCATTTTCTTTTTATTCTCTCCGACCCCCTCCCTCGACAACCGACATCCGTCAGAAATTGTTTAAATTTTCCATCTGTCTGAGAATTTTATCCTCCCCCTTTCATTTCTTTGTTTGGGATAATATTTGACATCATAAACATGTGATGTTTGTTTTTGTTATGGTTTAAATTTTTTTAGAGTTTGGTTTAAAAGGGATTTTGAGGAATGGTGAAAATTGTTTGTGAAGTAAGTAAATGCAGTATGTATGACAGCCAACTCTTTAAAGAAAGAAACTGAACTATGCACTATGCATCTGAAACTTGTGATGCAAAATAAAACCAAGAATTTCCCCTTTTATTCATAGTTTGAATAGATACATAATAATAATAATTTAAAAGCAGCAGAATGTTGAATGTTTGCGTAGATGGACATAGAGTTTATTCCCCTTCTGATTCTGAGGAGCTGATACCATCATTGGGTTGGTATATGGTCTGTTGAGAGCCAGAAGGACATTACTACAGGTATATCCTTTTACACAACGCCTTTTTGGCTCTCAATGGACTTTGTTATGTAAATCATTAGCTGTTAGAGACATAAGGTCAGAATGGCTCTAACTCTATGGTATATTAATAGTATCACTCATAAGCTGCTTAGAGCCATAAGAGCACTAATGCAGGTATATCTTTTAACACAGCGTTTACGCCTTTCTAGCTTTCAACAAGCTGTGATATATCAATCATCAGCTGTTGCTTGTGGATATCTGGGGATGATCCAAGTTACTCTGATGGGATTATCTGGTGGACTGGGATTTAGGGCTTGGAACATTTTATCCAAATTCTTCAAATTATTTTCAGAACTCTTTTATCAGTACAAATGCAGTAGTGATATAATGCATTGTAATGCACTGGGTGTGCTTCTTCTAAAGTCATTATCCAAATTGTTTTCCAAACTTTTAAAAAGAAATTTAAACTTGAAAAATCAGTCATTAGTTAATAGGAGCCCATATAATATAATTTACAACTATATTAACATATGCTGTGCTTGTAATCAATATCTTATATGGAATTATCACATGCTTTTTGTAAAGCATTTCTCAGTTCACACAAAGGGAATTCAGACAATCTTTGTAGTTTTCAAGAACTCTGAAAACAAACAGTATTGATGCTTAGAGCAAACCTCACATCAAGCACCCTGACATGTTACTACTAGTGCAGTCCCCATCATCAAGGAGGTGAGCCATGTCACATGTCACAAACCATACACTATAGCACGAACATTTTAAGGTAAACGTTCTTCCTTTGAATTTGATCTTATATTATATGATTAATGTCATTAAGAGTTTTCATTATAGCATTTGGAAGCATCAGCAACAACAATACTAATTTTGTGTTGCTCTCTCACCTCCTATTTTGACTGTATCATAGGGGTCAAATTCCTTTTCTCCCCATTCATTCATATCTTCTTGGAGACTCTAGTCATATTGCAATTCCTCTGTCACTCTTGATGCTAAGGGGCATGAGAGGTGATGCTGTCGCGTGCCATGCCCTCCATGGGACCAGAATAAGGGGTTCAGATTACACCCCTGCCTTGGAGACAAAACGAGCATTCCCCTCTTCCACATGACTTGCGCTGGTAGAAGAAAATTGTGTCGCATCTTTGTACCTTTGCATTTATTTGATTAGAAGTATAGAATACAAGTGCATGTGCCATTTAATGTTTGAAATGGTGTTCTGTATTAGATGAGTAGTTTTGGCTAACAGTGGGGGAATCCCTGTTTATTCAAAGAAAATTGTGATCAATATTTACTGATTCATTAAAAGTCATCTTGAAAACTTGAGAATTTCCAATTATACAATATACATGCAACCTTGCCCATTGCAGACACATGTCTGTCTTTACACAACATCTGTATGAAACAAATCATTTCCTTCATCAGTAACTACGAAAATTATTTTTTTATTTTATTGAAAAGGGTTAGAATCTTCCTTGATTCCTGTTGAAGCAGGTCTGGAGATATGCAGGCTCTTTTCCTGCACCTAATCCACCAATACAATGCGTACTGTGCGTGTATGCTCTAGTATTGTAATTCAAAATCCTTGGTATTTTCTGGCTAGCTGATGAATTAATCCTGTTGTCTGTCACTTTGTCATGGTTTCCCAACACCACTCAAGGACACCACATTGGGATAATTGCATTGCTGGTATCGACTACCTAATCCTTCTCCTTAGCCACTTACAGTCGGCCATGACTCAAAAAAAGAGAGAGAAAAATAACAGCCAGTGAGCGATAAGCCCATGCTGTGAGAGACACGAGAGATAGAGGAAGAGACTAGCGCAAGATGGATGTGAATTACGTCACGTTTCTTAATTCGGCAACGCCTGATAAAGGCAAGATGTCCCGGTATGTTTGAGTAGCCCTGTTCAGGATTAGGAGCGATCTAGACCGATCCATAGGTTTGAAATAGGTTATTGCTGTAATAGCAACCAAATTAACCGCAAGAGTGTTTGTAGATGAGAAACTGAAACATGAGCCTTGTCACAATGTAAACAAAAAGAAAATGGTATTCAAAGATCATCATTTTCAGATGGCGAGATCCCAGAATGTGTGTGTTTTATAAGGAGCTAACATTTTAAAGACAACTCGTCGCACGGGTGGCAGAAGGGCGTTAGCGCGCGAGCGACTCGAAAACTTCTTTTCGAATTATTCGCATTTAAAGGTTTGCTTTATATTTAAACTGCTTTCCGTCCCGAGAATTGGTTTAAAATTTAAAAGACTAATAGAAATGTTATAGTAGAACACGGTCACAAATTTTTTTTGGAAATAATTCAGTTTTATAAAAGTTTGAGGCGATTTAGTGCTAACGCCCTTCTGCTTTGCGTTTCATTTTTGACCTGAAATTCGAGCTAACGCCTTTCTGCCACCCAGGCGACGAACTGTCCTCCTTTTCCATGCATGTTTCGCTTGCTCACAGAATTTAGAATCATAATGGGTTCAGGCATTGAGGTTCCTAAAGATTGTCGTGTTTGGGCAGAAAAGTGTAACTTGACGAGTACCGGAGTGGTGCAAAATACATCTTCTGCAATGAATTTTGGATTAGATCTACTAGGGTGACATGACTTTAAAAAGGTTGAAATGCTGGTATAGGCCTTCTTGGAATGCACTTCCTTTCTTTTGATGCGGTCTAGATCACTACAAGATGTGTGCTATGTGATGTGAAATGGGTCTCTCTACCTGTCTCTTCTTTCCTCACAGTCTTAATCATAATCCCATTGTTAATATATTGATTCTTATTTCCTCTGCCGGTGTGCTTAGAAGCTACCACCAGTTAGCAGACATACGCATCTCAAAGCTACATTCTTAAAGAGAAGGTTGAGTTCTGATTAAGATGACATTATTTGACAGCTCTCTATTTTTTAACAGTTCCAAGTTGGAAGAATATTATAGTTGCAATGTCACAGGAAAAGGTTTGGAGTGCTCTAATTTTTCAAATATATGCTAATACCTGTGTCCAGTGTTTTTTATTTAATTTTTTTTTTTTTATATTGTTTATGATTTTCAGCTAAATATGCTAAAGACGGGGTAATAACTGTAGAGCGCCATTAGTGTCAAATCTAAAAATACATGAGTGCTATGTAAGAACCTACCATTATTATTATTTTTATTATATGGATAACAAGAATGAGAAACCTCACATATTTTCCCACTTGTACCAAAACTCAACCTTCTCTTTAACTCCAGTCTTTTTGCCATTTGCATCATCATCATCGGACGCCCTTCATTTAATGACCCACTGAGTTCTGTGTGAGTCATATTTGACCGCTATTAGGATTCGGAGAAGAATTACAAAATTTTGAGATGGACTTATTGATTGAAATTTCGTTAAAACCACTCTGATATCACGATGATGCAGAAAATATTGATTTTGTACAAATTTTGTTTGATTTCAGTTTTCAGTGGGAAAAAAAAATTCTTAACCCAGTATTCTGTCTTCTGTGGTGGGTTAATCATGGACCTTAAGAATAATGCCAGAATTGTCAAAATTTCTATTTCTATTTTCTACGTTTGTCAATGCCTTATTGTTAAGCTTTATTCTTGGCTGGTTGATTGAATTATTCCTCATAACTATAACAAAATTTGATGTGAAATGATAAAAAAAAACAAAAACGAATGCACACACTTTTTATCAGCAGCAACATTGAATTAGGGAAAATAATACATGTCTGGGACTTTATCCTCTGTAATTTGATATTGTCTACTTGGAACCAGAAGGGGATTTACTCTTAACGCTCATTATAATAACCTAATACTTTTTACATTGTTTACAAAATTATTATAGAAATTCCCTGATGTGATGCAGTAGCAACTTTTCAATTTACTCTAATTTATGTACCTTTTATTCCTTTTGTTTTGCTTTGTATAAATCACATATCTCTTGTTTGTATTTTTGTTTCATTTTAAAGTTGTTATTAGCATTACCTTGTACTTTTTATGTTTAATATGTTATGTTGTATTGTTTTGTTCATAGCAGGGCTCCCTCGTGAAGCAGGCCCTCCGGGCTCTGAATGGGACAACGCTGATTTACATAATTAATGAAATTATAAATGAAACTTAGAATCAATTGTCATGGTACACAGAATACAATTGCAAGTCAGTACATCATTTGGATGTGACTTACTACCTTTGTTATACGTTGTGGGTCACACACGCATGTATTAAGCCCAGGGGGAACTGTAAAATACTCAATTAAATGAGTCATTGAAAATTAGTGCTAATCACCCCTGGGTTTCTATGCCTAATAACATGTACATGTAGGCGAGTTGAGCTAGGGGGATCAGCTAAATGTGTGGAGTTCAACAAATTAGATACCAGCGTATTGTGACACAGTTGGAGATAATGCAATTGAAGCTTGTATTGAAAGATGATTCAATATTTCATTATTCATTGATGTAGTTGTGATTTTGGTTTGTTTGCTCATCCATGTTGTTGTTGTTGTTGTTGTTTCTACTTCTGCTATTGATGAGCTATTGGGGAGTTTAGTATTGTTATGTTTATCTTGTTTCCTTCATGTATAATACCCTCCTGTCAGATGAATATGAAATGTACTTACAATGTTGGGCTGGAAGATGGATAAACAGATATAAAGAAAATGTGATAGAGTGAAAGAGAGAGAGAGAGAGAGAGAGAGAGAGGGTTAGAGAGAGAGAAGAGAGAGAGAAGAGAGAGAGAGAGAGAGCTTCACCATCCATCCAATTCACATAGGCCTTAATACTAGTTTCATATCTTACTAAGATTCAAATTTCAATTACTCCCTTGCTTAAAAGGCGCTTACTGTTGTTCTGTATTTATCTTTAGAAAATTTGAGGGGAATTACTAAATGGGAATCATAAGGGATTCATGGTTAAGTGTCTGAATCTGAAATTTAAGTGATTAATGGTGAAGTAAAGTCGTGACTTTGAATACAAATGGAGCATGCAATCGTGTTATGATTTGATAATGTGAAAACAAATCCCAATTATCCCACATCTACTTGTATTTTTTTAGTTTTTAGTGAATCAAAATATTTTATTACATAAGGCTGTTCTATTGAAAGGCATGTTGAATGAAATAACTAACACAAAAGAAACCACTTCCCTTGTTTCTTGTTTTATGACAATTCCTTTAATTTTAAATGAAATACACAAAAAAAAAAGAAAAGAAAAAGAAAATGGACAAAATCTGAACAACATCAAACAATCCATCTGCATAATACTGACATCATACACTCTGTGCTTTGGATACTGCCAAAGCTGATCTTTTGTTAGAGCTTTACAAAATCATTATAATCTGATCATAAATCTCTTTCCCATTGAAAGAACATTCCATCTCAGCTGGTATAAAGGATATAACATCCACGTCTTTTTGTAAATTCTCGTCACACATCTCGCAAGTTTGACTCAGGAGTCATTTAACAAGTTTGGACCGGTTTCTTTGTTTGGGGTTAATGATGCGTTTCTAAGATGGTTAATTCATCCCGTTTCTTTCCTCGCCATCTTCAATCCTCATTTATAATTCAGGACTTGTTCCCAAGTTTATAGCCACCCCACGTTTTCCTGATCTAGTGTTGCTACTCCAGACTTTTTTTGAATAGGAAAACTTAATCGTTGGGAATAGAATAGAGCATGTGTTTATTCTATGATGACTGGTGTAGACCAATGGAATCAAAATATTAGTCTTAATCTAGGCAGAACAAAGAGAAGGGAGAAGGAATGATTATTGAAAAGAAAAATAGAAAGTGAAATACTGAATAAAGATGAATCAACTGGGAGCCAAAGCAAAGAGAGAATGAGGTAGGAGAGAGTAAGAGAGGGAATGAGAATGAGGGGAAAAGTGATCAAACAGGAGACATATTGAAGAAGAAAAAAAATGAAGAAGAAAAAAAAAAGCAAAAGAAGTGAAAGCAAAATTAAGAAAATATAAGAGAAAACAAGTTGAGGAGAGTAGACCATATATGAAGTAGCAAATTAAGGAGACAAAGTTAAAAAAGAAAAAAGAAAAAGGTTAATTCTCAAGAATGAAGATTAGAGCAAGAGAGGAAAAGAGAAGAAAACATACATAATAAGGAAAAGAGGGATATAGAGAACAAAGTGTGTGTGTGAGATAGAGAGAAATATAGGGGTGAGAAACGGGGAGGGTTATTCTGATTAAAAAAATTCAAACACAGAATTAAAAATCAGCAAAATATTCCTGTGAAAAGGAAAAAAAATGCCTTGACACAAAACAAACAAAACAAAACAACAACAAGAAGAAAACATATAAATATGGAGCCTTATTCCTAACAAAGAGCAATCTTCCAAATTCTCTCAGCTGATGTCTTCTGAGTAATATCTTTAGATGGGAGGGGTTAGGGGAGGGGGCCATTAATAATTCACCAATGTATCGCTAGATTGTAATGGGACACAGTGAGTAACCAAGCGTAGCCATAGTGCCGTAGGTCACCAGAGAGGACACAGTTGGTTAATACATCCATGAGCTACACTGATAGCATTCAGGAGCATCTCAACTTTGTTTATTTTTCTTGTCTGAATTAGATGTGAAATTTACAGTTTGATGTAAACAATATAGGCCTATGGCTAAACATAATAACAACTAGTTTTCAGCTTATTTATGGTCGTTTGTAACTTCTTATATGCATTTAGTTTATGTTACCATCATACATCTCTAGTATATTTGCATTAAAAACCAAACTAAGCAACAAAACGTCACCACCACTACCACCACCATCAACAACAACAACAAAAACAAATTATTTATTTTGCAACAATGTTGCAACAACAATAAGCTGTTCTGAAATACTATTGTGCATTGCTTGTTTGAACCACACTAATTCTACTCTCCTTTTCCTCTTTTCTTCCTTCTGCAGGTACGTACCAGAAGAGCTTTTATCATTCTCTTTTTCAAATTTGTGAGAGTGAAGTTTTTTTCCTGAACTATTCATCCCCTGTAACATCATAATCATAATGGTCTATCTACAAGATGTACATTTATTAAGGTAAGAACTAGACTAGTGTATTTGTAAGTGGACTCATGTTGATTTAGTGTGTTGTGTATTAAAGGGACTCGTTAACATTGTTCAGATGAGAGAAAATGGTGTTAAGGTAGTGACTGCAATGTTAGATGTACATTTAAAGATAATCTGAAAGTTTGAGTGAAAACAGACTATTATTAATGATAACAATTGAAAAAATGATCTGATCGATTCCTGAATTCACCCAACTATATTATTATAATTTAATTAAATTTTAGGTGAATGTAAATTATCACAAAGCAATGAATTGGCTCTATACACCATTTCAAACATTTAAGTGTTGACAGATTTTTAAAAGCCTGTTGTATGTCCTATTTTCATGGAAAAAACGGTTGGGAAAATTCAAAAGTTGGTTGGGAGAATTTACTGCTAGAAGGTGTTGCACAGTGACGCCTTCAAAGAAAACCATAAATATCTTTGTGGTTTGAGAATTTCTTCAGGACTTTTGCATGTTAGAGGGTTAGTACAGTAGAAAGAATATAATAAGTAACATTTCATACAAAAGTTACACAGTTTTTTTCATCAACCTTCAACAATGATACCGAGTCACTTTAGAGCCAGAAGGGCATGAACTGTATGTAAATAATTGTTAATAAGAGTTAAAGCCCTTCTGGCTGTCAGCAGGTAGCATCATGTTTGCCATGTGTGTGGTCAGATTGTGTTAAATTTATGTGAATAAAGAGATGGAAACAGACCACGAAGGGTGAAATTTATTCAATATTCACTAATAAGAATTACTGAGACTAGACAGAGGGGTAGATGTAGAGATAGAGAGATATATAGAGAGATAGATAGATAGACAGATAAATAGAGGTAAAGAATGAGAGAAACTCTCAGAGAGAGAGAGAGAGAGAAGCAATATGGAATAATGGAAGGGGGAGGGAGAGAGGGAGGGAGGGAAGGAGGGAAGGAGGAGAGAAGGAGGGAGAGAAAGGGAGGGAGAGGAAGGGGGAGATTGGGAGATAGGGGTGGGGGGGGGGGTACAGGAGAGAATGTGCCAGAGAAGGAGAAGAAAAATAGATGGTGGCTGTGAGAAAATGACACTGAGGGGAAAGGGGAAATATATACAAAATAGTTGAGCCTTGGGGAGAATTCAAATGAAGAGGAGTTTAAATGACAAACATGATAGGTACTAGAGTATTAAATGTTCTTTTAAAGGAGTTATAATGATGACTAGTTGCTCTCTCATGTGATTTAATACCTATTTTATCTACCACCGTCCTAACACAAGTTGAAGTTGACTGAAATACTTCATACTGACTTGCTATCTATAGCCTACTTGAGGCAATTAACATGTCTTTATAACCCAACTCTATGTTGTCTAAATCAGTCAGGGACACACAACAAGACTTCAGGACATTACTCATATGACTTGCATGTTACCAATTTAATGCTTGTCGACAGTCAGGGTGAGTTGGATCACATGACCTTACGCTCAATTCAATTAACGATGCCACTTTACTTTGCGAGACCTTCACATCGATTGCCTCTCTCCGTGTACCTCATTTTCGGCTATCTGTTAGAACATTCATGTAACGATCCTCAAGCTGTTTTGTTCTTCATCATTTTTTTTGTTAGTTGTGGGGGTTGGAAAGTCATCTCGGCCATTTTTGAAAGAGAAACCACATGTTTGAATCATGGAGGGAGTTTACCCCATTGCCAAAACATTTGCTTAGTGGTATAACATGTGTCCTTAACAGCTTGGAAACAGCTTTCCGATGTCTGACTAATACTGTGAACTTTAGGCGCTGTGGCAGATATGCTAACTGATGATACTGCAAAAGGTATCGTGTACACTCTTAACAATTTTGCTTAGAAACCGAAAATGTTACCTTTGTGTGATGTTAAAGATACAGTTGAGTTTTGGTCTTCTGATTGCAGTAAGGAGGAAACTATTGGAAAAGGCTATTAATAATTGTCAATTGTGATGTCCTGGAAACATACAAATGGTAGCAAATTAATTCATATCTTGCTGAAAATTGCACACAGAAATGGGTATTTGGGACTACGTACACACACATGTGGCATCAATATGTTTTCAAAAGTTTTTAATTACTTCTAGTTATATTAAACATTTGAAGGTTTTCAAGATAAATGATGTACATGTGACAGTGTCACTGTGAATTTGTTCCACGTGAGAAGGAAAAGAATGAGAGCTCACAATTATTTTGGATCTTCACCAGAATTCAACCTTTTATTTGAGGTGGTATGAGGAGAGAGTCACATCAGAAGCACGACCCCTCTCTCTCTTGTCTACTCTCCCCTCCCCTGTCTACTCTTCCTTGACCGAAAACTGAACTTTTTAACGTAGTCAAATGTAACCTCACCATTGTGTATATGAATGGGAAGAGTATGTGAAGAGTGAGGTGGCAAAAAGGAAATAGAGAGAGGGAGAGGGAGAGAGAGAGAGAGAGAGAGAGAGATGTGGAGGAGAGGATGGTGAGAAAGATAGTGAGAGAGAATGTAGGGAGTAAGAGATAGAAGGGTGAAGAGTGGGAGAGAGAAAGATAGATGGGGGAAGAGTGGGAGAGAAATGTAGAGATGGTAAGAGAGTGCAAAGTGTATATAAGAGAGATAGAGGATAGTACTGACAGAGAGAAAAGGAGAGAATGGGAGAGAGAAAGAGAGGGGGAAGTGTAAGAGAGATAGAGAATAGTACTGACGGATAGAAAAGGAGAGAGTAGGAGAGAGAAAAAAAAGGGTAGGGGTAAGAACTAGAGAGAAAGGGGGCGAAAAACAGAAATGTGACAAAGAATGAGAAAGGGGAGATTCAAATTTAGATCTTGAAAAAAAAAAAATCGTTCAGCTTTTATTTCTCACAGCAAAATGCATGGATACAATATGTCTTTTAAACGAGGGTCATTGGCTTTCAGAGATCATTAATCATTCATGGTTTACACTGCAGAAAATGATCGCTTTATCCATTTGGCTAATTGCTCTAAACACAATTAGTTTTATTGGTAGTAAATATGAATTTACTTTAGCTTATGCATAATGTGGAAATGGATGAAAGTGAACAGACTGACTGCATCGTGTAGATATTCATACTTAATTTACACTAGAAATAGGATTTATTGCATGCAAAGGTAGTAAATTAATAAAATCTCTTGCTTTTTTTTGGTCTTCCTCTAGTTTTGTCTCTCTCTCTCTCTCTCTGTGATATTTTTTCTATATTTTTCCCCACTTCAGATTGAAAAATGGCAATACTCTCTCCAGAAAAAATGAACATAAAAAGCGAGAAAAAAAGAAAGAAAAAAGGCCCACTCCGTTGGCATGTGCATAACATTAAATTTTGTTTTAACTGATTGGAAGGGGATCATTTCAGGGCAGTACCCACAAAATTGTAGTGGTACAAGAAAACTTAATAGTAATATCAGATTTGATTCACCACAACATATGGGGTATTTTCCAACAAATATAGAGTATTTGTGAAGATTGAAAACAAAACATCTGCTTAGAAGACATTTATTTGTTTTTCTTCATCTGCAAATGACACAAATTGTGTTGTCATGCTGTTAATCTGTGTATATTACATTTGTACTATAATTGAAAGTATATTTCATTTGTAACATGCAGTGAAGTATATTTATTGCATATTAATCTGTGCCTCGCGCTGCTGGCTGGCTCCTCATAATCTGCCAAACAACTAGCGACTAATTTGGTGGATGCACAAATCCAATTAGCTGGTTGTTTCCCTTCATCATGTGTATGTCTATTGATTGATCCACATGTTCTGTAGGAGCCAGAAAGGCGCTAATTCATTTTATTTTTATACAGAAATAAGCCTTTCTGGTGCCAGCTGATGCAATGTAGTTCATTTCATTATATCCTCAAAAAATCTGATGCAATGTAATGCTTTATTAAAAGAGATGGTGGTATTTTGTTTAACATGCCTTCTTCTATTGGATGAAATTAATTTACAGACTCAAGAGTTTGGCTCTAATTTGTTTTTATTATTGAATCTGCTTTTCAATAAATGAGAGGATTTGACCTCTATCAACTTAGTCTTTTACCAGTGCCTAACATGTTGACTATGTTTCAATGAAACTTACACTTGTGAATGGAGGGCCCTTCGGTATTCTAATTTCCCTGGGTTGTTTGTCACCTCTGCTGGTATCTGTTACGATAGAACGCGCGGCTGGGCGGCAGGCACTGCGTCGTCGCTTCCAGTGTCCGGGAACGATTCATCATGTCAGGTTACAGCACGCTATCCCTGCCGTCAATTGGCCGCCATTGAATGAAGGTAGTCTTGACAGGAAAGATGAATAAGAAAAGAAGAAAGAGGATATATATATATATATATATATATATAGAGAGAGAGAGAGAGAGAGAGAGAGAGATAGAGATAGATAGATGACTAGATAGATAGATAGATAGGTCGATAGATAGATAGAGAGAGAGAGAGAGAGAGAGAGAGAGAGAGAGATATATATAGAGAGATCGAGAGATAGATAGATAGATAGAGAAAGAGAGAGATAAAGAGATAGTTAAATGGAGAGAGATCGAGAGATAAATAGATAGATAGAGAAAGAGAGAGATAAAGAGATAGTTAAATGGAGAGAGATCGAGAAATAGATGGATATATGGATAGATATGAAGAATGACAGAAGGAAAGAGAAATGGAATGATGGAATGATGAAAGATAGTGGGATGGAGAAAGGAGAGAGATGGAGAAATATGGAGAGAGGATAAGAGAGACAGATAGAGAGAGTGACTGAGAATCAATGAAAACAAATTCTTCGTTTTCAATTACCATTCTCAGCATTTATACGGTCAATCACCCCTCCTCTTCTTGTAACAGTTGTCATGGTAACACGCTGGATGGCTCTCATTTCCCTCCATTCCTAAAATTCAACACATTTTACATTTTTCCTGTTCTTGGACATTGTTGTCATGATAATGAGGTTATTTTCCTCTTTGAGCGCTGAAGATAAAATGATAGTTGGGGATGGTGTATACATGCGGCAATTATTCATTCTCTCTTACGTGGTTGCTGTGACAACTGAGGTCTCTTTTTCTAACTCTGCGATTTTCTTCCTCTTTTTTAACTCTTCTTTTTCTTACCTTCTTGTCACTCCACATTCCCTTTAATGTTGTATTCTTGTCCTATCAGATACCTTGTTAATTTTGCCCTATTTCATCACTTGTCTTCATTGCCTTCTTTTAATTTCTCTCAATGTCTGTCCACGGTTCATCCTTTACTCCTCTGTCACTGTATTTCTTTTTCTCCTTCCCTCTCAGTTTTTGATTTTTCTCACTGTTCTTTCTCAATATTTTATATAACTATTTATGTCTTCGGACCTTTTACACTTTTGTCTATCTTACAATCTTCACTTCTTGCTCCCTTTCCATCAAAGAGCATATCTATCTCATTATTTCAACTTTCTTTTCATTCCTCTCATTCTGTAGCTTTCTATCTGTGTTTTTGTCTGTAGTTCTGTCTCTTCCTCTCTCTTTCCGGCTCTCTCTCTCTCTCTCTATCTATTTCTGTCTCTCTATCTCTATCTCTCTCTCTCTTTCTCTCTCTTTCTCTCCCTCTCTCTCTCTCTCTCCCACTATCTCTCTCTCTCTCTCGCTATCTCTTCTACCCTTGATTACTATCCCATTTCTCTCTTCTCCTCTCTCTCATTCACACACACACTCTCCCAATGACACCCCATATACCCTCCCTCTATCCCACCGAGTCAATCGTCTGTTTTGAATATTGATTTTACTACTCTGTGCTCTGTGCGCTTGGGGATTGAGTTGAGTGTTAACAGAGGCCCTTAGATATCCACATAAATCTTCATCTCCTCTCTCTCTCTCTCTCTCTCTCTCTCTCTCTCTCTCTCTCTAGCTCTCTTTGTCTCTGTCTCCTATAAATCCCTTTCTCATTCACCCCTCTCTCTCTCTCTCTTGTTCTCTGTCTGTCTGTCTGTCTCTCTTTCACACACACACACACACACACACACACACACATACACACTTTCTCAACCTTCCTCTTCTCCCTCTCTCTCTCCCTATCTCTCCTCCCCTCTCTTCTGTTTTTGCTTTTACCTCCTCACTTTCTATCTTTCTCCACTCTTTCTTTTTTGCTCTTTCTCACCACCCCTCTCCCTCTCCTCCTTCATTCTCTTTCCTTCCCTACATCTCTCCTCTGACTCTACAAGAAACTCTCTCCTTCCTCTCCCTCTCCACCCCATCTCTACCTCTCTACCCATCTCTCATATACTCTTCCTCTTTCTCCTGAATGTGATATGTGGAACTTGACCTCTAAAACTAAAGCTGTGTCAGCCTTGGCTAAATATTAATTAAATCGTAGTACACCATTCACAACGATCTAGTGCAACCTACAATTTTCTAAGAATAATTGAGTATGCCTGGTATATGTCCATAGAATGTGTATTTTAAATGCTCAATATTGGTGTAAAGCTTTTTTAAAAAAACAAACAAAAGTTGAATATAAGTAGAGCCCCCTATTCGATAATAACAAATACATATATAAACTAGAATTAGATTGAAAATTGAAATTAAATTTAAAAGAATCTGAAACAGAATGTGATCTAAATGTTGCACATGAGATGTGACTTTTATTTAAAAAAGAACATCATACTTCCACATAGAAAATAGAGAAAATACTCTCCAAACCTAACATTAAAGTTTAATAAAAAAATTGGTGAAAATTGCTAGAACTGTGCTCCCGTTCCAAATATGTTTTTTAAATATTTTTAATTATTCCTTGACAGTACTTGTCGCAATGCAAAGAGAGAAACTCAAATTGTGTACACTCTAAACTAATGGAGGTTTTTTTTTAATACCCACAAAAATAAATTTGTCTTAAGTAATTTGTTACTGTTTGAACTCCTGATTTTGCTTCCAAAGATGCTAAGGAGTTGTGTCATCATTAATAATCTCATTTTTAAGAGTATAATCCCCCCAAGATGAATTTTCTTTGTTTGTTGTTGCTGTCATAGATGCTGAGAAATGGTATCACACTTAGTAATTCAATTCCTGGGTTTCAATGTATAATGATCCAAGCACAGCTTCACAAAGTCTTGTCAAATGTCTGACAGTATCTTTCTAAATATCGCCAAAAGGCACTGGCTTGGTTCCCAGATGAATATATTAAGAAGAAAAGAGATTGATTACACGGTCTCAGTCATAATTTGATGATTATCATAATTGATTGCATATATGATAAGGTGATCAAGTATAGACATGTAATTCTAACCAAGCTGCGATGATTTCATTATAATGGAATGTCCTGGTTTAGTTCAATCTGCAGGCTAGTTATTTCAGCCTTCAAAGGTAGAAGGGTCTTAGTTCTGTATTAAAATGGCAGAAGTAAACGTCCTTCTGGTTCTGACCAAGTTTTTAAATTGTTAATAAAGATTTTTTTTTTTACAAATCTGTAGAATAAACAGCTTTCTTTTTTTCTTCTAATTTTTTGTATTTCTAACCATATGAATAATGTTCAAATCTATTCACTTTGATATGCATTTTTTAATTTCAGCATTTCTTCTAAGTGTGATTGGGAAAGGTTTTTTTTTAATGGTGTATGTATATTCTTATCAACATCGTAATAGGTTCTAGGAGTAATTTCATTATTACCATGCTGTTGACTTACATGATAATATGAATTTAAAATTAGATACAAAAGGAAAATAAGTCTTGGTGTTTTATCTCTCTCTTCTCTTTCAACTCTGCCTGAGTAAGAACAATTAGCAAATTGTGAACCTAACATTAAAAAATGGATAAAATAATGATATAAAAATCATTTTTTTTGCATTTACTTTTGCTTCATTTCCAAAATGCTGCTGAAATAACACCACTGTTGCTTCAAAGACCTGCTTTCTATCTGGCATTTAGTCATAAATGAGATAAACAAATATGCCTTAATTTAACCTGGCCGGGTCGTAAATATCAGCTCCATTAAGATGCTACGATCTTCTTTAAGATGCTTCAGAGAGATACGGACAGAGAGAGAGAGAGAGAGAGAGAGAGAGAGAGAGAGAGAATCGTCAGTTCGCTTCACTACCACACACTGAATGCATTTTACACACTCATAGCATTTAGCACACCGATGCATAGATCTACCATCACACACACACACACACACGCTCCCTATACAGTACTCTCCTATCTTACCCTGAAGTAAGCACGCTAGTGTGTATCTACTAGTAGTATGGTAGCTGCTAAGCTACAAGTGCTGGGCAGGCCTTGCTAGTTGTATATATCCCCGCTGCTTTTAAATTTTCTCCTCACTCTAACGCTATCTACCGCTTTCGAGGGGGAGGGAATATATGTTTGTGTTCTTTAGCGTGTATAGACTGTAGCAGAGAGGCACGTTCTACCAAGCAAACTGGATGAAATGTTGATGATTTGAACTGTTAAGGCAAGAAACTGACGCTGGGAAAATTAAGTGGTGGTTAGGTTGGAGACTGTATTCTTGAATCAATGATGATCAGGCAATGTTTTCTAGCGGGGAGGAAAAATGATATGATTTTACGGTGCATTTTTGTCGAGCATTTGCAGATGCCTATATCTGTGAAATGTTATCAGTACTGACCGGAATTTCAGATATTTCTGTTGCCAAGGCAATATTAAAGGAGCATCTTATCTTAAATCATTTGTCCTTGGATATTTATTTTGATTTTTACATCCAAATAATTTCCAGTGGATATAAGTCATCCTTTATTGATAACTATAGGACCACATGCTCTTTGGAATTCATCAATTAGCTTCAGGAAGACATTTGCTGTTTCTGGATTTGAATATGAATGAGCAATTGGAGTATCATAACGACATTTTGCTAGGTCTACTTTCCTTGAATTCAATTTCACACTTTAATTGGCTACTAGATATATATCTGCGTGAATAGAAATCATTGCTGCTGCCGAAGATGACATTTTCACTTCCTGTCAAATGTCAGCAATTCACTCATATTGCATTCCTTGTGTGAGGATTAATTGACAGAGAATATTCGCAGTCATATATTTCTAAGGGGAAATTAATTTGATGCAATGCCAATAGGCCGATGAGATTTTGACGGGAGGCCCTCGCTCTGTTTTCTATCTATCTCCAGGTGCTTCGCACGGCAACCATGGATTGATTAACGCATGCACGAGTGACTTCCATCAACTAGAAATATTATATATGCAGTGAAACAAGCATGCGTGGCGTGTTTACATTCTAACTAACCAAATGATCACCTTGATGATGTTCTAGTGCAAGGCTGTGTTATGAATTTGGATATATTTGTTTCATCTGTATGAGGATTAATGACATACTGGATGGATGAGTGTAACATCAGCCCTTACTTGCTGCATTGTAGTTTGAGTTATTGAGGATTTTATTTCAAGAAATATCTCTTTGAATTTCACCTCGTCAAATATCCATATAGCCAAGTATATTCACAGAAATGATGACTGAAAGAAATTAAATATATTCTGTGATTGATAGATATTGCTTTGTTAAGTCGTGAAAGATAATACTGCAAGCAGAACCTTGTGTGGAAGCATATATAGATCGGACTAAGTAACATATATATATATATATATATCTATAGCAAGTGTCAGTCAAAAATATATATATCGGAAAAGATATATATATATATATATATATATATATGTTTGCATCACACAACACAGTAAGAACTATAGATCTGCAACACAAAACCTTTAATTGCAGGTAGAAACATATATGTTCACGCAGCAAGTAACATACATCTACCACCAGAACTATATTTGTGTTTACAGCAAGAGACATATACATGTATCTGATAATTAAATAAAATCCTGTGTGCAGCAAGCATCTCATTTGAGAACCACATATCTGTTCATCTCCAAGAAACATATATATGTTTATCCTCAAGAACCGTATATATGTTCATCTCCAAGAACCATATATATGTCTGCATAGTCAAGCAAGCCTGAGGAGCTTATACTGAGCCAGATAACAAGATTATGCCGTCGCTATTTCACCCGCATTTACTTGCATGAATGCATTATGCCAGAGCTGCATCGTCACGACAACCGCAGAAAGATGATTTTACATGCATGGTATTCAGACCCAATTTGATTCAGTCAAACTCATAGCGGACAGACGAGCTAAGAAGGGGGGCTAGCGTCTTTGTAATATTTCACCCCCGGCTGCATCTGTACCCATTCACCACTGATACTTGATATTCTGAAATAGAATTCGTCAGATAATATGAAACCGGTATATCCAATTATTCCGTTGGCTGAGAAAAGATCGGACCAAAATTCCACTACCAGTTGACACTTGGAGATGAATCTGATTAGAAGACAACTGTAGATAAATTACATTCATCGTCTTCTATAGAATATGACAAATTTATTATATATTCCTTCTGAGTCGACTTTTGGATAAATTACTATATCATACCTATGCTACTAGAGAATATACAGATATATTTATATCTTAATGTTATTGAACCTAAAGAGATAAATAGATTTTATATTAAGGTTCTTAGCTGAAACTTTCCTACTGATACCTCATGTCATATAAGTATAAATTTTCATAAGAATTTAAGAACAAAATAGCTGAAATTCCAGTTTATGCTATTGCAGGGTAATATTTGACAAGAGTCATACTGTATAGATTACAACCCTTTTAAATTGGATCTACCTCATAAATAAATGCTGCATTAAATGTCCTAAGCAGCTCTGTCAGGAAGATATATCTGAAAAATTTCAGCTCATCATTTTTACCAACCATTTTGAAAATAACTTTTAATAGGAAACAAACAAATAGGTATATCTATATATTTGAACTTGTCATTTGTATGAACATAAAAGAAACCAAGAACTTATAATACTTTTGTACAGTTCCCATACAATAATAAACTGTGTTACTAGTGCCAGTAGTTGTCATCAATTAGTAATCTTTAGTGACATTTCACTACAGCAAATAAGTTTTCCAATTACATATCTAAGATAACAGTAAAGTTGTCATTGCTTAGACAATTATCTCTAATGATATTTACCTATAATATACAACCTTGTCAATTACATCTCTCAGATAGCTACAGTTGTCATTGTTTAGACAATTACCTTGTGATATTTATCTACGACCTACAAGCTTGTTAATTACATATGAGATAACACAACTCTGTGTAGCTCATATACACCATCACACTGACTGTGATAAGGTTGCATTAATTATGATGTAACTTACCCATCATTGTTTGCATTTACTGTGATACGCAGAGATACACAAGAAATAAGAATACTAAGGTGTCAATAGATGGACTGCACACATCTAATAATATTTAGATATTGCTAAGTTTGAAATTCTCCTAAATCAGAGACCAAATACTTTATCTGCTCACCTTGATTGTAAACTGTCCATTCCGTTTTGAATTGAGAATATTAGAATTGTACCATAGACTATATTGTATACCTTTGAGCTTTTCCTGCAACGAGTTGATTGCTTCATTGAACTGAAGTTTTTGGGCAGCTTTCGTCTATTGCTGCGATAGAGAAACACTTCACAGTAAGGAGTCTATTCATTGATTTGAAGTTCAGAGCTCAAATTTAGACATCAACAAACTTTTCCAGGGAGTCGTAACAGTCATACATTTATGCTGACAAATATATGACATACAACAAGGTTACCATTCTCATTTAGTCTCTTACTTCAGCAGATCTACTGTATGAGTTTCCGGTCATCTCATTCAGAAATAATGACAGATATATCTCTGATATTTTGAATACACAATCTTCTAAAACAAGAGGTCACTGACTTTACAAGCACAAGCAACGCATCGTGGGATAGCTGATATTCTGTAATAGGAATTTATTCTTGCAATGTGGAATAGAACCATTGTACATTAGTAAACGTTTGTTGCTATGTCAGTGCTTTCCTGAGGATTTAGCCAGTGTGCTTTCAGTTAGCTTCATGCCTTGTGGAATTCGCGTTTACCCCGCAAGCTCAAATTCAAAATGGCGGTCATGCTTTGGAAATGGGACAAAAACAACCAGAAAATAAAAAAGGTAAGCTAAACTTTTAAATTATTTGTTCATTGATGGTAATCTACTTTGGTATGTGTTTAGCCTGTGTCATCAATTTTGTCTGCTAAAAGCCATAAGGGCATCCAATCTATGTTAAAGTATACAAGTTATTGTCCTTCTGTCTTTTGGCAACGATATTTTGGATCTGAATTAGTTGAGACACTAATGCTTACAAATCATTACTTACATAGCAGAAGGAAAACAAGAAAATAAGAAGGACAAGATTTTGATAAACAATGCTATTATAGATGTGGAGGATAAATTGAAATACATTTTTCATTAAATGTGAAATATTTCAGAGAAGCTCCTTTTTAAAATCAAATTTACAGTACCTTTTTGCATCATGTAAGAGGAATAAGATGTCAAGTTTATTTCATATTTTCCAGACACATGTAATGTATAAATCATCCCCCAAAACCACAATATATATCTCAGATAACAAAGGGATTATAAGTGTGTGCCAATGCACTATCAAAGCTGTAAACCTGAGTTTAACAGTGACACTAATGTATTTATGTTTACCAAGAGTTATTGAAGACATTAATTAATTGAATTCAAGCCAACATACGGTGTGCAAACCTATGCTAATAAGACTACATGTAGTAACTACTAGCAACTGCCCTAGCCATACATTTGCTCGTTAATTGGTATATTGCAGTGAGAAAAATGACAATGTTAATTAATGCAAATCTCTTACACAAACCAGCCCCTTTTTAATTAAATTGGATTGTGTTGAGTTGAGTTGAGTGTGTGTATTGTGGTGTGTGGTGCTTTTTCGATGAAACAATTTGAAACAAGTGGTTATGTTAATCCCAAGTTTGTGTTATAGTAATTGCCATGTGAGGTCTTTGTGTCTTGATGTGTACATGTGAATATTAATGGTATGTCAGTATGTATGTAAATATTTTAAAAGGCTCAGCCTGAACAGGCCCCCGTATTTTACTACCATTCTTACCATTTTTAAGTCTAGTCCATGAAAGTTTTGATTACAGTCTTCTTAGATTTGAGGTTTCAAATGAGTACTGAAAACATAGACCCTATATAACAGTATCAATCTGCACATCCTGTGAAGAAGGTATGGGGGATCCCGATTGGTCTATTGACAGCCAGAAGGGCGTTCACTCTGAGTCTAGATATGTGACTTAATGTCCTTGTGGCTCCAAATAGACAATAATTTTATAACAAAAATACAATGGAATGACCAGATAATGATTAAAAACATAATTTATAATATAGCTGTAATAGTCAACTGCAAAGTTGAGCCCAAGTAGTATTTTTCCCCAAATAATTACTGCGTATATTTAAAGTAGATTACCTTGCTATTGGTGTTGATTTCCATTTGGTTGTTTTTTATTTATCACATATAGTAAAGGCAACATCAGTGCATCAATAGACCCACTACAATATTCTTATCCATACGTTTGTTGATTGGACTTTGAAAGTACAGTCAAACCTGCTTTAGTGACCACCTGTCTACAAAGATCACAGACCACATTTTTTTTCTCCTTTGAAATGGTTTCTCATTGAAACATGTACTATAGGAACCTGTACATAAAGACCACCTGCCTATAAAGACCACTTTTGTTGTCTCCCTTGGGTGGCCTTTATAGACAGGTTTCATTGTAATACGAAATACGTTGTTTGTGTCTTGACTTTGATGGATGTATTTCACTGTCTTATGTGCAAATGGACAAGTTAATGCATATTATATGTTAAAATCTCATTAAGCTGGTAGCTTTAGTGGGAATTACGTGGTGTAAGGCTTTAATGCATCTATTTAATAATTAAGACTTGGGGAGAAGAAAAATCAATTTGTGGTTAGCTCCCCCTAAATCAGGGATCATTCCTTCGTGGTTTGGCTTTTGTTGAATTTCTAAACCTGTCATCCAATAACATACTCATAGAGCAGTGGCTAACAATACAGGGTGAATGCGGAGCGCAAACACCGACACAAAGCGATGAAATGACTTAACTGCATAATCTCATTTGCGGAATCGCTCGGCCGCGACATGGCACGTGGCGTTGGGAGAAAGTCATCAAAAAGTACACCTCCCAATTTGGTTTGTCCCGACCCTCATGATTAGTGCGTTCTATTGTTGGTCCTCTGTCGCCCCCTGTGGGCCAATATAACGCTGAATAATGAATAGATGCTGTCTTGTGCTCAAAGACCTGTTTGCATACAGGCTTTTGTCTGCTTTTGATGACCATCGCATCTTAAATAACAAATTTGCTCTCCCTCTCTTTCTATTTCTCCCTCTCTTTCTACTTCTCTCTCTCTCTTTTTCTATCTCTGTTCATTTTTGTTTATGGCCTCTCTCACTGTCTCTCGCTCTCTCTCTCTCTCTGTCCCTGGTGCTCCCTTTTCACCTTTGGAAATCATCCCCTTTATTGTTATAGAATGGGAAGATGTCTGGCTTTCTTTGGCTCGTGATCTCTCTGTCTGTCTCCCCCTTCTCTCTCTCTGTCTTTCTCTCTCCCTCCCCCTTCTATGGCATCCTCTTTTAGTGCTATATACAGGAAGATAGTTATTGACAATGCAGACAGTGCATTGTGATTAAATTGGTTGCAATCATATTAATTGGGAAGCCATTTTATTCTTTGTTAGTGCTTTGGGGGACATTCGCCAGACAATCGTCACACAGATTTCATGCTATATTCGGGAGATATATCCATCACATTGAAAGGGATTGCTTAATCAGCTCTGAAGGATAAAGAGAGGAATGATAAAGAGAGGAACGATATAACAAAAAGACAATTGAGGTGAAGGAGAAGAGTAGAAGCAGACAGAGATAAAGAGTAAAAAAGTAGGATACAGATGATATCATGAAGAAGAGTATGATGAGGATAAAACATTTTATGATGGAAAATGGAGACTATAAGTGCAGGAAAGATGACTGCAGAGGCGTTCAACAAATCACATCCAGGACAATGTTTGATGCCTTTATGTACTGTCTATAGAATTCATGTACAATTTCTGCCAACCAGAAGGGTGTTAAATGTATGTTAACATAATCAGTTATGCCCTTCTGGCTCTCAACAGACGATGTTACATGCCTTTACAATGTTCAGATATTCAATATTTGATGCACTATAGGTTATATTGAAACTGGCCATAAGTTGAATTTTTGAAAATTCTTTGCAATTTGCTTCGAAGAAGGAACATGATTGTATAGAAAGAATAATAATAATAGTTCGTCCTTATATAGCGCATTTCAGGACCGCAGGCCCTTTCAATGCGCTTTACAGATATATATTATTATCCCGGTCATCGGATTCATGCTTACTCGTACACAATGTATGCACATTTTCCACTCCCTGGGGAGCATTCCAGCCAGTCGCCATTTTACAAGCGCCACTTAATTGCTAATCAAACCACATTAACTTTCGCATCCTACCGGGTACCCATTTAACACCTGGGTGGAGAGTTGCAAATGTAGATCAATGTCTTGCCAAAGGACATTAGTGCCGCGATGGGACTTGAACCGCGGACCTTGTGATCCACAGTCCGGTGACATATTCACTCGTCCACGGCACCTCTACTAGAAGATGAGACGAATGACTCAGAAAGTACATTCAGGAGAACACATGAAAAAAAATGTTGTGACGGAAATGAAGATGGAAAAGTAATTGCATTCAAATTGAGAAAGTTTTCTTTTTGTGATATACTTGTGTCAGAAAAACTTAGGAATAATCTCATGAATTCCACGAGACCAGGACAAAAGAATTGATTTCTCAACGTATTCAACAAATACAAATGCATAGATACAACGTAGTCGTGAAGAATTATTCATAATCTAATCAAACAAGTCATGAAAGTCTGATTGCCTTTGTGTGAGTGAGGCTGTATGAGTCAAGGAAATTATTCCCCCAATTTTGTCTCTCCTTGTCTGTTCATCGGCGCAGGAAAATAATAAAATCTAGATGAAAAGTGTGGTTACCCTAGCACAAAGATATACAGACCACAGAATCCCTTTTTATTTTAGGTGAATGGAGCAATTATTGGAAAGGAAATTGTGTCATCAGGAGGAGTTAGAATGGTGAAGCTTTGTTTCTACTATTGCATGCATGAGTGGTGATGGACTAAACAAAATGGAGTTCAATTTCATTTGCTGTACCTCCATTCTCAATCCTCTTCCTCTCTATCTCTCTCTCTTTCTCTTTTTGTATCTCTCTAGTATTCTCTTGGTATCTCTCTGTGTTCTTGTCCCTGTCTGTCTGTTTGTCTCTGTGTCTTTCTCTTTCTGTTTGTCCATGGATATATCCATGTTTGTCTGTGTCTATCTCTGTCTTAGTCTATTTGTCTCCCTTATATGGGTGCTCCCTGTCTCTGTATATCTATTTATGTCTATTTTCCCTCCTTCTCTTGCTTTGTTTTCCTCTCTGTATTTTTGTCTTTGTCTCTGACTCTATTTCTCTGTCCCTGTCTCCTTCTCCCTCCAGCTCTTTCCTGTCTATGTGATTCTGTTTTCTCCATCCCTTTTCTCCATGATTTTCTCCTATTTTCACCTGTCTCTTCTTAAATAATCTTTACCTTCTTTATACTTCAATCCTCCAACATACCAGTGTGCAATTCATATTGTCAAAAATAATATATTTAAGAATAAGGTGAATTGGAATATACAATTTCAAGATGATTTCAGAATGCATTAACATGCCATCTTTATAAAAAAGAATCTACCTTCTATCATTTGACCGGGTATTGAAAATAAAATGATCCAACCCAGCAGGGGTCAACATGATAATTAGGAGGCAGACTTTATGAATGAAATACCTTATATGAGGCTGAATAAAGTAGCAGACTCATTATGAAGTTATAGACTCATTACCGTGTATGTGCATTTTTATGAATTAAAGGTTATTTGTGTGCAGGAGATTGCTAACAATGATCTATGCCCAGCATCATTAGTATCAGCAATCCATTATGATAAGTCAACTGCATCTAATAAATGTCAAGATGAATCTCTCCATCATACAGCTCTATACAAAACCTTGTAATATGGGTTTTATGAGATGGCATTTAGAAAGATGATAAATGCCAAATGAATCACAAACAATTGTGGAGAAAATTATGTTTTGTATGATTCTTGAATAGATATGTATTTCAGAAGAGCAAAAGAAAAAAAAGGAGTGCTCTGTATTTCATGTTTTATTTTAAGTGATCATGATAATTCTTTATTGATTTATGTTAAACTATAAATTTGAATTGATAAATATGTTGGTGAGCAGTCTAATTGAGAAACATATTTTCAACCAAAATAAAAAGCCTGAAAGTAGTGTGTTTTGTTTTAATACCTTTGGCAAAGCCAACCGACAATCACACAAACTAATTAACTAACTAAATAACTAACTAACTGACTAAGCGCAATCAATAGATCAATGTATGTTGCATCTGCTTCTATCAGCAAGGGAATTGAAATTATGACCTCAAATTTGTTCTTATTGAATTATTTGACCAAAGTAACAATTTTGGGATGAACTCAGTTGAATATTCAGAAGAGCTTTGAATTATTTATTCAGCGTAAATTAGCATCACTTTCTAATTGTTATGCTTGAATCATCATGCTTGGCAGTCCATCAATTTTGGGTTAATTTACTGAAAATATTGCAACGCATATGGAATTGCCAATTTAGGTCTCGCACCTCTCCCAATTAAGAATAAGAGTTTGGGAGAAATTCATGGTGGCCGGAAGTGAGTGAGAGAAGCAGATGTGAAGAAATCACTTTGGTAGAGATGAGATGGAGGAGACTCAGACTGTTAGCACTCAATGTTAGTGATGACAATGAATAATATAGTAGGCATATGTGTGCAGAACAGAAACAAAGAGTAGGAGAGAGAGAAAACAGAGACTGACAGACAAATAGTCGTAAAAAAGGTGAAAATAATGGTGGCAGAGAGTGCAAGAGAGAGAGAGAGAGAGAGAGAGAGAGAGAGAGGGGGTGGGTAAAAGGATAAAACAGACTTCAACACATGGATATGATAGGACATTTTAAGAAGAATAAGACAATACTTATTAAAATAAAGAGCTGTAGATGGAAGAGAGAGAGAGAGAGAGAGAGAGAGAGAGAGAGAGAGAGAGAGAGTGAGATGATATATAATGTACATTTGATGGAAAGACAGATTTCCAACAAGTTACAAGTAAAGAAAATTACAGTTACAAATAAGAAGTTTCTGATCTTTGATCTTGCCATTCATACCTGCAATACTAGGAAAATCATTCTGTGATTTTTCTTACCACTGTTACTTCAAATTATTGAATGAACTTGTCATAAAAAATATGAATGCACATCAATCTACAGATCCAAACATAACATGTAATGAAAGATACAGTCAAATAAGAATGCAATTGTGATACAAAGGACCATAAATATTTTGGCTAGAAGTGTCAGGGGAGTCATGAAAAGCAGCTGTCAGATGTGTAAAGAATGGAGATGGGATTGGGAGGGAAGAAAGTGTTATAGATGGGAGCGAGAGAAGTGAGAGAGGGATAGATAGAGAGCGGGAGGGAGAAGGGAGATAGAGAGAGAGAGAGAGAGAGAGAGAAAGAGAGAGAGAGAGAGAGGGAGGGAGAAGAGAGAGAGAGAGAGAGAGAGAGAGGGAGGGAGAAGGGAGATAGAGAGAGAGAGAGAGAGAGAGAGAGAGAGAGAAAGTTAGGGAACGGGGTAGAATTGAAATAGAGTGGAAGGAATAGTATGAAGAAAAAGAAGAATAAGAAGAAGAAGAAGGAAGGAGAGAGACAGGGTGTCTTGAGAGGAGATAAAAAGATCACACAACATAGAAATAACAAGATTGAGAGTTGAAAACATTACAGAAAAGGAGAGGAAACAAAATGTATATTTCATGTCTATTTTTAAAACCCAAGATGTAACTTTCTTTTTTTTACCTTGATGCCCTGCAGACACACTCAGAGACCCCTATATTCTATGCTATAGTATGATATTGTACATTTTGTGTATGAAATCTAGATAGATAGATACAAAACTTTTAATATTGATATTGATCTTAATAATTTCATCTTTATGAATCAATGAAGCTCCACACATTGCGTTTCCTGACCATATATGGTTCTGATCTTTCCTGGATTGACCCAGATATTAAGTAGGTCGTGGTTTTAGTGCATAGTTTCTGTCGGTGAGAATACCGACACTCTTTTATTTCCCCAAAGGGTTTTATCTCATCAGTTTTAAAAGGTTGGATGTTATGCGCACGCTGCTGATTTATCCTGAAATCTTGAATTGGTAGCTTGATTTGATCAAGATAGAAGTCAGCCGCGGTTAGGGGAGATCGGTCTGACATTTTCCACAAGATTCTGCTTTTTTGTGTTGCGATGACATTGGTGTAGGTTAACTTATTCATTGGTGTTTTGTTGCGGATTTGGGTTGAATTTAAATTGAAATAAGACACAGTCACTGCTTAGAGCAAGAAAGGTGTTGGTGTATGTTTTAAAAAGATGTATCACCGTCCTAGCCCTTAGCAGATATATAGCATTACATTGGAGCTATGTTGAATGTGGTTTAGTATTTGGGTTGATTGTGTCAGTTGTTATAAAACTGTATAGGGTTGCTGGTTTTAATGGTTGAATACATGTTTTCTATTCCGAAATTAAATCATGTATTATTATCTAAGGATTAAAGGGATAAACTAACATTGAAAAGGGCTTTACTAGAATGGAAGCATCTTCAAAAATGATATATTTCCTTTTACCCTCATGATGTTACTGTGTATATTGATGAATAAACCACTTAGTTTTATCGAGCACTTTAAAGTGTTAAATTACCAATTTCTTATTTTGTAAACACTGATGTGGACCCCTCATCTGTTTGAAATGTTTATTTATTGTTCTTACTGTGTAATCTCATATCTCAATAGTTTGACTTCAAATTAAACCATTGCAGATTAGGTTTGCCTGGCTTGCACCATGCACCCTTCACATTAGTATTCTGTAGATCTCTCTCTGTTTTATTACATAACATCTCCTTAGAGCCAAAAGGGAGGTACCCGTCTTTATGATATGAGTTAACGCCCTTCTGGCTCTCAACGATCAAACCTGTATATTTGCTTGTGCTCTTGATGATTTCCCCTTGGTCTTAAAGCTTCTAGTGGTCATAAATATATGTTTAATTTATCTCTGTTTTATAACATACCCTGCGTTGAGAGCCAGAAGGGTATTAACTCATATTTCAAAGACAGGGTTAATGCCCTTCTGGCTCTCAACAGACAAACCAGTATATTTGCCTACTCTGTACCAATAGCCTAGGTCATGCCCTTAATGATTTTCCCCTCGGTCTCCTATCTTCTAGGGTTTATCAATATTTGTTGATATAGCGGGTATTGATCAGATGATGACAAAGGGGCCCTACTGTCAATTTGCCGTCAAGGGGCTCGCGTTACGTCGTATTGATCATGCTCAAAATATCAAATAGTACAGACCAGTCATGTCTGTGAAAATTGGATCATATATTGTGTGTCGAGATGCAGATGGCAGTAAAGCATGTATCATCTCTTTGGAGCTAGAAGGAGCCAGAGTTAAGGCCTCTCTAATGTCTACCCGATGATATCACGTACATGTATGTGAGAACATCTATATACATATGACCAACATTGCAGCTAGGCTAGGCTCCATCATTGTGACAATTTTATGCTGCAGTAATGGGGGAATCAGTGATCTGAAATTTGCTTCAGACATTGGATTGTGATTTGGTTTAGATTAGGTTTAGGGATAGGATGAATGTTTTAGTTTTGATCCAGTATTGAATTTTGGAATTTGATTTAACAGTGTTAGGAAGTAGATATGAAGGAGTTGTTACTGGAATATTTTGCATACAATTAATGGATTAGCCTACATTCTTCCTATTAATGAAACATTCTTGCTGAAGAAATAATCATTATCAAGATTCAACAGACATTCCAGTTTTCAACATGCCATGTTTCCCTTTTTGTGTTGTAGAAAAGACAAACTAAATGAACATCATATATGTTTATCTGCTTAAATGTATATGCTATAATATCGTTTGCATACCAATGTGTCTGTTGTAGGATGTGTTAGCCATCGACATACCCCTTTAAATCTTGCCGCTAAATAGAATGACAGATTTAGATCAATCCTCCGGAAAATCGTTCCAAATCTCACTCCTGTTTTTGTTTGTTTGGATGAAATATGAATCATAGCTGAGATAAAAAGAAATGTCATTTCCATCGGGCATGTGCGCGTGTTTTGCAGTTACCCCCTTGCCGCCCCAAGCCAAACCTATCCCCCTTGTCATAAAAAGTGTCATTTTGTTGGAGAAGGTTTGAGTGCTTGATGCTAAATTCTCTGAGGCTCTAGCACTTTTTCTTGAACTCTGCCTCTTATGCTGTCCCCAACTCACTGGCTTTCATTTGGCATAACCCATTTGCTCAAATGTCTTCCATTAAAAGAAGTGCCTTTTTCTGCTACAGATAATCCATTTATTTTAAAGGTACTACTATTTGAAATAGCTCTACTTACAATATGCCGATGTCTCCCAAACGGACTTGTTGACAAAAAAAAAATGCAAACTCCATTTCCTAAAATGCCATCAGTGGTAAGGGTATCTGATGCTATACATATATATTCAACGTTTGACATGGCTAAGTGTAAGTTACATGTATTTGCATAGTATCACCATAGCATGATGCCCATCACCCAAACAAGATGGAAATATGCCTTCAAACATGAAATTTATCTGTAATCGTCCACAAGTTTCATCATGTATTGATGACTATTGATATACTCTGTTGAGAGCCAGAAGGGTGTAACACACACCCATCATGAAGCAGAGTTAAGTCCCTTGAGTAGGGGATATATGTTTATTCACAAATCGGATGAGAAAGCAAGGGTTATCAATCAAAGTGCAAAGACAAGTTTTATTCAAACATCAAGTAAGGATTTTTTTGCTTGAAACCTTCAAATATGTTTTAGCAAATGTTAAGGTAGAATGGATGTGCAAAGTTAGCCCTGAATTGCAATGTATAAATGAATATATTATGCTGCTATATCATCATGTATCACAGTTTGATTGTATTCCAATGTATCTCTTGGTGTTGGGCTGGATGTTAAATCATAATTTCATTACGATCATAACAAATTAGTCTTGTCTTGAGAAGGATGATTGCCTATTAAATAGGGTATTATTGTTGGCTGTCCGCAATAAGGCCATTAAGAGCTAGGTATTGTCAATGGCAGTAACAACCTTCTTGTGGGAAGTTGAAGTTATGTTGGATAGAAACCCATTGTGTCACTGTGGTTATGCAATGTATTCATCATCCTAACACCAGAGCCAATATCACACTGTAGTTATGCATTGCATTCCAGCCTGTAGTTACATTTATATACCTGTGTCTGCAACTATTAGAAATAGAGGGTGAATGTTGATTTTGAAATACAAAATGAATGACTTGAAAGGCAGGAAGGCATCAACTGTGTGTTAGATGATTTGAGGTGACCCCTTTCTGGCTCTGAGTAGTTGATGTACCGGTAGTATAAATATATTTTCTTTGCTTATTTCAGGATATGAACACAAATATCAGTTATTGTTAAATCACAATTTTGTAATCAACAGTTTAGTCAATTTTTTCTCTTGAAGTTTTCATATGTAGAACTTATAACTTCTCTGCATATATGTACTTTAGTTTCCTTATATATGCTAATTTATTGAAATTATATGCCTGAAATATGAAAGATATCTTTAAGCATTATTATATTTAAGAAATGCATTTCGATCTACTAGGGCAAGCGATCTGG
The DNA here is from genome assembly GCA_037976565.1 of Mesocentrotus franciscanus. Lineage (NCBI taxonomy): Eukaryota > Metazoa > Echinodermata > Echinoidea > Camarodonta > Strongylocentrotidae > Mesocentrotus > Mesocentrotus franciscanus. The sequence goes on along the minus strand of CP137681.1, from coordinate 1,147,094 downwards.
CTTAGGTGTGTTGTACGAGCTAGCTTACTTTATTAAGTTTGAAATCACTAAACTAAGAAAAAAATATATCTTGCATATTCTTTATGATTGTGATAATGCTTCTGCTGCTGCTGCTGATCTAGAGCTTAAACTAACAATGTACAAAAGCATTGGAATTTAAATTACCTACTTGAGAATGAGTCTAGAGATATCAAGGGACTAGCTCTTAGGACCTATATTCGGTATGCACGCGATCTGGAGGTAACTGATGAAGAACAAAAATCAGTTTGGGGACGCACCTTTAGGGCATGCACCCATGATTTATCTGTCTGCATGACAGTGCACTATTTTATGAGAGTGATTCATTCTTAAGATGGATGTTGAATTCACTAACAACAATCATTATAGCAGGGACCAAGGCTGCAGAATTTACTAACAACAATCATTATAGCAGGGACTAAGGCTGCATAATTCACTAAAAAATAGATTATTGCAGGGACTAAGGAAAATAGATCAAGATCGTAGGAAGGGTAACGCAATACAGATGTTGGGGTTCTATATTGCTTGCAACATAAAAAAAGTATATTTTTCCACATTTCATTTGGTGGAGGGGGGGAGGGGCATTTTATGATAATGTTGCATCTATACATTCAATGTCTTAGTTTGATAATGCATCTGTACTAAAAATTAGTCATATTTAGTATTTATTTTGTTGCTTTTAGACAATTTTAGTAGGTGAGGGGTGTCTATAGTTAACCGATTAGGGATTTGATATCATATTGAACCATTGCCCCACGTTTCTAAGTGTTTCCTTTTTGGTGATCATTTGAGCTGTTTGGGTTGAACCAGATTATATGGTTTAACCTGATAATGCAAGTCTTCTTGAAATTAGTTTGAAGGTTTCCGTTTTGTTTTTTCCTTACTTTGGCAGTTGATGGAACATTTCAGGCTCTAAGCCTTTATCTTTTGAAGATGTGAACTCATTGGTAAAATAAATAGGTTTAACAAAAAGCTTTTACCCTTTTGAGATATAACATTTATATTCAATATTCAGTTTAGATAAGTATCATCCCAAGCTTTCTCTGCCTTAGAAGTATAGGTTCAATATATTTCCCTGCATACAAAGCATTTTATATATATTCCCTTTAAGAGAAAGATTTAAGCTTATTGCAAGAAGTGGGACTCTTTGCGAGATCTTTATTCATTAAGGAAGGTGCGAGGAGAAACAAGAGTCTATTTTGAGTGATGGGGGAAGGATGGATGGGGGGATGAGGGATGGGGGATGAGGGACGGGAAAATGGATGGAGGGATAAGGGACGGATGGTGCACATGGAATACTTGGTATGAATCATCGTTATTTTAATGATGGATTGTGTTTGGAAGACTTGACAGTTGATGAACTGTTAAACATATACAGCAGTGTGCCTGGATTAATCAAGATTTTGTTCTCATTCACGCAAAATTTTAAGTTTTCTTGTCTGATCCAGTGTAAAATGGGACAGCTAATTGACTGAAAGACATAGATCGCAGTCTCACTTTAACAGGGTTTAGACCTTGTTTTTGTTTTGTATATATATATCCACTTTCGCTCAATCTAGCCTGATCTAATTCAAAATCCAAAAACACATGGACTGCAAAACATAGAGTACTGTATCTGGATTACTTAGGAGTTCTGCCTAATTCACATAAGTACTTTGACTTGATCAAGTCCGATCAAAGCCCAAATCTTTTAGTCTATGGACTCCTAAGTTACATCAACATGTCTGGTTTACTTAGGACTCAAACCACTTTTACACCATTTTATTTGCCCAGTCTTGGATTTTAGAATGAATTGGGTAAGAAATAGTAGGAGCAAAATATGTCATGGAATTGAATGACTGATTATTTACTTCACCTTTGAATATATATGCTCTTCAAACATGAGCAGGTCTGTTCCAATTTGTTTTGCTCTCAACACAAGCTGCTACGTTGTATTTGTTTAAAATGATGGGGGTGGAGGGGAGGCGGCATATAGGGGATATTATACAGATGTTACCTGTGATGTTTAAAAAACTCCTTATTTGCTTGACACATCATGATCTCAGATTTGATTTGTGACATTGTGAGAGTTTGTATATCTATTTCCTGTCATATTTTAAGTATTTTTTTAATACATATTGGTGTTTTAGATCAAATTTATGTCAAGAGACAATGCTCACATGTTCATAATTGTTTTATTTAATTAGGTGTGTTTACTCTAAATAAAAAAAAAGAAAGAAGCCTGTTGAGAGCCAGAAGGGTGTTGACTCTGGTTGAAAGAATATGAGTTGACAGCCTACTGGCTCTAAGCAGTAAGCAGACATTTTATGAATATAAAATCCACCTTCAGGTTCACATATGAATGAAGCAAAACAGAAAAACATACTTTTTTCCTGTTTGATGTAACAAATAGTGTTCTCATGCATTAAAATGGAAAAGTGGTGGAAATGTCAGATATTTGGTACGTGATGCTGGTCACGCTCCATTCTGAGGTTAAGAGAAAAGATAAGCTGGATATTTGGGGTGGCACCTTTTTATGATGTCATAGGACACCCTTTGTGAGCCCATGGTAATGAATTCTGTGGGAAGATATGAGATACTAGGAGGAGATGTTAGAATGGGGCTGGAGTTCGGTGGAATAGGAGAGGGAAGCGAAGGGTGGATGGGAGATGGAGATATTGAAATGGGGGAATGTAGAGAGAGAGAGGAAATGAGAGGATTCATGCTACACAGTAAGAGAGAATTATGAAAGGTAGAAAGATTGAGAGATTTAGAGAGAAAGCGAAGATAAAAAAAAACTAGGGAGAAAGATAAAGAGAGATCAAAAGGAGGAGGGAGAATAGGAGAGAGTAAAGAGAGAAAGCGAGAGAGAGAGGGAGAGAGAGAGAGAGAGAGAGTGAGAGAGAGTGGGGGAGGAGAAGGGGATAGAGAATGATAAACAGTAAGGGAGAAAGTAAAAAGAGAGGGAGGGGAAAGATAAGGAGGAGAAAAGAAGGATAAAAGAGATTAAAATGACCAGACATTGATAAATATAGAAATGATGAATGGGTTAGGGACAGCAAGATAATGAGGGAGAAAAAGTCAGAGAGTAAATAAAGTGAGATGAAGAAAGTGAGATGAAAGAGGGTAAAGAGGAAGCAGGGAGGGGAGAGGAAGGAGAAAGAGAGGGAGGAGGAAGGGAGGAGGAAGGAAGGATAGAAGAGAGTAAAATGACCAGACATTGATAAATATAGAAATGATGGGTTAGGGACAGCAAGATAATGAGGGAGAGAAAGTCAGAGAGTATAGAAAGTGAGATGAAAGAGGGCAGAGAGGAAGAAGAGAGGAGCTCAAAAAGCAATTGCTTGAGGCATAGTACCCTAATGATGGTAATTACACATCCAAGCATCATGGAACGGATATGTTACCCACCAAACCCTTGTGGTCAAGAGGGATGGGTAGATGACCTCAGGGGGAGATAAAGAGGGCTTCAATGGGTACAGATACGGGTGGGGCTTGCCTGTTGCCTAGCAACATGATCAGAGGAAGAGGAGGAGGCAGATGAGGAGGAGGGAGGGCAGGAAGATGAGGAGGAGGTGTGTAAGAGGGGCGGGGGATAAGGATGAAGAGGAGGGGGAGAAGAAGGGGAAGGAAGGAGAGGAGATGAAGAAGATGAGGAGAGGAGGATGGGAGAGGAGAAGGAGAATGAGAAGGAGGAGGAGGAGGAGAAAGGGAATGAGGACAGGGACATGAAGGGGGAATTTGATAATATATGAGGAACATTCATCATTCTAGTTTAGTTGATGAGATATGGGATAGGGGACATTTGAAAGTCAAACCAAGACAAATATTTGGTAATCAGGGTGACAGATTGAGATTGAAAGATGTTTACACTGGTAGACACAGAGAACAGAGAACATCAGAGTCTTTGGTAGATATGAACATATTCAGTAATGAAAATTTATAGGGTGGCTGGAAATCAAAACTTTTCTTTTCACGGTCTTTATTATGTTTCATTTAAGTGGTTGCCTGTTTAAAAAAAAAAAGTAAAATAATTGTTAATATATTAAAATTTAAAGGACAAATCGTATGTTGATTATACAATCATTTAAAACACACCATTCTCACTATCTCCTTCTAGTCATACCAATCTCTTCACACCCCATGGGCCTCATTATGAACTAGACCTACTTCTAGTTATTTTATAAAGACATTTTTTGTTTGCCATTAGGCTGAGAAGGATGAGAATTGCTCATCATTTCTGACAAGTCTTCCAGTTACACCCCAAACCCAGATCCCTGTCCTGTGATTCTTCCCTGTGATTCTTCCCATTATTGCATACCATACATGCAGCCAACTGTGAATTTTGTTAGTCCTAATTTGAGATCATTGTCACAGCTAGATCACGAGGTGATGAAAGAAGCTCAGGATGTCCGTTGCTATTTCTCCATCTCGTAATTGCTCACCTGCCTCCACTTTATGTTTGGTCTTTACCTTTAAATTGAATTATGAATATCCAGGGAATGGAGACTTACCAGAGTCCCAGTTCTATCCCATTCCAACATTTACTTGTATTTAATCCTTATTGTTTAGTGACCTGATTTGACAAGACTGCATTGTTCCCTTGCAGTACCCTTAACTCCATATATTAATATCTACATCTGTACTTCTGTCTATATACCACAGTGCATCGGACTGTAAATGAATGTAACATCATGTGTACAAATATGTTCATTGGAATGGAATCAGTTGATCTTTAACTTCAGTTTGGACAGTATAAGATTTACAGTAAATTTACAATAGGTTTACAATAAAGCAAATATAAGATATGTTGTCTTTACAGAATAAAAAAGGGTTCTTGTCTTTTCAACAAACCCTTGGTCTCCAACCCTACCCCAATCCTCCGGCCCTGACCCCACCCACCCTCAATCATCCGTAGCCCCAGGTGTACCTCTACCATGACTCACTGTAAACATCTGGGGATGATGCGTTCCGCTCCTCCGAATCCTCTGCTTCAATTGTTTACGCCTTTACACCCTCTCTTCCCCATTATCACAATTCCTCTTTTAGGAGGTAGAAGGGCATCAACTCATATACTTTATCTTCTTCTGGTCCATGTATGTTCACTCACTACACAATAAATAAGCATTTCATGAGCACAGACATTTTGAACACATTTTACACATTGAAAAGGAAATCTCAAACACTAATCAATTCAATTCTAAAGTTGAATAATTTTTAGTTAAGTTTGTACTAGTTGTGTAACAACATGACATAGCTTTTTCGGAAGAGCTTGATTCATTCATCATCGTGTATCTTGATTTTTTTAACCATCTCCAAAGGATACTAAATAGTTCAAGATTTTTATGAAGAGCTTATTACTGAAGGGTGTCACGATTAGGTACCGGTATTCATGTCAACTTTTTACTTAAGTTTTCTTAAGTGAATGAAAGGAAAATGAAAAGACTATTTCTTCTTGTTAAATGAAAGTTTTGTTTTAATTAATCATCAAAACTATTGAGAAGTATGTAACGGTCTTCAAAGGTATTAGTAACGGGAAAATTACATGGGAGCCAACTCTTTAGAGGGAATAAGATCAGAAAAAACCCTGTTGAAAAGAAAAAAATTGTGTTTTTTTAGTTATAGAAAACACCTGCCTATATCTGGTCCATCCCATCTACTCTGCCACCTCCGTTGAACCCAGTCATGTGACATTATCATGTGACCTACTTGCTAACGACTTTCTAATCAGTTTCCCACTGACCAGCAATGGTCTTCCGCTGAAAGAAATTATGGACCTCATAACTCTTTTTTATATCCTTTGTCTAACGTAAATCTTTAATTGCGTAGGGGGGTTTTAAGAGGTCCCCAGGTTACCATTAAGTATTTCAGCACTTTTCGTTAGATTGATTTGGAGTAGTTAGAGCATTACGAGGGGGTAATTAGTCACGTGGAATGGGGTCATTAATTACTGCGTGGGATTAGACAAGAGCTATTTGTAGGGCAATAAAAGTATAGTGATCAAGTTGAAGCGATTTCAGTCATAGGAAGAAAGTCAATGAATTGACCTGTTGAGAGCCAGAAGGGTGTTAGCTGATATATTCTTAGTTAGATTAACTAGTTGCCCTTCTGGCTCTAAACAGATGACGTATCATAATAAGCCATTTCTCAAACGGCACTTTCAGTGTAGCTGTTCTCTTTGCTGTCTCCAGTATTAACGTTTCCTTTGCATTATTGTTTTATGATTTAGTGTGCAGAGATTTACAGGATAGGAGTGCAACAAAGCTCTAGAGAGTTCCAAAGAGTGCAAGGGAATTTGAATTGAGCTCAAGTAAAATTAATGAAAATAGATATGCAAATAAAGAAAAACAAAAATAGCATAAAATTACTTTCCATTTATTCAAAAAACACTGCAAATAAGCTCTAGTAAGATCAAACAGATTTATAAATGGTTCCAAATTCATGATTTAGTATTACAACTGTATATACCTTGTCAGCTCTAATATCCATAGTTGCAGTTTCATTACAGCGATTTGTTAGTGTTATTCAACAAAAGTTTTGAGATATTTTGATATAATTCCCACTGTATAATAAATCATTATTTTAAATTAAATCCACTATTGTTGACAAATAATGATTACCATTTGAAGTCTCGACAATTTGCTCTAAAAATGAAATTTGATTAGAGGTATTCACCATCACCTCTTGCACAAGATTTAGCAATAGAAATCATTTTGTCAAAGTGCCTGACTAACAGAAGTGATTCTTTTTTTTGATACATTTTGTATTGATTGAATTAATTTGACTTTATTATTCTCACTTATTTGCTAGCATTAGGCCTATATAATTAGAAACTAGAAATCAAGATATAATTAAACAACACATTTATGAAAATGTTAACAAAGAGGTTTACAAAGATAACAGAGTACATTGAATGTTTATTGTCAAGACATTATAAATCAGTGACTTTATTTTTCTCACTCACTTGTCAAAACTCTTTAGTATGCAAGTACAAAGTTTAAAACAAGACATGAAGAAAAATATATGATTAGATTTTGAATGTAATAGGTACCACCTAGGAAAATGTTCTGACAATAAACAAAATATATAATGATAATTTGAATGCTCCTATATCCTTTTACCTTTTCAGATTAAAAAAAAAAAATTATACTATCATCGTATAGCGAAAGAAGCGTATAGCGAAAGAAGCGTACAGACTATAAAATAACATCATATAAAGAAACTAAAGTTGACATGACAGCTGGCCAATCATTAATGCACACTCACGATAAGCCCTGCACTGTTATACGATTTTCGTACTATAAGACATTCATACTAGATTGGGATCTTGATTATTTTTCAAGTTTTTTATTCGAAACAATGATTAAACAGGTGTTTTGCTATACATTTCATTATAGAAAGTTTCTTTATACGATAATAACTTATCCTTTAGCTAAACAGAGCTAGAATCCATTTCCTTTTTTGTCAAAAGCAGTGCTTACCTCAGTCCAAGGACTTCTTCTGCAGGTCCATGCATATTACATCATGAAATACACAGAATGAGACAATAATGAATGGAAGATGTCCAGATTAGAATGTGGTTTGCAGTTTTGTTATTTCAAAAAACCCTCAATTTTATTTTTACTCCTGCTGGTTTCTTTATGAAAAAAGAGAAATAGATATGACAAAAATAGCTGTGGAGACAAGGAGGGCCCAAACAGGGAAAGATCAATAAAGATTGAAAACGGCAACTTTGTCATGTTTGTGCCTAAAGAGTCAATTAGAAATGAAGACGACGCTCAAGTGCAATTAATTTTTTTTAGAGGCCCTCGTTGTTGGCATGAAGGGTAGTTCAAGGTCATTTCATGTTTGTATGATGAAAAACATTATCAACAACCATGGGCTGTATTCTGTACTATGTTGGTCAAAAGTATGTTAATTGCCATGAGAAATTAGAATTTGAAGAATCAACACTTATACTTGAGGTTTGTGTAGATGAGTCTCATAATTCATCTAGTTTCGAACCAGAAGGGTATTAAAGGGACTTGTTAACATTGTTCAGATGAGAGAAAATGGTGCTAAGGTAGTGACTCCAATGCTAGATATACAATTCAAGATAACCTGAAAGTTTGAGTGAAAACAGACCACTATTAATGATAAAAATGGGAAAATCTGATTGATTCATTAATTCTCTCAACTATGTTATTACCATTTAAATACATTTTAAGGTGAATGTAAATTGTCACAAGACAATGAATTGGCTCTATATATCATTCCAGAAATTTAAGTGTTGACAGATTTTTAAAAGCCTGTTTTATGTCTTGTTTTCATGGAAAAACAGTTGGGAAAATTCAAAAATGGTCGGGAGAATTTACTATTAGAGGGTGTTGCACATTGACGCCTTAAAAGAAAACCATAAATGTCTTTGTGGTTTGATAATTTTTTCAGGATTTTTTGCAAGTTAGAGGGTAAGTACAGTAGAAGGAATATGATAAGTAACATTTCATACAAAAATTACGCAGTTTTTTTCATCAACCTTAAACAATGTTACCAAGTCACATTAAGGCATATATACTTTAATACAGAGTAACAGCTCTTCTGGTTCTGAACAGATCAGTTGTACGTGTATATGTCTGCTGCCACTTTGGGGCATAATTAACCAGCTACTTGTCCTGATTTCATTTTGCACTGAAAATATAGGCCTATATGATAATAAAGTTACATACTGACTACAAACATACTGATATTGTAGATAACATGTGGAGATATACCAACATTGAACATGTTAAGAAAATATATTTCAAAGAACTACCATATACTTTTATTATCATGATTTTCCAAAGGAGTATGTATGTTTGTAACACAATGTTTTGTATATGCTTTACATGTTTGCAACTTCAATAATAAAGGTTATAGAATTATGTTGCTGAGCAGGAGGGAATACAAAGGGGGAGGGTATTTTACCAGTCTAAAAGTGCTTTGGTAAACAATGCTATCTTCACATCTTGTACAGATCTCACCAGAGCTTCTATGTGCATTAAGTATGTCAAGAGTGTGTGCAGAGAGGTTAAGATGCTACAAGGCAAAACAATTTTTTCGATCGCTAGAAATCCCCAGCGTAGGGATTGGAAGACATGTTTCTTTAACGTTGGGAGTCTAAAGCAGCTTACAGAGAGAGCTAGCTGCAAGAGTACATTAGAGCTTATATTGAAGTGCTTTGATAAGCAGTCTTGACTATTCTCCAACCCTAAAAATAACTTTTCAAAGAAAGAGCGCATAGTAGGTGGAGGAGGAGAGAAAGAGAGCTAGAGAGCATGAAAGAGTTAAACAGTATGAGAGAGGGGAGAGAGAGGGAGAGAAGGAAGGAGTCAGAAATATAAAGAGATAGAGAGTGAGATGATGAGTGATGATAGCTAGATATATAGATAGATAGATACATATGGAGAGATATTGATTGGTAGACAAAGTTAGAGAGATATAAATGAAGAAAAAACACACACACACATATACATGAGAGAGAGAGAGAGAGATAGATAGAGAAATAGAAAGGAAGAAAGAGGAAGAGATAATGCATTTAGTTCTTTCTCCTTTCCATCAAAATAGAATGTACCTAAGGACCATTCTGCTGCACCGACTCCTATGGTTTAATGATGAGCTATGCTACCTACCACATAAGTGCATGCACTCACACATGCATGAAACAAGTCAATATTAAAATGTGCCATAAGCTCAAACATATATGAGTATACATGTTTATCCTTGACTGTTATAACTGAATGGGAAATGAATTTGTTGTAAGAGTAAGTGACATACAGTGTTTCTAAAAATTAGTGTCATTTGTAGTTGACAGAAATGATATATCGTCTTTTTGGAGCCAATAGGGCATTACATCATCTCACTTTTAATACACAGAGTATAATGCCCTTCTAGCTCCTAAGAGATGGTTTTAATAACAACAGTATGATTGAGGAAACTGATAAGTCCTAACATATGAAGGTTGTATGTGAAGGAAAAAAAATAGACAATGGTGGATGAATCAAATTGAAATACATTGACAGAGAGAGAGAGAGAGAGAGGAAGAGAGAGAGAGAGAGAGAGAGAGAGAGAGGAAAAGATAGATAGAGAGAGAAAGAGAGAGGAAAAGATAGATAGAGAGAAAGAGAGATAGAAAGAGAGAGGGAGGGAGAGAGAGGGAGGGAGAAATAAGATGGGGAGATGGAGATGAGGAGATCTAAGGAATCTTTCAACCATTTCCAATCTCATGCCTTCATGCTTGTTGTGTGTTTGCTTTGCCAATCGCATGCCAGGGGCCCCCAAGGTCGTCATAGTTATTTCTCTCTCCTCGTCACCATGGCGATGCTAAAGATAATCTCTGATAATATAGAAATGAATTGCTCTTGGCATTTGACGAAGTGTGTATGGAAGGAAAGGAAAGGGAGAAAAGCAAATTGAGAGTGTTATTGTATGAGCACTGTAGAAATGGGTTTGACATCGGAAATTTGGAATGTTATTGGTTAGACCAAAATACAATATTTACCGAAAAGATGATCCTCACATTCTGTTCAGAGACATGAAGCGTTAATTTATTGGAACTCATTATTGGATGACACTTTTATTAAATTACATATAACGTGATGCTGAAGAATGAAAGTAGATTCAGAATTGATTGTACTTTGTATGCTATCAGTAAACTTTTTGGTCTGACTTAATGCAAAAGGAGAGAAAAAAGAAAGAAAGAAAGAAACTAAGAAAGAAATAAAAACCTTTTGTGTTCTGTAGAATATTGGATGAAACATTGAAACAGCTGGATCTTAATGATAAAATAGTCTGCAGAGAGTAAAGAGGGGCATTCATTTATCATTTCATGTAAGGATAATAGTCCCTTTGGAGATGGAAATGTAGGTAAAATATGCATTTCGTATTCTGCTTTTGTTTACTGTAAATTTATGTTCTGGAAATGCAGGCTTTGATTAATTATGGAGGAGAGTGTACTAAACCATATATAGAATCACACATTGTATAAGAATAAGTCATACCTCAACCCTTGATTTATCACATTAATACTTGAGCTCATGAAATGGTAATGATGTGATGTGATGTGAGAAGGCTGATAGATCAATGAATAATAATGAATTGATTTAGTTTAAACTCTCCAATGTTTCTTTTAGGGGCAGGCAATATGTGAATGCCCTCATTCTTCAAATCTCTTCTTGAACAAAAGGAAACACTTTGGCACTCAGTGTAGCAGGGAAAATAACATGAGAGAAAAATCACTTTTCTGTCCTAATTATTCTGGCTGAATTATGTATAAGTGATGATAGCCCGAGGTGATTAACGTTGCTTCGCAAAATAGCTGCGAAAATCTAAAATCTCAGAGGGATCTTTTCCGATCTTGGAGAGGGGTTGGGGTTTGTTTGATGGTTGAGAAAGGGATGGGGGAACACGAGGCACAATCTTTGGGGATTACTGCAGGATCTTTACTGGATTTAATGGAAAGGGATCAGGCGTGATCATCAATATCTCTGATATCATATAGTAGGATTCGATGAGGGCAGTTTGCTTAACCGGTTTTATCAGGATCATAAAAAAGTAGATCTGTGTAGATTACCAATTTTGGCTTATATTCCTTTGGGAGTTGCTACCTGCATTTGTGCATCTCTGAAGAGTAACCCCCTGTCCACACACAACATTTTCTGTGATTAGGCGTGATTAGTTATACCGTTTCGCGATAGTTATACCGTTTTGCGATAGTTATATGATGAAATTGTGTGTGTGAACGCTTACTAACGATACGTCGTATAACGAAACGTCGTATAACGAAACGCAGGTTTGGGCATTGTTTCGAACTAGAACTCAATAACTAATCATGCCTAATCACGCTTAATCACAGAAATTTTGTGTGTGGACAGAACTAGTCTAACTGGGCGGGGCTTAACATTGGATCGCGCGCGAAAGGAGACCTGACCTTTCATTTCTGCTTCCGTTTCATGACCGCAGTAGCAAACTGCGCACCTATACAACATTTCGCTGTAGAGTTTTGGGATTACTTTCTTGTGTGTGTGGACACCCTGGAATTTATACGATGATTCTTTATACAACGTTTCTTGTGTGTGGACACCCTGGAATTTATACGATGATTCTTTATACGACTAGTCTAACTGGGCGGGGCTTAACGTTATATCACGCGCGAAAGGAGACCTGACCTCTCATTTCCGCTTCCGTTTCATGACCGCAGTAGCAAACTGCGCACCTATACGACATTTCGCTGTAGAGTTTTGGGATTACTTTCTTGTGTGTGTGGACACCCTGGAATTTATACGATGATTCTTTATACGACGTTTCTTGTGTGTGGACACCCTGGAATTTATACGATGATTCTTTATACGACGTATCATTATAGAGTTTCGGGATAAATTGTTTTGTGTGTGGACACGCTGTAAGACGTTTTCCTCCAGTTTGGGGATGAATTATGATGTAAAGGTGCACCCATGCACAAAGAGGGATTTAAGAGATGGATGTATGGGTACCGGTTTGGGGATTTCCTTTTGGTGATACAGGGGAGGAGAGAGGCGTGAGGGCAAATTATTCCTCTTGTCGGTGGCATTTTGTGACTTGTTTTATTTAATCTTTGGCATTGATGTAGGATGGGGATCTTAGGGAGTTGGGATGGACATGGCGAAACTGAATTGGATTGATTTTTTCTCTTAGTAAACAGTGGGACCAAATATCATGACTAATCTTTTTTGCTTGATTTTTAAAATCTTCCTATTAATATGTATTATTTTAGTAACTGGGTCAAGCACTAATTCCCTTTTTAAAAAGGTAGTGAAGGAGATATGAGATTTTTCCCCTCACATTTCTTTATTTTTATTGTCTTAAAAATAGAGTAAAATCAGGAATATTATTATTGTGACTAGAAAAACAAGTTGCGATATAATGATGTTGATGTTCATTTATTTTACTTAAGGATGTCATAAGCCAGTCTACCAATAATTGTACATCTTATCCAAAGGACAAGGCATTATTGATTTGATTTTGATTGAGTTTCAAGCTTACTATATCCAGATGAAATTATCTGTAGCTATTTGTGCCTCCTTGTAAAATATTATAGAATCTCTGTGCTTTTCCCTTTTATGTTGTTTAGAGTTTATTGCTGCTGGAAGGTATATTGAAACTCACGAATGAAAAGAGAGTAGAATGTCCCTTTTACAATCTAGGATCCTTCCTTAGTAGAAACCCAATAGCCAAACACACACTGCAATGAATGACCAAGAGTATACATGAAGGCGTGTGAGTGCATTAATGAGTTAGCACGCACGGGAATACATACTCATGTGGTAGTAAAGAGAGGGACTTGTCTTCTTCAGACGTGTTATCTTACCCCTCTTTTACTTCAGGTGGTTTACCAAAAGTTTTTGAAGAAGGTAGATGACGGGTAGAATGGTTTACCTTTTGGTAATCTTGAGGCTTTATAGAGAGTTTTATGAATATACATAAGAAATGTGTGAAACACAAGAAAATATGATTTTGTGAGCACAGCAATTTTTATTTACATTATTAATATTTTTTGGATTTATAGTGAAGATATCAATGTCATGTATCATTTCAATGAAAATGATGGGTACAATGATGATGGGTACAATGATGATGTTGGTGTTGTTACTGTTTGTTGAGATGATGATGATGTCGGTGGTGATGATGGTAACAGTGATGACGATGTTGGTGATGATGATGTCGGTGGTGATGATGGTAACAGTGATGACGATGTGGGTGATGATGATGTCGGTGATGATGATGGTTACAGTGATGACGATGTTGGTGATGATGATGTCGGTGGTGATGATGGTAACAGTGATGACGATGTTGGTGATGATGATGTCGGTGGTGATGATGGTAACAGTGATGACGATGTTGGTGATGATGATGTTGGTGGTGATGATGGTAACAGTGATGACGATGTTGGTGATGATGATGTCGGTGGTGATGATGGTAACAGTGATGATGATGTGGGTGATGATGATGTCGGTGATGATGATGGTAACAGTGATGACGATGTGGGTGATGATGATGTCGGTGGTGATGATGGTAACAGTGATGACGATGTGGGTGATGATGATGTCGGTGGTGATGATGGTAACAGTGATGACGATGTGGGTGATGATGATGTCGGTGGTGATGATGGTAACAGTATTGACGATGTTGGTGATGATGATGTCGGTGGTGATGATGGTAACAGTATTGACGATGTGGGTGATGATGATGTCGGTGATGATGATGGTAACAGTGATGACGATGTGGGTGATGATGATTTCGGTGGTGATGATGGTAACAGTGATGACGATGTGGGTGATGATGTCGGTGATGATGATGGTAACAGTATTGACGATGTGGGTGATGATGATGTCGGTGATGATGATGGTTACAGTGATGACGATGTGGGTGATGATGATGTCGGTGATGATGATGGTAACAGTGATGACGATGTTGGTGATGATGATGTCGGTGATGATGATGGTAACAGTGATGACGATGTGGGTGATGATGGTAACAGTGATGACGATGTGGGTGATGATGATGTCGGTGATGATGATGGTAACAGTGATGACGATGTGGGTGATGATGATGTTGGTGGTGATGATGGTAACAGTGATGACGATGTTGGTGATGATGATGTCGGTGGTGATGATGGTAACAGTGATGACGATGTGGGTGATGATGATGTCGGTGGTGATGATGGTAACAGTGATGACGATGTGGGTGATGATGATGTCGGTGATGATGATGGTAACAGTGATGACGATGTGGAGGATGATGATGTCGGTGGTGATGATGGTAACAGTGATGACGATGTGGGTGATGATGATGTCGGTGGTGATGATGGTAACAGTGATGACGATGTGGGTGATGATGATGTCGGTGGTGATGATGGTAACAGTGATGACGATGTGGGTGATGATGAGGATAATGATTAATATAATTATGACGAGACACTGATAATGATGATGATAATGATGATGATTATGATGTTAAAGATATTGGTAGGGATGAGGATAGTGATTTAGAATATAATCAAGGTGATGATATTCATCAAAGAAATCATGACAACAGTGGTGTTGATGAAGATATTGATCAAACAAATGCAATAATCTTATACTCTATTCAAAATAAATTATAATGAGAATGTGCCATCAATGATAGAAATACAATGCCCTTCGCACTTTCATTCAGTGACTGCACCTAACACCCAAAACATGAAAGAACATGGATGCATTCCAGAGGTAGCAATGGAGGAGGAACCAAGCTTCTCATTCTCCACATTCCTGTAAAAGCTAAAACATTGATTAAACTTTAACACGATGGCATTCCAGCTCCCACCGGTATGAGATGGATCGGCGAATGGGTCTCTCTGGCGATCAATAATTCATCCCATCAAGAGAGAGGGGTAGTGACCGGAATTTTGTGAATGGATTCTGGGCCCTGTAAAGGTAAACAGATCCGACATTTCTGGATGGACAGGGGCTCTGAAAGAAAGGGGGGTCATTATGCTAATGATGAAAGAAAGGGGGGTCATTATGCTAATGATGAGAGTAATTAATTGACATTGTAGTCCTAGAGCTTTCTGTTCACTGTCTGCAAACAGTGATGAGGGCTGGTATAGATTTCCTTTCCTACTTGTTTCAAGGATACCATAACTAACATATTGACAGTTTGTCTAAAAACACTTTAAAATCAATTGGGTATAGATTTCTTTTGCCACTTGTTTCAAAGATACCATAAGTAACATACTGACAAATTTCTCTGACAATATTTCAAAGTGATTTCTCCTGTAAACATTTGCTGTAAGATATTATATTCTTTTCTGTGGTATAGTGTACTAATGGTTCATCTTCTGCACTTTCAATCATGACATTGTAGTTTCCAATCTAGGTCTGCACATATTATACTAGACAAGAGAAATGGTCAGTATTTTTATTTCAAGACACGGGTCAAGTCAATAAACCTTCTTTCATAGTTAGAGAATCCATTTAAGTATTTTGCTGTGTATTTCTGCTGTGTGGCAGCTCGACTTGAGCGCTAGTTACTTTGGCAGCTTGGCTACAACCAGGGTAATATGTGTGCATCGCCATGAGCGTCAAAGCCTGGTGGATACCTGCGCTATATAAATATCCATATTATTATTACCCGGTTTTATTAACGTTAAAATGATAATTATGTTCTTATATTTCAATACATATATGAAATAAATGTTGCATTATTGCCATAATTTCTAAAGCATAGTGTCTGTCAATAGCCACAAGATACAGTTACTGTTAGTGCCCTTCATAATATTGCTGAAGTACAGGTTTTCACTGTCAAGTCTGTTGACTATAGTTTTTGAAAGATTAGCTTGCACAGGGTCAAAAGCAAGTCATACCCTTATGCGATGTGTAGACAATCTTCTGCACTTAATGATCAGTGTATCTATCATCTCAGAGTCATCTATACTCCTCATACCCACCGCATACAGACTTTAGGAGTCAGTTGAAACTTGAGATGATGTGAAGTAATGAAAAGAGGATAGAGAGAGAGAGAGAGAGAGAGAGAGAGAGGGAAGGGGGGTGGTTGGAAATAAATGGAAAGGAAAGAGAAATGTACAAATTGTCTGCCCTATCAATGCATGCTACTTTCATATCTTACTGAGATTCTAAATCAATCAGTCCTTTGCATTAAATTAAACAAAATCTTTCATTTATCAAGCTCTCAGCTGTTTTTTAGAGTCTGTGTTTCTGAACAAGTTATAATGGCAATGTTTGGGAATGAGAGAGAGAAAGGAGGCAAAAAGTTGGTTCTACTTTTGCATACTGTATGTCCATATTGTAAGACCGCAAACTTACAAGCCATCAAATTCTTGATTTCTTGTATAAAACAAGTATTGTCACTTACTTTTCTGTGCACTTTACTTTACAATACATCACAAGAGCAATACAACGACTATCTGGGCATGCATTGAAATGGAAGAAGTCTCTATCATCATTCAGTGTATCCCCAAATGTGTAAATAACAAACAAAATCAGTGCCAAAGATATAAATAGATTTAGAGAGGGAAAAAAAGTTTGTATGAAGTCAAAAGCAGGCTCATGATTGATGAGTCAAAATGGCCGCCATGGGAAGAGGGATGCATATCGGATGGCTAGATGATTGTCGTGCACTAAGCAAAACATTTTCATAAATCATTAGTTGATGAGTATGGGGGAAAGAGAAGGGTTCTGTTTCATGTAGGAGTGGGTGTAAGGTGATGTAGTGTGTATCCTAAATCATGGTTTACTATCATGCTGAGGTTGCTTTTTTGATATGATAGTTCTGACAATTTGATGTACTTCATCTCTGCCCATCCGTCTCTCTCTGTCTTTCTCTCCTCCCTTTCTATCTATCTTGCTCTCCTTTCTCCTTCAGCCGTCTCTGTCTTTCTCTCCTCCCTTTCTATCTATCTTGCTCTCCTTTCTCCTTCAGCCGTCTCTGTCTTTCTCTCCTCCCTTTCTATCTATCTTGCTCTCCTTTCTCCTTCAGCCGTCTCTGTCTTCCTCTCTTCCCTTTCTATCTATCTTGCTCTCCTTTCTCCTTCAGCCGTCTCTGTCTTTCTCTCCTCCCTTTCTATCTATCTTGCTCTCCTTTCTCCTTCAGCCGTCTCTGTCTTTCTCTCTTCCCTTTCTATCTATCTTGCTCTCCTTTCTCCTTCAGCCGTCTCTGTCTTTCTCTCTTCCCTTTCTATCTATCTTGCTCTCCGTTCTCCTTCAGCCGTCTCTGTCTTTCTCTCTTCCCTTTCTATCTATCTTGCTCTCCTTTCTCCTTCAGCCGTCTCTGTCTTTCTCTCCTCCCTTTCTATCTATCTTGCTCTCCTTTCTCCTTCAGCCGTCTCTGTCTTTCTCTCTTCCCTTTCTATCTATCTTGCTCTCCTTTCTCCTTCAGCCGTCTCTGTCTTTCTCTCTTCCCTTTCTATCTATCTTGCTCTCCTTTCTCCTTCAGCCGTCTCTGTCTTTCTCTCCTCCCTTTCTATCTATCTTGCTCTCCTTTCTCCTTCAGCCGTCTCTGTCTTTCTCTCTTCCCTTTCTATCTATCTTGCTCTCCTTTCTCCTTCAGCCGTCTCTGTCTTTCTCTCCTCCCTTTCTATCTATCTTGCTCTCCTTTCTCCTTCAGCCGTCTCTGTCTTTCTCTCCTCCCTTTCTATCTATCTTGCTCTCCTTTCTCCTTCAGCCGTCTCTGTCTTTCTCTCTTCCCTTTCTATCTATCTTGCTCTCCTTTCTCCTTCAGCCGTCTCTGTCTTTCCCTCTTCCCTTTCTATCTATCTTGCTCTCCTTTCTCCTTCAGCCGTCTCTGTCTTTCTCTCCTCCCTTTCTATCTATCTTGCTCTCCTTTCTCCTTCAGCCATATCTGTCTTTTCCTCCTTTGTTCATCTCTCTCTCCTGTATACATAATCTTCCATGGAACTCTTCTTCTGTTTGCTATCATTTACTGCTAACCTTTTGATGTCATGTGTTTTCCGCCCTTTTTAGCAATTTTTTCCTTCTTTTTCTCACTTTTTTTGAGACATTCATTCCTCCAGAGAGAGAGAGAGAGAGAGAGACATAGAGAGAGAGAGTTAGATAGAGAGAGAGAGAGAGATAGATAGAGAGAGAGGCATACAGAGAGATAGAGAGAGAGAGGCATACAGAGAGATAGAGAGAGGCATACAAAGAGAGAGAGAGAGAGAGAGAGAGAGAGAGAGAGAGAGAGAGAGTATGTGTCACCTTTACCTTTTACTAGGCATTTCCTCTCACCATCTTTTGGTTTTATTATTTAGTCTTTATTAATTTTGTAAATATATATATGCTTGATTCTCCTTCTCTCCTACTTGGTGCCTCTTGCCCCCCCCTTTGACCCCTTTAACCCCTTCCTACATTTGAGGCTCATGCTCTTGTTTGTTTATAAAGAATGATATTCATCAGTCAGATATTAGTGTCCCTGTGAAAGCCCTGAATTCAACTGTAGCTTCTGAAAAGCAGGAATGGACTAGAATCAGTAATCTCCCAAGAGATCAATCAATCAATACATCCGGCTAGTAAGGCACATCTCAAGTTGTCAATAACCTAAAAACAATTTCCATTGTCAGATTTATTTTACTGAAAGTTTGTACCAACCACAAATGCTTACAGTTTCGAAACATGTGGCATATTATATATTTGTTTGTTTTCTTTTCTATAGAGGAGTAAATTGAAATGACAAATGAGTAGAGGCCTAGACCCCCAGGCAAAAATTATCATTATTTCCTTCAATATCATGCCATTCTTTTCACTGATTTTATCCAATTTGTTTTGATAGAAGGTCATTTTGATTCTTGTGTATATCCAAAAGATCATCATAATCACACTTTATTGCCAAATCTTAGTTATTATTGAATTAATAGTTAACATTTGTACTGTTCCATGTCTGTAAAAATTGACTTTCTTGGCGCAATTGTGATAGAATAGTATGATTGTAGGCATACATATATAAGTAATTCAGAAAAGAAAGTAAATAAACATAATTTTAACATACTTTAGGACATAATTTTGCAATAATAGAATTATAACATCATTATCAATACTGAAACTTTAGTTAACATTTACCATGGCAGTATTTTGGAATTTTGCTTGTAAACTGTGCTATTATAATTATTACAAATCATTCAGAGGAGGTTTAACTCTCATATAAAACATACACTAATATTCTCAAATGTATATTACGAGAATGGTATCATCAAATTTCCCTCTTTTTCTCTTTCTCATCTTCGTCTCTTTAGTCTTTCTTGATCCTCCGTGATCCCTTTCCTCCCCTTATTATTATTTCTCCCCTTTTCTCCCCAATCTCCCCTTCTCCACTTCTCACTGTCCCTCCAGCACAACATTTTTTGCAATATTCTTTTCCCCAAAATGACCCAGATGCATAAATTAGCATATATTGTCATGGAGGCATGTGCAACATACGTATCGATTCACTGTTCGGTTTGTGTAGTTAAATGAGGCGGAGACGACCGCTGTTTTTGCAGCTGGGTTTTCTTCTTCGCTTTTGTTATTTTGGTGAGAAAATGTGACAGGATTTGTTTGTTCAATTGCATTAGATTGATTTGTTTTGGCTAGGATGCGTGCATGTTCTGTAGTAGTGGTTGTATAATACATGCTTGTTCCGTTGTGATTGGAATGGAAAATCTAAGCTTGAAGATGATGTTAAGTACTTGCACTGCAATTGCATTGTGAAAGAACATGTTGACGGGTTATTCTGAATGACAGAGTATGTAGAAAATACAAATAATGAGGTTTGCCATATTAATAATTATTGCTGAAAATGGCAAATGATGTAAAGCATCTCATACAGATATGGGTAAAGTATGGTCTACTCAAACATGTGGCTTCAGAAAATGTGGTTCTACGTAAGTCTTGAAGAACTTTGATGTGACATTGCTACTGTCATATTGTTCCACATCAGAATAGCAGTGGGCCGCCTAAGCTTTCTCCTTTTTAATGACGTGGTAGTATGAATTGCATGTTTGAAGTTTATAACTCTGATATATTGATGGAAGGAAATTAATGTTGCTAAGTGGAGCAAACGATATTGACTGGATGGAAATCCTGTTGGTAATTCTGTTCTTATCCAGATCATACCCAGATATCATTGCCGTAAGATAATTAGGAAATGGCATGACAATTTTTTGCAAATAGGTTACACAATCCTTTCAGCAATGGATACAATTATGAACCTCTAAGATCAGGTTTTGATTTTGATATTCTGCGTAGACCCCGATCTGAAATATCATGGCGGTAATATTCGACTGGTTAATTGAATGATTAGTCATGGATTATTTTTGCATCATTTGACCTAGCATTCCAAAACATATTAAGTAAAAGTTGGCTTCTTTATTATCAGAAAATAAATACTAATAATTATGCAGTCATTCTTTTTTTCCAGTGATGTATCAATTAGTATGATATGTGTATTACTTTTGTTGCATTTACTCTAATCATTTTGATATTAATTGTATTGTTCAGAGCACCCAATTTAGTTATTGATTTTTTTAAGAGTGTCAATTTTCCCACTATTGTTTGCTGAGAAATGTCCATGAAAACGAAAACATCGATATTCGCATTATCACCTCCAGTTGGTACAAGTAACACATGCATCCACACTCTTGCTTTTGGTATAAGAAAGCAGCTGTTTATTTCCCAGTATTTTCATTATGTATCCATAAATGAACACCATCATTGTGTCGAAAGTACTTTGTTTTCTCTTGATAGCCAGAAAGAGGCTAACTATTTAGCGTGTAGATCATTATTAATAACATCTTGTGAAATTCCATGTCATGATTCGTGAACTAACAAACCTTTTTTCTTTCTTTTTCTTTCTTACATGCGCTGCTCTGCAATTCTGTGTTTCACTACTTCATCATCAATAGGTAAGAACATTCAGTTATTATGATCTTATATTTAAACAGATTAGCTAAATCTAAATACAATTGTTACACTTTTTGATTTTGTGAGAAAGTTAAAAGGGTAAAGGAAAACAAAAAGAATAATACTGTTTTTAAGAGAGGGAGAGGAAAAAAGGAAAAACTTAATTTTAGAAACATAGTGGGGGCACGGTGAGAATGTGGCAGAAAGAGAGAGAAAGAGCTGGTACATGGAGATGAAAAGAGAAAGGTAAACAGGGAGAGAGAGAGAGAGAGAGAGAGATGGAAATTTATTTGATGATGGTAATTCAAACAATGACAAGCAATGAAAAATCATTTATTGTTATTGCATTATGTTTCAGATAATAGGGCAAACATTGAAGAAAAAAAAAAAAAATCATACTTCTACATACAATAGATTCCCTTTACATGGAAAAATATTGAATCCATGCATTTACTGATGAGACTGAACATAACAAAGGATAACCAAGCTGTTCAATCACCCCTCCACTGCCGCCTCCCCCTGCTCATAATACTCATTTGAATTACATGTCACGCGAGTGCATGAACTGCATGTAATCTATAATCCCTGAGTATGAGTAATCTTAATGAAGAAAAACACATGCAACTATGATATGTCTGTGCCTAATAACCCCTGGGAAATAGACAAAATGAGACAGGGTTTTGGGTGACATTACAGATTAAATTTGGTCGGCGACGTACTTAATTGGTGGAATTGGCTTTGAGGGGACCCATCTCAAATTTTGTTGTTTGTGAAAATTTTTGTTGATTGGGATGAACAACCAATTTATAGAGGGACACATTGGTGTCTCTGTACAACATGGTGACTAATTCCTGTATATATCTAACTCTTTCAGTTTCTTTATAAGTTGTTATTTTCTATCAATTGGGTATTACATGAGCCTTTGCTTTGGGCTGGGGCATTCATGAGTTCTTTACTAGTTGCTTCATTATAAACTATGAGATTTACTAATTTTGAAACTTTAACCAACCAACCTTGTGAAATTATAATCAGAGCAACTATTTTGTTGCCCTGTGATCCTAAGTTAGTTTCTGTTTACATTGTCCGGTTTTTGGATTATGTCCATTCTCGTGGTAAACTCTGACAAATACTAGACAAAAAGCCTCAGTATATTGATTTCAAATGCTATTAGATTATTGCAAACTATATGACAATTATGAATATATTCCGTCTACCCATGCTGAATATCAAATTGGTCATAAATACCATATTTATTTTTACTACACTTGTGATAACATGAACAAACCTTTAGTATAACTAAATTGCTTACATACACTCCCACTGAATCTATATGTATTTATGTACTGTTGATGTTGCATTGTTGCCTACAAATAATATGAGTTGACTTTCATGGATTCAATAACTCTTCACATGAAAATGGGGGAGGGGGAAATAATTTTCTGTATCCAGTTTCTCATGCTAAATGACCCTCTCTACCTCTCCTGATGAGGCTTGACCATCAGTCGCCTGAATGTAAACACAGACTGGAGGCTAGAGTCTACCCAATCTTCAATGAGGCTTGACCGTTCCATCGGTCATCACCTAGATGTAAACAGACTGGTCTCTAGATGACCATTCTTTTGATGAGAAATTGCAGGAGCAAACATTTGATACAATCCGGGTGTATTGTACGAGTGGGTCAATTGTCGCTTCACATTAATCCTTTAAATCAACCCTTCTCTTTATATTTTCATATTTCTTTGGTATTGCTTTTGCACAATGTGATATAACATAATATGTGTTAAGTTCTTATGCAGATAAGAAATGGGCAATTAGATGGTGCATTCACATTGCATGTTATTAATCATATTGTCCATTGGTGCCAATTTCAGGCTTCATTGCATCTTAGATATAAGGTTAGGACTTGGAATGCCATCAAGTCTCAGGTATAGGGTTAGGGTTAGGTTTAGTGTTTGGTCTTCAAGATTATTTCACTGTTTTCAGAGCAAGATTAGCTAATCAAGACCAGAAATGGGTAATTTTGCAAAGCCAACTTGTTGCAGGAAGCAATACTTCCATAAATTGTTGCCTATCGTTTTTGTGCAAATTTGCCAGTGTGGCAATCAAGTGACCAAGCAGAGAGGTGGACAAAGCGAGCAAAGTGTTAAGGTCAGGGATACTAGATGATCGTTCTATCAATGAGGAATGATAGAAGCAAACATTTGATCCAATCTTCCTTCACAAGACTAAAGGCCCTATCTCACTGAGCGGCGAATGCTTACGAACGTTGCGAATTTGGATTTGCCAACTTTTCTGACGAATGTTGGCGAAAAATAGCGACTTTTAGCGATGTTTAGCGATAATTAGCAACATTTGAGCGAATGTTTGCGAAAGTGTTTGCGAAAGGCAGTTGGCAACTATTAGCGACTGTAAGCTAATGTTAGCGACATTTTTTGCGAAGATTAGCAACTATTTGCAATCCTTTGCGACTATTTGTGAATGTTTGGGACCTTTTGCAAACTCCTGTTACGCAATTGGTCGATTTCTATATAGGAACCATATGTGGTTGCTAGCATTGGCAAATCAAAAAGAACTTCAGCGACACCGTCTTACAACCGTTTGCAAAGGCTTACGGCTGTTTTGCAAACGCTTACGACTGTTTTGCAAACGCTTACAACTGTTTGCAAACGCTTACAACTGTTTGCAAATGCTTGAAACTGTTTGCGGAAAAATAAATTCGCAAAGAAATTTTGAACATGTTAAAAATTTCTTTGCGACAACCCTTTGTGACAAGAAAAACTGTTTACGACAATTAAAACTGTTTGCGAACTTTCTTGCAACCTTTTACGAACCCTGGCGAAACCCCAAATTCGCTGCGTTTGCAAACATTCGCTGCTCAGTGAGATAGGGCCTTGAGGAGTCAACTGTCACTTCATATTAATGTACATGTTTGTTTAATTGTAAGTGCCAAAGCAGTTTAATAGTAGATACCTGCACATTTTCTTATGAACTTAAAGGCAAAAGTGATAGGAAATTAAAAACAAAGAGATTAAAAACTGTATTTTATGTAAGTAATCTTTCTTTTTCTTCTATACTTCATTTGCTCATCATTTCATCAAAGAGGGAGAGAGAGAAATAGAAAGAAACAAACAAAACACAAGAATAGATGTAGGTATACATATATGAACATGTATTTTTGTATGTATATCCTTTTAGAGTGACTTTTCAAAAATCGACCAAGAATATAGTGAAAGAATTCTTGTCAATATCTTTATGTATTTTTCTAGAAAGCAATTATGTAAGAAGATTGGGAGGGGGAGGGGGTTATTCTATGTCCCCCTCGTCTCCATCCCCCAAACAAAACAAAACAATACACAGCAATACAAAAACAAAAAACAAAAATGCAAATTAGAAATGGATACATTTTGGATGCATAGCACTCTCTGGGATTGTCTACAGGGGATGAGAATGTATTGTTCTTTGCGTCTCTTTTTGTTGAGAAAGGGTTGCATTCTTATGCCAGATACATTGATTTGCTGTCGGAAAGAAACACATATTAATTACAAACTTGCATCCTTGAGCATTTCCTGTCTGGGTTGTCAGTCTAAATACCCAAGACTTAGAGGGATACTCCTGAAGAGAGAGAGAGAGAGAAAGAAAGAGAGAGGTCTTTGATACCATGCACCATGTATAGTCTGCTGGGAGCCAGAAGGGCATTACCTCCCTGCTTCAGGATGCTAGTTAACACCTTCTGTCTCTCAACTGATGATATATATTGCACCCAACCTCCCCTTTCTGCTGTCGCCTGAGTGCAAATAACAGATGAAGATAGAGGGACTCTAGGAGAAATAGAAAGTGACAGGGAGATATATCGATAGCCAGATACGCCTTCAAGGGATTCTGGGATACTTAAAGGGAAATATTACCCAATAATCAATTGTCTGGCTAGAATGTTTCCTGTAAAACCAAGAACCTTCACAATGTAAGGCAATTGCGCTTTGATAAAGACACTGTTTGAGGAGAATAGCACAAACTCTGTGTTATGATCCAGTTCTCTTGAAACTTGTGCCATTCTCTACCTACTCACAGAATATATTAATGTTTCTGATTTGATAGTATAACATAGAATGTGTATCAGTTGGACTAATGAAGTAAGGAATTAATGATAGCAATATGACTGCCAGTGTTTTTGATCATTATCTAAACAACTAATTGCAAATGAATGGCAATTTAACAGCTTTTCAAAAGACTGATGTTTGAATATTCCTACATTTTTCACTCCCTGCATGTATTGACCTTGGCTACCTAATCATCATAAATTGATTTGAAAGGATTTTTGTCTACAATTTATTTTGGATGCTCTTGTTTTCTTCTTCACTTTTGGCCTCCTCACTAATGAGTATATAATCTGGCAAAACATCAAACAAATCTCCATAACCAAAAAGCAATAAATTAAAGCAGAGTTGGAAGAAAACAGTTCACAATATGACCGAGTTTCATCAGAATAGGTGAATTCTGCTCAGTTAACCACTGAAAGAAATAAAAACCTGTTTTCTTTGTTCAGAAAAAGGATCGCTGCCTGAAAACGAGTTAGCTGATCATTAATCATTCTCTGGATGTGAGACCAATACATCACTCTGGTTTTCGAGATAATGTCATGGAGAAGTTCATGCATGGGTCGAAATAGTAATTCATCAGTGATAGAAGTGAAAAAGATTGCTGAACGAATTTCAGATAATTCAGGACCTTGGAAACTTAGAAAAAGAAAAAAAGAAATAAAGATGAAAATATGGATACATGTTTGTATATAGGGTAATCATGATCATGAATTTTTCTCCCTTCTCTTAAAAAGGAGCTTCTACAAATTAAAAAAAATGTATATAGTGGATTTTTGTATGCAGCCTTTTGCTCTCTCTCTCTCTCTACCCCTTTTTCTCCAATTGATCCCCTAATAGTTCCTTATTCCAACATTTGTTTTTTGGTCAGTAACTTCATATCTTGATCAGATAGCTTATGATGTCAATACAGATAGATGATGAAGATGATGATAGTGACATTTCTTTCCCTACAATATTGTGAAACTTTTGATACTTAGTAATTCACAGATTTCCCCAGGGCTTGAAGAGGAATAACAACTTTTACAATTTTCAATTTTAGATTTTTGTTGATTCTCATACTGTTTGCTTCTTTTAATATTGAGGGTACATGAAACAAAATGTGCTTAGTTCCATATCATTCTGGATTATTAATAAGATGTTAAATGACACCATTACATTTTTGTTGTTGCAATTTATTCATCAGATCGTGCATATTTCTCATTGTCCTTAGATTTATATTAACTCAGGCATATCTATTTGATTGCACCCTCATTCTTCCTGCATTGCGTGATGTTCATTAATCATTCAGAAGACACGGCTTAAATTAAAGTTGCCAATTTGAGGATTCTGTTGATCGAGTCGGAAGTGGCCTAATTAAAACCTCATTTTCCATGTCTCATTTGGTATGAAAATCAATGGGGTATTGACTTTTAAATGTCTTTTCATTTGGAGTTTGCGTTTGCTCTTTGCCTGTCTCTCTAAATGTCTTTCTGCTTATTTCCTGTGGGTGCGTGCCCCCTCTCTCTATTTCTCTTTCAAAAAAGAATTGACTTATGGTGCTATTCTGTTTTTTGTTATTGTAATAAACAAACAGTTTTGTTAGGTTTTTAAGTACTAAAAATATGTTTTCTGTTTCCTAATTAGCCATTAATTTTTGTTTTATACCTGTATTTCTACCAATATATCTGTTGTAAGAAAACAAAAAGGAGGTCTTTTTAGAGACATACAAAAAAGGAATAATGTTGAGTTTCAATGAGTAAATGAGAGAGAAAGCTTTGGGATGGGGGATGGGGGGGGGGGGTACGGGTCTGGTAAACATTTATTGAGAGAAAAATTTTGGCTTCCAGCCAATTTTTAATGCAGCATTTTGTGTGTACATACTTGAAGCTCACACTATTAAAACTCAAGCAAGCAAGGACATGTGAGAACCCCAAAGGCATCAAACAGTAAGGATTATTGCCCATTTGTCATTTAGACTTGTCACATCTAATTCATACACTAAACTTGTTTCAATGTTAATTAGTAGTGATGGATGCAATACACCGATTTGCACAGGTGGGATGCAGAACAATTAATTAAGTCCCATGCAGTGAAATTGGTGTCGGTTCTGTCATTGATTGCCTCAAATGGCAAACTGCATGGAAATTGCATGTTTATCTCACTGCTGGGCGGTCAGAAGACTGATAAGTCACAGGTGAAGTAATTGGCTCATGCTATTCATGGAAGTGATCTGGAGTGTATAATGCAGGCTTATTTTATGCTCTCTCTGGACCAAACCTTACATGTAGTTCAAGAAACAAGGCCTTTTTTATTTTTAAACATCAAAAGCTTTGCTTATACAAATAAAAAGGAAGAATCATGTTAAGATAGTTTTTCAAATTTAATGTTGGTGGAAGATAAAGAGGGGGGTCATGACATTTAGTTCTGTTTTAACATCTACTTTAGATATAAATTCTGTCTCAGTATTTAAAAAAAAAGAGTAGGCCTACCAAAGTTTAGATTATATTTTGAACCTATCATATTTTATATTTAGTTCTCATTTGAATGTTTACACTATTAAAATATAAAGGCATATTTTGATGTAGACTGGTTAGGATGGGGGAGATGTGTGTCCAGACACTTGATACTGTCATGTTTGCCTTTTGATTTTACAAAGAATATACTGTATATCAAGTGACATTACAAGTATATTTTGTGAATAAATGCCATTCGTGCTGTTGTCAACATACATGTACGTAGGTCTATACATGTAGAATATCTATCTGTAAACATCTATGAACATTTATTTAGTTCACTGTTTGAAAATTAGCTGTCCCGACTAAAGTCCCGACAACCAACCAGAGAGCTGACATTAAATCCTGGGAACTTCTTCTCTTGTCCCATAAAAAGAACATCCTCAATGAAATAGAAAATGAAACATCCTCTACATGTACAGTATATGTTTCTTCAACCTAACACAACGATAAGTAGGCCTGGAGCTATGGCATGCATGTTTGAATCCATGTTGTGAATGATTTTCCAGGCTGATTGGGAGTGACTTGGATACATGGGCTGTCATACTCGGTTTACATACCATATCCATCATTTCTTGCAATTGCTTGCTCCTTTTTGCCCTGCCTACACTATGTTTTCTCAATTCTCTAACTTTGTACAATGTTTGGATTCAGTTTGAGATGTTTACTCCATCTTTGCTGCAGATGAATACTCTAGGGTAGTTGCCTATTGAAATTTGTATATTGTTAGTTTCATTTTGTAACAGAATTTCTCAACAAATTTCTGTTCATTACTATTACATTAATGAATGACATTAATTTTCTTCATCCTTCCTATATAAATAAATGTATGACCTTTGACATCCATTTTTTTCTCTGTTGAAAATGCAGATTTAAATTTACACCAAAATTGTGCAAAGAAATTATGACATTCAAATGAAATAACTAACCCTGTAGGCTGATATTTCATCAAGCACATTTTTTTAATAATGTTGGGTGAAGAATCAGGCTTTCCAATGAACTGACCTTTTGCAAATGTGCATGTATTGTAGATGCCCTAGTTAAGGTTTTTTTCTCCCATTATGACTTAAGCCCCCTTACAGTATTCTTATCTCCTTGCTTTCAAATGTTCATGTTAATGGATGCTTTTAAGCGTACTTCCATAATGTCTGTTCAAATTGCAACACACATTCTCATTGTAGATATACACTGTAAACTAAAAGGATCTTACTTGTGGGTCAAATTTATTGAAATGCCAATATCTACCTTCATCAATTACATTAGCTTGATTTCATTCCAAGTGGAGTGATTGGCAGGCTATGCCGACATTTTTGTTCCAAGTTTCTTGCATACAAACCACTCAAATTTG
Organism: Mesocentrotus franciscanus; assembly: GCA_037976565.1. Taxonomy (NCBI): domain Eukaryota; kingdom Metazoa; phylum Echinodermata; class Echinoidea; order Camarodonta; family Strongylocentrotidae; genus Mesocentrotus; species Mesocentrotus franciscanus. The sequence continues at coordinate 1,117,741 of CP137681.1, read as the reverse complement.
ATTTAAGTTTAATGGGTGCTATTTGCACGGTATTTATATTAGGTTATGTCTGAGGGAGAATATCATCTATCATTTGGCCATTGAATATTCCAGTGGTTGGCCTTTTGCAGGCAAAACGCCGCCTGGTTGTGTTTGAAATGAACTATTATTTCCATTAGATGGGTTCTTTTCATTATTTTCTGTCTTCACTAACTCAAAGTGAACTTTGTATAAAAAATATATGAGGCATTGGGATGTAAGATAATGTGTCAGTTTGTAGCTAATGACTTTCCCTATATTTTCCTCTTTTTATATAGTGAAAGAAATAATAAAGTATATTCCTCTTTAAAAACTTTCTTTATTGCAAAATTATAGTTTTATTGCAGGATAAATGACCTTTTGTTTGAAATGTTCACAAAGTTCTTTCTATCTGAATCTCTGCTTCTCCCCTATTTTCTTCTCTGTACGTGCTCTGCTGCTTGCTCTGTCTTTTGATAGATTCCTCTGTCTTTGAGTGTATTTTATTCTGGCTTCCTCTCTTAATCTTTAAATCTTGCTATTTCTATGTGTTGCTCATTACGGTTCTTATCAATTCATGAACTGTCTTTCTTGCAATATAAATTTTCTTTGTTTCATTTTTAAAATTTAAAGTCATTTAAGAAAGTAAATTCACAGAAATGAAAGAAAGTGAAAGAAATAGTAATATGGAAAGACAGTAATTTGACGTTTTCAAGATGTTTCCAATTTTAAGGAGCTTAATTTTGGTTGTGTTATTTAATAATTTCTCTGAACTAACACAGTGTACAGATATATAAAAGTAAAAGGAATATTTACTCCTGCTTCTGGTATATATTTCTTCGGGCTCTGAATTATAGGAAATATTGAACCAAACCACGACATGTGATGAATTGTCATGAATTACTGTTTCTGTGTACTTCCTATGTCTCCTCAGTATCTCATGGTGAGCATTCATTCAATGCAGTTCGTGAAGGCATTGCTCTTGTACGTACAAGTATTGTGTGCTAGCTGTATTTGTACTGTCTAGCTGCTGTGTAAATACATTAGGCAGTACTAGAGTACCCAAACTTACAGGTATCAATACAAATTATGAGAAGGATGAAAGCAGAAATGTGATTTTCACGAGTACTCACCCAAACATCTTGAACTCAGTATTGTTTGAGGATTGGCTTGATCTTTATTACATGAAAAAGACATACATGTATACCGTACATGCTTTTATTATCCCCTCACTGATGAAGTTGGAGAGGATATATAATAATGCTGCCTTCCGTCCGTCCTTCAGTCCGTCCGTACTTCCGTAACAAATCTGGTTTCCGTTCGATTAACTTTAGTAATGTTTGATGGATTTCAATGAAATTTGATATGAAAGTACATGGTATTAAAATACAGCCTAAATTCAATTTCTGAGTATATAGGTCAAAGGTCAAAGGTCATAGCTCATTAAATATGCGAATATACCTAATTATATATATGTACATGTATATGCGAAAATGTGGTTTTCATTCAATAACGTAAGTAATGTTGTTGAGTATGTACGTCAAAGGGCAAAGGGCAAAGGTCACAGCTCATTAAATACGCAAAAATTGCTTAATATAGGCCATTTGTACCCTGCGAGGGGGTGCTACGCTTTACGTTGACTTGTTTGCTTTTGTTTTTTGCTTATTGTCTGATGACAGTTTTGTTAGCACATGCAGTTAATGATTTGTTTGGAGCCATAACGGCATTAACTCTGTGTGTGACTGTACATGTATGTGAGTTAAACTCCTTGTGGCCCCAAACAGATTATATATATTTGTAGTCCTTTTGCAAGTTTTTAGAATATACATAAGGATATACACTATGAATACAAGTTATGAATTGGCTGTTTCGATGAGGTCTATCAAAGATATTTGTACTATTTTAAGTGTTTTAATTGATGTGGCGAGCTCACATTCCATTTACAAAAACCAAAAACATGAAAGACTCAACAATTGTAAATAATTATAAAAAAGAAAGGAAAATGAGTAAGGGAACTGCATCAGTAAATTGATCCTGTCTGTTGTTCATTTACAGCCTCAAAGTTATCCGTTCACTCTGCCACAGATGCTATTATTGTACATGTATGTATGATTACTATGCCTTGTGTTTATAGAGAGCAGGCAACGAAAGTCTAATGGCACGGAGTATGTGGCGATTGGGAAAATTTGTGTCGCGACTTGCTTGCACTTGACAAACAGGTTGACAGTCAGAGTTTCATTCAGCGGGTCAAGTTTCATGAGAAGAGTAAATCGTAGTAGCATGCCCTCAAGAGGGTCAGAGAGAGATAGAACGAGCGAGAGAGAAAGAGAGAGAGAGAAAGATACATGTATACATGTTGATAGAAACATGTTGTAGAGGTATAGAGAGAGAAAGTCTTATGAGAGAGTAAATCGTGGGCGTGGGCCCTCAGGAGGGTCACAGAGAGAGAGAGAGAGAGAGAGAAATAGAATGCGAGAGTGAGAGAGAGAAAGAGGATGAGAGAGTAAGAGAGAGAGAGAGAGAGAGAGAGAGAGCGAGAGAGAGAGAGAGAGGATAAGAGAGTGGAGAAAGTGAGACAGATCAAACAACAAAAATACATGTAAATATATAAATCCATGTTCTAGAGGGAGAGAAAGAGAGGAAGAAAATATTTGGCAGGGTCCTTGTACTCCCTCATTCAGTCCAGTACTTGTGTAGTACATTGTAAGTGTATATTAAAACTATTTTGCATGTCTGGTAAGTACTGTAAATTGCATGTATACGTATGTACATCTAATGAAGATATGAAATAACTGTGCATTTTTACTTTTTATTTTTTTGTAATAATTTTTTTTCTTCCTTTTGTGTGCTTTGTTTTCCCCTAAGTTTTACATTCACATGTGTTTTGTGTTTATCAATACATGTAGACTTACTACATGTATGCAGTTTCACAAATGACTGCATGTGTACATTTTATATGGCCAATGCCTTGTGAATATGTATAACTTGACATCACAGTTGTTCAACCCTTTGAATTAAATATTAAGTATTTGTGTCAATTAAAGAGTACACATTTTTGTTCCCTTTTCTGTCCAGTTACTCGCCTATCAAATTTCATGAACAAACCATCATCTTTATATGATTTAGTTTGCAATTTTCTTGAAGGATTGCTAAATAAATTATACAACATCAGTCCCTCTTATCCCTGCAACGGTCCCGCAAACCGCGCTGCTTAAAGCAAATTATAAGAAAGATAGAGAGCTCCTGTCAATCAACGTAGTCCCACTCAAACGTTTTCACATCAGGATATCTCCTGGGTATTGCCTTTTATTCACCAAGGATCGCATATCACCCAATTGGCTATCGCGTTCAAGTGCAGTGCAAACTCTATTTGGACTCTGATAGAGAAAGTCATGTAATCTGATATCATGGACTTAATCCACCCCATATGAAGGTGCTAGTGGATTAACTAAGGTACTTTCAACATATCCCCAACATGGAATATGATCCCAATGCAAGGTCATCTGCAAATGCGATAATGATATGGTGCTGAAGACAGCTTTTTTGTTAGCATGTTTAAAAAAAATTCTTAAATTTGTATGCTGGTGTAACCTCTATAGTGCCTTTATACCGTCTGTTTGGAGCTAGAAGGGCGTTTTAAAACTCATATACCGGTACTTTAACACAGAGTTAAGCCCCTTCTGGATCTGAACAGACGATATATCCTTATTGAGCTTTCAAGAGTAACATATTTAATGTTGGCTTTTGAACTCATTGTTCCATTGTCAGATAATAGGCATTAACTACTTTCCTTCGGAACAATCTTCGCGATCATACATGCTCTTGTTTCTGTTCCGGGAAGTAAATTGAGCTTCTCTTAGAAGTCTTAGTCCAATTATGCAAATCACCTTTGATAGTGGATTTCATCATCTCTGAGTAGAAGAGGTTGACTTATCATCAATTCAACTTTACCCCACTCATAGTAATGATTAGAAATACTTAAATCCTAGATATTAGGTGATTGATACACAGATTCTCGCATAGCTATACATTATAGCTATACAATGAATCCAAGCAGTCTGAATGCAGGCTAGAAGACTGCATTTCTATTTAATAAGGTTTTAATTGCAGAGGTTTCAATGAAATCATGGATATATACATGTACATATATACTACTGATTAAATCCCTATGAAGTGAGTTTGAATATATACATTCATCGCAGGTCACATGTGTCTATTTGCACCAGAATTGATCCTTGTCATCACAAGCTCTAAAATAGGGGATTTAGATTTCAATTTCAAGACATAAACAAAAGATTTAGGGATTTAAGTGCTGACAACTTCATCTCAAACTCTAGCTCTTTATCTCTATCTCCCCTCCCTCCCCCTCTCTCTTTCCCCCTCTCTGTCTCTCTGTCTCTCCCTCCCTCACTGTCTCTCTCTGTGTCTGTCTCTCTCTCTCCGTCCCTCTCATTCTCAGTCTCTCTCTTTTTTATAACTACTGTATGTATCTCTCTCTTCCATTTCCTTCCCTCAGTCACATTTCTTCTAACTGTAGCTCTCCTTGTTCACATGTCTTACTTATAACTCTCTCTTTGTGTTTATCATTCTGTTCTTTTTCCTTTTTTAAATTTTCACTTAGTATATGTTTTCTTTTCATTCATTTCCTCTCATGTTTTGCATTTCCACATTTGAATATTTTTTAATAATCACCTTTGAAGTAGCTAATTGTTTATTGGTGCATTGCATCATAGTTTATTTTTAGGATTATAAACTATGATTGCATATTTTTCTTTGCGTTTCTATTTTGTTTAAACTTTGAAATCAATGTCCAAGCCTTGGGCAATTCTTAGCTGTGATGACTTCTCATCAGCTGCAGATCCCAAGATCCTCGTCAATCTTTATCTCTCTTAGTCATAGACAAGGGATTCCAAACAAGCCATAACTCATACACCATCCTCTATAGAGCCAGAGGGATGTTAGCTCATACCCATCAACACAGAGTTATCACCCTTTTGACTCTTAGGAGATGATATGATGTGCTATGGTTGTCAATGCCCCCATCAAAGACTAGTCCCTTTCTACCGATATACTTGAAGCGCATGTAAACAAGACCATATGGACGCAATCATACCATGGTCTCTAAGGTAGGATAGCCGATGATTATGGTTGTATGATTGGAAAGGAGATGGAGAAGACGCTTGAAGGAGAGGTATGGTCAGGAGAATGTTGTATATGCACTGTTTAAAGTATTATCTGTTGAGTGCTTCAAGGTGTTATCCCATATCCTTTAAAGCCCCTCTAAAGTGTTGGGAGCCCCACAAATTTGATGGCAAAATTTCACTTAAATTGTATCATAATGTGAAAGAGGATGTCATTTAAACACATTTCTGCAAGGATTTTCAAAACAATGTTTTTGAAGTCGAAGCGTACAACACAAAACCCAAATTTTGTATTCTTTTATTAATATTTGTCTTCAAACACACTTTTTTTTTTTGGGGGGGAATCTTTGCAGAAGTGTGTCTTAAATGACACCCTCTTTCACATTATGATACAATTTAAGTGAAATTTTGCCATCAATTTTTTGGCGAATTTGGGGCTCCCAACACTTTAGAGGGGCTTTAATAGAGAGTTGATGCCCTTCTGGTGCTCTCACTCATTTTGTTTTGGGAGGATCAAAGGTGGGCAGAGATGGATCGAGAGGTAGGTGAAAGGAGAGAGAGAAAGAGGCAGAGTGGGAGAAGGGAGACATAGCGCAGTGCAGAAAGCAAGAGAGAGAGAGAGAGAGAGAGAGAGAGAGAGAGAGAGAGAGAGAGAGGGGGAAGTAGTAAAGATTAAAAGGGAGATGGAGAGAGGGAGTTTGGTGAATGGAGAGAGGTTGAAATAGATTATCTTTAATATGTAAATGGTCAAGTAAGGTTTTTGAGGTTTTGTAGTATCTCTTTCATAATTTTCTAGAAAATTTGCAATTGCCTAAAAAAAATGTGACTGATCAGGCATTCTTTCATCGTCGTCGCCCAGGCTGCCACGATGTAGTATTCTCTGATGTGTACCTAAGCAATAAAGATGCTTGATAGATTGATTGATTGATTGTTGGCTCTTAGCAATATGGTGATGCATGACACTTTAGGAGTTCCTTTGTAATTCAGGAAAAAAAAATCATTAAAATGATTATTCTTTCTCACTGCCAAGGTTGCCAGCCTAAATATCCTTCAAAATAGAAGGATAAAAAGCCCTTACTGAATGCATTTTATTCACTTTTAACAACACAAAAGTGCATTTATATTAAAGCTATATTTAGCTTTGAAAATACTTGACATGAAATAGCTTTGGCAATATCAGTCCTGATGGTTATTAAAAGTAACTTGGTAGTATAATTTCTGTTGTATCACTTCTCTGTATGCCATCTCTGCTTATAATACACATATAAATTTTTCTTCTTAAAACTTCAGGAATGATTGAGATTCATAAATAATTCATCTACTTTCACAGACACAACAAAGTGCTATTACATTGTAGTTCTATGAGATGTCACAAATACATTAGCAAGTATGTTTAAGATGCGTGCTGGTTATAGCACATATACTTTCTCCATGCTATCAAAGGGGAATAGGCTATAATGGACAAATAATAATGACAACGTCGACAACAACAACAACAACAACAACAATCACATTACTGACCTGGCTTTAGCCTAGCTACTATGAGAAGGTGCTCGAGCATTCAAGAAACTTCTTCCAACTAGATACCCATTTACACAACCTGAGTGGAGAGTGGCAAATGTAGATTAATGTCTTGTCAAAGGGCATTTAAAGTGCTGCAGCGGGACTCAAGATGTTTCCACTACACCACGACACCTCTTCACGAGTGTTACACACCAATGGACCTGTCAGTAATCATCATAATAATGAATAATGCAAATAAAATTTCGGACCCCCCTTGACTTTCGCAAATGCTCGAGCATCACCTTCAACAATTAAATTCCTACCCTTTACTCACAAGCATTTATCAAGCTCTGCTTCCAATAACTCAGACATCAAACATCAGTTGTGCATTTATCAAAATGTCCACCCAGACATCACTAATACTTCAAACACCACCTCCATTCTCCATCCTCATTCATAAACTGGAGGACAATACTCTCCGTTGCCATGGCAATCGGGATGAAAGGGCTCGTATGGGTGTGAAATTTGGCAAATTCGTAGACGAATTCACCTCCATTGTGGTTGGCTCATGAATAATAGGGTAATTGCCAGACCTAGCAATAGGTTAGTCTGGAGTTCATGATTGAGAGAGGTATGGCGGTGTTTTTCTGTTTGCGGTATTGTTCAAATTCTTTTCATGTTGGGATAATAATTTGGCGTGAGTCACAGTGAGTAGGTGTTCCTCGGTCTTTGTACTTTCATTGGAGTTGGGATGGTGGTATGTCATTAAACTTTAATGTTTTAAGTGAGTAGGATGAGAATATTGGAGGATTGGTTCAGGGGATGGCAGAAACCCATGAATTCATTTTTTTGTCTGAGGGACTGTGATTGTGTTGAAATGAAAGTAGTGGAGTAGATAAATATTTTAAATGATGGGGATACTCTTTCGTACAAATCAAAGTAAATACAGGATAGAGGCTGACTAGTTCATATTCAGATAGCAAAAGAGAAAGATAAAGAGAGAGAAACATTGAATTAGTAATTTTCATATAATCAATTATTTGCTTCCAGACATTGCAAGATTTAGACAGACGTACATGCAACATTTAGGGGGAGAGGGAGGGGGGAGCTAGAAGAGAGAGAGAGAGAGAGAGAGAGAGAGAAAAAAAGTGGAATAATTAATGAACTCATAAACATTAAAATATTTTAAAAATAAATACTACATTGAAATCAACCCAGGTCATATACCTCTGAAAATTCACAGAAATCGATTTCTAGATTATCTGTTTGATATCCCTCCCAAACAGGTTCATCCTTTCATTACAGGCCTTTATTTTCTTACAAACCTCTCAGTAGTTTAGCCTCTTCTTTTCCCCTCTCTATATTCCCCCATACTGACTGATGACCTGAATATGTAAAGCACTTAACCTACCAGCCCCAATGTATTGATCACCCATAGGTGTTTTCATAAACACCAATACCTGTAAGAGAAGCATGTGCTAACATTACCAGTACATACATTTTCAACGAAATGTGTGAACCCAGTCCTGCGTTAATACTTGCCTAGCTCAACCCATTGCATGTTAAGCCTGAGATATCTTGGATTAAAACCCAATCTGCAATATAAAAGTCCAGTAATTTTTTTCCCTCTTTCTCTCTCTCTTACATATGCAAAAGGTGATGCAACTTTGTATTTTGTGAAAGAGATACATACATTTTTTAAAATATAAATATCTTGTTAAAAAAAGTATCTCTTTTTCTAATTCTATAAATAAATGGATAACATGAAGTGAAAGGATGATTCCAGTTTTGTATTTTGTTATTAAGCAACTACTGTATATGTTAGCTACATTTTTAGATACCATCTCCTGAGAGCTATAGATGATTTGCAAAGTGGGAACAAGGCAATAATAATATCAAATGCCTAGACTGGATTATCTTTTCAATACAGAAAAAAGTACATGGTTAAGAAGAAGGTCTAGGATTAAAATGAAGTGTGAACATGCCTTTGACCTAGCCATGTCAAGTGATTGTGGTATTGATTCTCTACCATTGACTAGATAACCTCATTGTGTCAAGTGTTTGTCAACAAAAAGGATTTGAGGCTTTTTAAAGCCTTCCTATTCTTATGAGAGTGATTTAAAGGTGTTAATGCTGTAGGCAAGTGTATTGTACAAGGTGAGTCAGTCATTGACACTTTGGGGTTATAATGATAAGAAAATTCTGATAAGCAAAACAAAAAGAAAAAAAAGAAAAAAAGTATAGTGACATAAATAGATAAAATAGTTATTTGTGTTCACCTTTTTCTTTTATTCCAATGCCTGTAATGTGGATTCTTGTAATTAACATATCAATCATAACATGGTAGACCTTAATTTTAAACAGGACAATAATTTTCTAAACAAAGGAGTAAAGATCTAATCAACAAGATACGAATGCAGTTAGACAATGTTTTGTTCTTCTTTTTTCCCCTGCTGACATCACATCTGTGGGGATTTTGTCAGTATGGTAAAAGAATGATTTCCTCCATGTAGATTTAGTAAGGTTAAATGAACGTGGTCCCAGTTGAAGAGTCCACTAAGTGTTGATTCTCTCCCCCTCCCCAGCTTGCACACATAGACTAATCACCACATATCAAACAGGTTGCTAACAATAAGTGTCTGCCCTTGTCCTATCAACAAGGGGATACTCAAGTGAGTCTAAGCAGGGTCTAAGTCCTATTGACAAAGGGACTTAGACTTGAACTTATGAGGGTATATCCCAAGCTCTTTGGTCCACACTCTTGTGTTGTGTCATCATGGCATCAAAGGCTGATCTGGGATTAAACCTGATGGAAAGAAAGAAGGTTTGTTTTATGGACAAACATAGAGACATTAATTGTCAAATACTCTTGACAAGTTCTCCTTGACTAAATGCAAAGAACACATGCAGAGAGAGTATGGGAATGATGAAGTGGTAGGACCTGTAATAGGCTCCTAGGTGTTCTTTACAGTAAAAGATAGGCCCTACTACCAAATGGTTGACTTATGGCTTATTAGGATCCACATATATCAGGCTTGATGTGAAAGGTTCCATGTCCATGTATGATCTTCAAAGCATTCACAATAAGAACAGTCCTTCTTTGCCAACTCAACTCACTCAGCCTGAACATCTGGAAGTTTTGAATTCTTACACTCATTTTTCAAGCAATTTTGCTTACCGGTATATACCTTGTGAACTTGCTTTGAATATGGATATGCCCCTACAGGAACAGGAGAATATAGATGGTTTAGTGATATGAGGGACCAGTAATGCAATGGATCCTATCCGTCATTTGAAGAAGAGTCTTTGTCAGAAGATTGTGTTTGGAGTTTGGAGAGGTAGATAATTGCAGAGCAGTGTACTACCTATAATTCTGAGAAAGAAAATGATAAGCTTGGACTTCCAGGATTCCCAGCAGATGATTTTGTATTGACCATTTGAAGAGCGTGCATTGGAATACCCTGATATTAAACTCACTGGAAATAATGCAAAAATCCAACCAACTCAATATTGAAAACTGTAAAGGAGCGCAGGATTCTGGATTGATTTTGAACCTTGTGTCTTCTGGCTCGAAGACCTCTGATGTACAACCACTGAGCCAGTTATCCTATCTCACTAAAGTTTAGTGAAGATTTGATTGCCTCGAGGCAGCATTATACAAACTTGAATCCCTTGAGAGATTTAAACCATGACCTTTAGTAGGATCGCATCTGCTCCATCACACCTAGATTTCATTCCAAGCTAGTTGATCTTCTTTCATTGCCTGGTAAGACTTCATGTCAAATCCTTTTCCCAGGGCCCCTATCTTTCTCTTTACTTTTGGTTGTTGGAGACTGAAGAAATGTAAACAACTGTTGAGTTTTTGCATTTATTTTATTTTGAAAGGTGTACATTTGACCTTATTTGAAAAGCCTCCCCCACCCCACCTGTGAAGGTGCCTTGTCACTTTGCATTTGCAAAAAAATCATTTTGCTTTGCTACATCAATTTTTTCTTAACCTTTTTTCTCTCTCATTGTTTTAGAGTTTGTTTGCAATCAACTGCTCAGAGTGTATTTTTATTTGTAGCAGAAGTGAAGAAAATGGCAGAATGGTTGTATTACAGTTTGCATAAACTAAACACAGAAGTGGACTTCAGCATAATTTTTCTATGAGGTCTCTTAATTGTGACATTCCCCATTGGTTTGTGGTGAATTTTCTTTTAAGAGGCTAGCCACTTTCTGCAGTATAAGGGAACAAATAATGTAAACTTAACTTTGGAGTATTGAAGGAAATGAGAAAGAGGAGGAATATGTGAGGGAAGAATCAGGAGAAAAACGAGAAATCCGATGAAAATAATTACTACTAAAAAAAAGAAGATGAACAAAAATTGATGGAACTCATTCATGGTTCAGCTTGCCTGAAATCAAATATTTGTCTTCTTACTCAGGAGTTATTTTTCTCCCAAATAGCCTTAAATGTGGATACAAGCAGACCAAATTGTATGCTTCATGCAAACACTTAGTATGAAAATGAAGTTGACTTTGCAGGGTTGATGGGAGGATGAGTACCTATCCAAGAAATTAATTGATCAATGAATATGGATTGATCGTTGATAGATGGTTGTAATGTTAAGATAAGGTTCATATGAGAGGTAATGAGAAAAGAAGATTGACCAGTTTTACTATAGTTACTAATTTTATTTGCAGTCCTTTCTTTAATTAACTGATGCTATTATGTAGATATTAATTTAGAACACTTCATTTTAAGCAGAAATATGAGAAACTGTATTTTTTCAGGAAAGTAAAAGTAACAATTATTAAGGTTATTATTGGTTACTTTGAATATACATGTAGTTATTTACAAAATGAATTGTTTAAAGCTAGAAATATGTAAGTCTTAAAAGAATATTCTTTTTAGTTGTAAATTGTTTGATGTTTAAATACATTTTAATCCTAACTATGTTTTTACTTCATGAATAGAAATAACTACTATTGAAATACGTTTTGAATGCATTTTTTTCATTTTATCTTTTTAATACATGTATAAACATTGAGCGTTAATATTGAACTTTACAATTCATGCCCCCATTTCTAGTTTCAAGAAGAAACCAGAGCTCATCTCATTTTCTATAAGAATTATGAACATTATTGAAATTTGGTCGGTTTAAACCATCATCCAGAACCAAAAGGGTCAAACATGAATTGTAGAGTAAAGCCTTGGTAAAAAATATCCATCTCCCTATTGACAAATTGAAACATAGTATTTCAATGAGCCTTCTTTCATCAGCTGATCAAGGCAGGTCCATGAATAATCACTCTTTTCATTGTCACGACCAAAGTGCTAAACAAACAACCAGCACAGATCAATATTTCATTTCCTACCCCAGCTAGAAGACAATTTGATGGACTGAGCTTCACCGTAGCCAAGCAGTTTGTAACATAACCTTAGATACAAGTAGATGATAATGTTTGTGAAGAGCCAGAAGGGTGTAAACTCTGTGTAAAAGTATATGAGTTAATGTCTGTTTAGCTCTCAGCAGATTGAAATTGATTTAAGAGCTGAAAAACCAATAAATATAATGCAAAGAACATGCTGATGAGAATGATACTAGTTTATGGAGAGAGAGAGAGTTTCTTGGTATCCAAGCAGTGTAAGGGTGCGTTCATTCAACACTTTTTCACCCTAGAATCACGGTTTTTAAAGACGTTTAGTTTAAAACACGGTTGCGTTCAAGCGATTTCATGCGACTTTTCGTCGGTCGTAAAAATAAACGTGTTTCAAAACTCAAACATTAAACGCTGAAAAAGATGCGTTTTGTATCGTGATTCTGCAGAATCATGGTCGCTAAAAATCGATTGAACGCAACAGAGATCTCAATCATGATTCTATGACGTCATTATCTATTATATATATTATCGATATCTATATCTACTCTTCCTGGGTGGGCTTGAAATGAGCTAGAATCAGCGTTGATGGAAAATCGCTTGAACGATCTCCCGCAGTAACCGTGTTTTGTAACGGCGTTTTGATTTGTGATTCATGTTTGTGATTCTAGCTTCAAAAAATCGCTTGAACGCACCCTTAGTAATATATCTTTAGATACACATAGATGATAATGTCTGCTCAGAGCCAGAAGGGCATTAACTCTCAGTAAATGTATATTGGTTAATACCCTTCTGGCTCCAAACAGACAATCTGATGAAAGCCAGAATGTTGATGATATAAGTGATAAGGTTAATATCATATAAATCATGAGAAAGGAAATGATTGCGAAGAAGGAGACATTTTCATGAACCGAGTATTAGTTTATCTTAGCAGTTTCATTTGTAACTCTTAAAAATAGATGGTAATATCTGTAAAGTGACCTGTAGAAAGGGTGTTAACTCATGACATTCTGCATAGAGCTATTCCCTTGTGGCTCTCTGCGGATGAGATAAATTGAGCTGTAGTCAAGTGAAAAGGAACTCATTACATGGTAAGAGTGTATCTGGGGTGAAATGGATGGACATACAATACATTTATCCTTTGAAGTATCCGTGGAGACCAGTTAATGATGAGAACTCTTGAGTAACCTAGCAGCTTGAGAGAAAGCTTGATATATTGAGATAGATAGAAATAGAAAGTGGGGACATGAACATAAAAAAGACAAGTCAATGAAAGGGAGGGAGAGAGATACTACTTCAACATTTATAATGCACCATTGATTTTGTATGCTATTCTGAGGCGCGGAAGAAGTGTGAAACAGGAATTGGGGGGACTATCTGGGAGGTTGAATGAAAAAAAAAGTTTGAAAGAGAGAGAGAGAGAGAGAGAGAGAGAATGAGAAGACTTGGTTTGGAGCAAACAGGAAAATGTTGCTTATCATGAGTCATATTATTATTTTTTAATGTGTTTGTTTCTTTAGTGTCAAAACTAAATTGCCTGCATTAGCACCTGCCCCGTATGAAAATGTTATTTCTCCATTATCTAAACAATAGAAAACCACAATCTTCTAATGAAACTGTTTTCTTGCATTGTCTTTTGGTCATTTGATTCAGATCTTCTTTCAAAACTAAAGTGTTAAAATCTACATTTAAAAACGTTTTTAAATATTCAGGTTAAAATCCACCACCTAGGTGCAATATTTTTCTTGATAGCTTTTCCCACTTGCTTGTTAGTACTGCGTGTTTAATTTCTAACCTTATTTCTTCTTCTTCTCCATCCAGATCTACACTGACTGGGCCAATCACTTCTTAGAGAAGGCAGGGAACACCAATGTCATCGCTGATCTCCAGGTTGATATCGCCAATGGAGTTCTACTATCCCATGTCATTGATGCCGTCAGTAAGTTACCACCAAATACCCTATAACCCAAATTAGCCAATATTTTTGCCTCCAAATAAGTCTCCAGATGACTTAGACACGTACAAGCTACTTACAATTCATCTTTGCACAACTCCTTTTGAGAATATTTAGATTTGTGACCTTACAAAATTGCAAAATTTGCAAAAGTAAAAAAAAAATGGTAAAAAAAACAGCTTATACATTTGGGCCTACCACTTTTAAAACTGATGTGGTCTGGATGATGATGTAGTTCATAGTGATTACCTTCTCTTCTTGTCAAACGTGAGTTTAACAAGAGCTGATCGAGACATTTGCTGGCATGCCTTGGGTGTCAAGAAGCATGAATGGGATAGCCAACAATAAACTAAAATGATCTATATCAAAATCTTGTCATAAAAATATATTTCTGTCATTTAAGACTAGGCAATGTATGTAATTAAACACGACCTAGTATTTATGACCTGCATATACACTGTCAGTGGGTGCGTTTATCGTGCAATTTTTTGCCTAGAATCAGCGTTTTCAAACGTCTTTCAGGCAAATGTTTAAGGTGATAAACGCAAAGCCTTTTTCAAACGTCTTTAGATATGGGTATATTGAAACGCCGAAAAAGGTGCGTTTCGAATGTGACATAGAGCCAGAATCACGTTTCTGAGAGATGATAAACGCAAAGCTGTTTTGAACCACACATACAATTCGGACCTTCCCAGGCTAATCTGCTTCCCTGGTCAAACGGCGCAAAGCAGCTGCGCAGAGACAAGGTCTTTATTTCGAATCGTGAAGAGTCGATAAACGTGACATCCCGCAAAACACGTTCGTATAAGCCAATTCGCGATCTCAGCGCACAATGCATTGTGGTACTCGGTCATAGGTCATTGGAGATAAACAAAAGAGCGTTGCCCATGGGTACTCGTACTAGGGTGTACATTGTGAATAGCCAATTCCGAATTCGCGAACGCCGTAATATTCACCCGATAGTATTGCTGAAAATTACATTTTTTCGTCGTTTTTTCATTGAATGATGAATGATGGATGGAAATGTATCTGAACTTACAGATTATACTTTGGAATGGGAATGCTTTGAAGGATTTTATACGGATAAGAGGACTCAAAACAAGAGGTTTAAAAGCGGAGCTACAAGCGTTGGTCTACAGTGCTGTACAGTTTGGTTACGAAGTGAAACCTAGTGTTAATACTAGTGAGGTGGAGGAAGATAGATCGAGGTCTGCCAACTATGCAGAGTTGTTGAACATTAAGGGAAAACTAATTCCAGATCCTCTTGTTGATTTGAAAGACAACTGGATCCCAGAAAATAAGGAGTGAAATTTTGGTGGCCCAAAGCTAATTTTTAGTGGACCAGGTTTGTGCTAATTTCTAGCTCCGCCTAAAGACAAGTGTGCATAACTTTCATTGCGTATATTAATGAATGTACTGTTTATAATGTATATTGTTTTCTTTAAATGTGAATGTACAGCCATGGAAAGATAAATAAATGTGTAGTTATCCAATAATCCATAAATTAACATGCATCAGTCATACTCTCATTCAGCTTGCACACCGCAAATGCATGCATGGTCTTTAATGATTCAGTAAATAAATAATTTATTTCACATGTTATTTTTATATGTAAACTTTATTATGTCAGCATTATAAACTGCTAATAGTCATATTAATGTAAAGTGCATATCAATAAATGAATAAAGATTTGCAAAGGTATACATGTACACATTTATTAAAATTTACTTTGTTAATGATAAATTTCAGAGGGCAAATGATCTGGTAATTTTCCAGAATTCTGGATATCATGTTAATTTTAATAAAAGTTGTTTACTTCTGAAAAATAATGAATATGACTGCAATTAATTTTGTTCTAGGATGTAGTAGGCTTAGTAGTCTCAAAGTGAGAGAGGGAGAGAGAGAGAGAGAGAGTTAGTGAGAGAGAGAGAGAGAGGGTAGAGAGAGAGAGAGTGAGAGAGTGAGAGAGTGGGAGAGGGAGAGAGAGAGAGAGATGTAATACAAGATTTTTACTTCTGAAAAACAATGAATATGACTGCGACTATTTTTTTTCTAGGATAGTCCTTATTTGTTTGGTATAAAAATGACTTTGAGGGCAATTAACAGTGTGTTCTATTTTTAGATAATGAACAATACGCCAAATCATCTTAGATCAAACTCTAATAGAACAAAACATATTGAGGAGAATAGTATGACTGGGTATATATATTTACTGGTCCACAAACAATATCACTCATTACTAACTTCAAATCATATATATATTCTGTACAATAGCCTTGTTTTACCACATCTAAACTACTGCAACTATATTTGGGGGAATACTTATAAATCACATCTAAAAAAATTATATATTTTACAGAAAAGGTCTCTTAGAAATATAACAAAATCACAAATGCAAAGTCCAAGTATACCACTCTTTAAACAGATGCTAATCTTGCCTTTATACGATTTGATTACATTCAATACTCTAATTTTTATGTACTCTGTAAGGCATAACATTTTTCATGTGAAATATAGTAATATGTTTATTCAAAATTCAAATATCCATTCATATGCCACTCGTCAAAAAGACCATTTTCATCAACCCAAAGTAAGACTTACTTCTTCACTTAATTCATTAAATGTTGCTGGCGTGAAGAAATGGAACCAATTACCAACTTGTATAAAATTAAGTTCAACTTTATCCTGTTTTAAAAAGCTTTGTCGAAAATTCCTATTTGAAAGTTTGTAACAATACAGTATTCGTGTAGGTATGTGTATATGGGTGTGCGTGCGTGTGTGTGTGGTAAATTAATTTTATTTAACTTAATTTGTTTTTTGTAGGGGCCCTATTTATAAGCAATTTGCTTCTTTGTGGTCCTGACCATATATTTTGCATTGTATCTTGTATGTTTTATGTATTTTACTTTCTATTGTATGTTCTGCTTTTATATGCATATATGGTTAATAAAATTCAATTCAATTCAAATCATACTTTAGAACACATAAACTTAAATGGTCGAGCATGGGATTTGTTAATCCAGTTTTTAGTTTTTTGTTCATAAATTTATTCCATCGTTTTGTAGCTTTTGCATCCTTCCTGTCTGTGGGAAATGGAAATAGTCTGAAAGGGGGTGAGAAATCGCAACATCCCCATCCAAAGCGAGTCTGATGCTGCAAAATCCTTGCCATTGCCGCACCCAACAAACTGCACATAGCTTCATGGTTTATTATATTATTAAGCAGAAGATGCCTGAAAGTGAAATGTAAAAAGAAGGGAGAAATAATCATACAATTAACAATATCTCTCATGAATATGTTGAAAATGACAAGACTTGTATGAAATATGTCCTCAATAGGATCAATGTCACAGTTGGTACCATAAATAATCAGCCAATTAATTAAGTTAGCGTTAGCATAGTAATGTTTATGCTGTACATCTTTTATTACATTCCCATCTGTACACTTCTGTGTCATGTTCTGACCCAAAACCCGAAACAAAATTCACCTTGAATGAGTAAAAACACCATTTTAAAAATGGTTACATGTTATTTTGGGATTTCATATTAGAAGAAGAACAATTCAAACCTACTTACATCGATGTTTGTTGCAAGAAACTGTCAGAATTCGGAGATATTACGCTCGTTTTGTGTGTAAGTTTTGTCAATTTATGATTAGTACGAACCGTAGCCGTCGTCGCCACTCTATTTGTTTATCTCCAGAAACTCGTCGGCAGGCGAATCCCGCGCATGCGCAATAACAACTGCGAAAAGGCTTATAGTGGGGTTCGATATGTACATATAGAAACGCTGATTCTGAGTGGCAAGACACGATAAACGCACCCATAGTTAAAGCAATTTTAAACAGTATTTAGAGGCCCTTGGTTGGTAGAACTACTTCAGAGGCTGAGTGAAGTGGAGGGATATCATTTGAGTGGCGAATCATAGTTTTTGCAACCTGTGTGAAGGCAATAGAATTCTAATATATATTTCCCCATGTTTTGAGTTGATGAAATCCTATGGAAAATCAATTTCACTTGGATTGATAATCAAGTCAGTCATTGCAGGAATACCCACAGATTCCTGATCACAGATTCCTGATCACAGATTGCTGATTGCTGATAAACGATCTCTATCCTGCTTTTCTACCTCTCCCTACCCTCTTATTTTATTACCCTGGAATAAGGAAAGAAGACTCTTCTTATGAAGGAAGACAATCAATCTTTCCCAAGTTGCTCGTGATCGAGGCAATGATGCATCGGCCGTCATTAATCCTGTTATGTCTTTAAAGGGAGCAGATCATCCAAGATATACATGTATTATGATGTTGCTCTGTGTACTTAAAACTAGAAACTTTCAGGTGCATGAAGTTTGCATTAAGTGGCTTAGATTTATGACAGTTTCATGCTGAAGAGTGATTGAATCACAGTGGACATTCTTGTGAATTGAGATGGAGTGTATTTATAGGCTATTAGTATTTGCTTTAATGTCTTAATTCAATCATCTTGTCTTTTCCCCCCAGCTAATGAGAAAGTCGCTGGGATCAACCCTTCACCCAGGACTACTAGTCAGATGGTAAGATCCTCTCTCTTAGACATTTAAGTTTTGTCACTTTTCTTTTTGCATTAACCCAATTAGCAACTAAACTGCCCGAAACCACCCCTCCTTTTACTCACTGAACCGCCCAAAACAGCCCGTCCGTTTGCAACACGCTATCGTATCCGTTCTAGGGTCTACCATGATAATGTTATATGTACGTAATCCTTACAATGTCTACAGTAGGATTGTGCATAGAAAAATAGTGCATGTTTCATATTGTTCAGAACAATGTCAAAATGAGAGCAATATTGCAACATCTTCAAGTGAGTAATAGGCCATTTTCACAAAATCTCTAGTTGCTAATGGGTTAACTAATTACCATTTAATTGTTAGGCATGATACTTAGTAATGATAGCATTAGCTATTTAATCTTGTTTTTCTGCCTAGTGTTTATAGTCCACATCCCTAGGTGTCTTCATACTGTTAGCATTTATTACTGGTTGTCAACAAAATAATGAACAGATTTTCAAGCCCACCACATCATGTCAAGGAAAAGCATGCACTGACCACCAGAGGGCAGCAATCCACTTGGGATACCACTGATGACCTTACTCCAAACAGCCTGGTCGCATTATTGATATCACTGTCAATGGATATTTCATTTTTATAGCAATAGATTATGATTGGCATTCAGAGATTTAGTAACGGAATCTCATTGTCTATCTGGAGTTTTAAATTTACCCTGGCTGTAATGAAAGTCCCTACCATAAATATTCAACTCTTGTATATTTTTTAATTCTTTTATAAATGTTTCAATATGTGTTTGTGTGCATTTTAAAATCTGTTTTCTTCTATTGCCCTTTTTTCTTAATAATTATTAATATAATGCATTAAAGATTAATGGTGCAGAGAAATAAATAAATGATAGAAATCATTATGAAAACAGTATGAATTATGAGAGTGAGGGGAAGATAGATATAGAGAAAATGAGAGGGAGTTAGAATGGAGGATGAAAGATAGAGAAACTAAAAAAGAAAGAAAGAGAGAGAAAGGGGGAGGGAGAGGAGAGAGGCTGAGAGTCTGAGGAGGTATAGAAAGAGACAGGCACTGATGAAAAGTGGGGTTCATTTTAAAGTTCGCTCTAAAGTCATGAATTGGAAAAAAAAGGAATGAAGATTAGGTGAAGAGATTATGAAAGAACAAGAACAAAGTAATAACAGCCTTGGAAATGTCACCATCCTCTTGTGCATTCATGCCTTAACCTTTCCTAAAAAGAGGCTATTTTCACTTTTGATAATTCCTGTTTCACATCAAAAGAATAAAAAGAGACAATTCTTGATGGTCCCATCATCTTTAATCCCAGAAAACCCAGGAATCCACTTTCTTGAGAAAACACAACCCTTCCATCATACACAAGGTTGGCATTGTGTGGTGAACCTGATTCCGACCAATCAGGCGTGGGTTTGAGCATGAAGGAGGTCCATGGTTTGAGGGCCCCTTGACTGTGGTTCGGAAATTCCAGAGAAATTAGAGTAGAGGCAAGAGGCATACTGCGCTCTCATTAGGAAGTTATATATATGGTCCTTTAGGGTTGAAGGAGTAGAGTGAGAAGAGAAAAAAATTATGTTTTCTAGTGCCTATTGCTAGATTGGTACAAACAACATCATTGCAAACTCTTATTCTACCCTTTTTATCATGAGGTGTTCAAGTAAAATAATTTGTATGTTTTGTGTTTGTTTGTTTTGTTGTTTGTTTTGTTTTTCCTGTTGAACATGTTTAGGTAAATCCAGACTGACGAGAGGCATTTTTTGTTGGGGGAAAAAAACCTGAAACAAACAATTATCCATGTGTATCTGTAAGTGTGCATGGCTCCTATGTTTGAGGAGATACACAAATTCAGTTTCACATTTTGTTGGAAGTATTACATTAGGTAGAACTAATTCTAACAAAGTTTTGAAAAAAGATTCATTTCTGAAATCTTTTAACCTGCTCAAGGTAGAGAAGTGTGAACAATCTTCATCTTTGAAGTCCGAAGAGGGACAGCTAGCACTTTTATCTCAGTCAGGGGTCCCATTTCAAACCAATGGTGACAGCTCAAATGGTGGTAGAGCCCTGGCCACCAGCTACCCCCCCCTTCCTCCTTCTTGCATTAGATGTGTGGTATTCTCTCAGCTTGGGGTCCCATTTCAAACCAATGGTGACAGAACTATCCCAGCGGAAGACGCCTTGTCAAGCCCCCCTCCTCACTCTTGCATGGAGAGATGCTGTTTTCTCATTAACTGGACCTTGCGGGGTCGCGTGCCTCTTAGTACCTCTTTGTACCACTCTTGAAAGGACTTCCTTCTTATTCTTCTGAAGATGTGGAAAGATGGGGAGAAGAGGGCCGGGGAGGGATTGAGAAAAAGAGAAAAGGGAAAAGAAGAAAACAAGTAGAATTAGGAAAAGAAGAAGAAGAAGAAGAAGAAGAGGAGGAGGAGGAGGAGGAGGAGGAGGAGGAGGAGGAGGAGGAGGAGGAGGAGGAGGAGGAGGAGGAGGAGGAGGAGGAGGAGGAGGAGGAGGAGGAGGAGGAGGAGGAGGAGGAGGAGGAGGAGGAGGAGGAGGAGGAGGAGGAGGAGGAGGAGGAGGAGGAGGAGGAGGAGGAGGAGGAGGGGGGGATTGAGAAAAAGAGAAAGAGAAAAGAAGAAAACAAGTAGAATTAGGAAAAGAAGAAGAAGAAGAAGAAGAGGAGGAGGAGGAGGAGGAGGGGATTGAGAAAAAGAGAAAAGGAAAAGAAGAAAACAAGTAGAATTAGGAAAGAAGAAGAAGAAGAAGAAGAAGAACGAAAAGGAGGATGAGAAGAAGAAGGAAAAGGAGAAGAAGAAAAAAAAGAACAAAAAGAAAGTAACATGAAGAATCAAGGTCTTACCCCCCACTGAAAATGGATGTATGATTGAAATGAAACCATATTGAATAACATATGAAAGAAATATAATCAAGACAAACCGGCCTCGTTTTATTCATGTAGACATACATTTAGATATTTTCACCAAGTAGGGAGGATATCATTAATTTTCAGTCATATTCTCATTTCTACCAGTCTCCGACAAATAATTGACACGTGGTATTGTAATTTGATACCACTCCTCCACGTGCCGTGACTTGAGAATGAACTTCATCGTTATGAACCCAGAGGGAAGCTGGTTCTAGCCTCAATCAAGCCAGTTTTCATTTATCTATATTAATACAAATGATATTATGAGAGCTTAAGATTATAAGAAAGTATTTATGTCTCACAAATATTCTGTAATGCTGTGCAGGAAAACTATATGTGAGGTGATAGGGTTTCCTATTAAAATAATAATGAAAACTCTTTTTTAAAATAAAAACTACATATCAACTTATGAAGCTGATCTAAGCACCTTGTAGTGTACTGTTCTGTTATCCCAGTCATTTCATTCAATTAGTGTTCTGCACGTACAGTGCTTCCACTCCACATGGGAGTATTCCTGTCACAATTGCATTGAAATCCTACCAGGTACCATTTAAAACCCTGGATGGAGAGAAGCAATGTAGATAAAATGCCTTGGTTAAAAGGTACTTTGTCAGAGCTCCGCACCCATGACCTTTGCATCCCCAGTCAAGTGATTCAACCGCTCAATGACGGACACGACACCTCCACTGACCTCTATATGAGCCTTGATAGGAGACTAGTTCACAGTTTGAACTGGGAGTAAATTAGTCCTGGAGGCATGTGTATACACACATCGTCAACAGATCAATTGATTGTGTATATCAGAGCTTTACTCTCCACCTAACATCAAGCTAATGCATGTATTTTGAACCTTGAAAACATGCCTTGTCGCTTGGAGGAATATATAACTGGAATATGTGTAGCCGGAATATATAACTGGAATATACAATTGGAATATAGATAACATGGAAGGAGGAGGAATGTATGCAAAGCGTGAGGAGTTTGATGTAATCCAGTGAATGATCGTGGAGGTAATGTAGTAGTAGATTACAAAATTTGCATGTTATCTGTAAAAGCCTAGGGATGTAATGGTAGAGATTGTCGATTGATGTCGGATATAGATCTTGTAGAGAGAGAGAGAGAGAGGGAGGAGGGAGGGAGGGAGAGTGGGAGGGACAGAGAGAAGGAGATGGTCAGAACAAAATGGAGAATGAATGAAGAGAGTTAGAGAGAAAGACACATAGTGTACTGCACATATTGGGAGATATATTGACAGAGAGAGAGAGAGAGAGAGGGGTGGGATAAGGAGAAGGGGATAAGAAAGAGAGTATGTGTGTGTGTGTGTGAGAGAGAGAGAGAGAGAGAGAGAGAGAGAGAAAAAAGGATCAAGACACATTTAGAGAGAGGTGTTAAGAACTGGCCCAAGGTGGAAAACAATGGAATACCAAATGGGACAATTTACATACAGGAATAGCGTCGCAAAGAAACGGGAAGGGAGGGAGTGGGGAGATAGACAAATAGAGAGAGAGAGAGAGAGAGAGAGGGGAAAGAGGATAGAAGGAGGAAAGGGAAATGGAGGTGTGGAGACGGGGGAAAAAAACTAAATGAAGTACTAGTAGAACTAGAAGTGTCACACTACAGAATGGTTGGGAAAACAAATATGAAAAACAATCTCTCCCTGTATATCATAATTTTGTCATTCAACTGATCAGCTTAGTTTCCAATGAATCAACATAATGTAATGAGAGAGAGAGAGAGAGAGAGAGAGACAGTGCATTCATGTTGCTTCACAGAGACAGTGGGACATTACTAGAGATGGCAAAACAGATACAAGTTGAGGAAAAAACCCAGAGACACAAACCAAAAAGGTGAGAGAGAGAGAGAGAGAGAGAGATAGAAAGGATTGAGACATGTTTAGAGAGAGGTGTTAAGAACTGGCCCTAGGTGGAAAACAAGGGAATAGAATGGGAATGATTAACATACAGGAATAGAAAAATAACTCTTGCACACAGAGCATGCAGAAAAACTGATAAGACTTTTTGAGGCAAAAACACATCCAAATCAAGTGCCAAAGAAACAGAGAGAGAGAGAGAGAGGGGAGAGTAGAGGGGGAAAGGAGATAGAAAGAGCAGGGAGGTGGAGAAACAGGGGAAATACCAAATGAAGTAGAAGTGTCACACTGCAGAATGGTTGGGAAAAGTACGAAAAACATAATCTCTCCCCGTATATCCCAATGTTGTCATTCACCTGATCATATTAGTTTCCAATGAATCAATGTAAAAATAAAAAAAACATTTGTAATAAACTCTTTGTCAAAGATATTAGAATATGGAGTTATAGGTTTTTTGATGACGTTACATGTTATGTTTGCTTTTGCAAGGATTTGAGACTAAAGCAAATATATGTTGTGGACACTTATTAATGTATTTGAGGTGTGTAAACATGAATATTGTCTGCAAATTGACATCTGTAAAAACAAAATGCACCTGTTCACTAATAAATGAGGGTGAATAAAATCCATAATTGCATCAGCTCTAGGAGAATAAATGTAGCTAATAAAGCTGTGAGTTGTCATATTGTACTATTGATCTGAAGTCCATTCTGTGTTATGGTATCTCTCTCCAAGCCTAGCCTTGTTAATTACTTTATTATTGTTTGGAATCATATAAACATATGGCAGTAGTATCATTGATTTTATTTGAGTGCTGTGGTGTAGCAGTAACTAACTAATATAGAGGTTGTGTAAACAGCAAATTACAATTGAACAAGGACAATTGCAATCATCTTTAGATAGACTAATTACCAATAAAATAATACTAGGATTATTACAATAATTGTATTTTATATATTTATCTTATTTCTTCATGGAATGTATTTCCTACTTTTATTCCCATATATCCTAGGCTGAGCCCCATGAGCATTTTAAGTCATATACTTTACACACCCTTAATCCCCTTCTAGCATGCTACCTACAATATATTTAAAACATATATACTAGAGACAGAGTCGTTTTAACAAGCTTTTAACCTTTGGTTATAATCTATTCCAATTAAATTTTATTCATATATTCTTGTTGTTAATAAACCAAGTAACCTTCAGGCATCCATACACCTGAATTAAGTTTACACTATATAAACCTTGCATGAATTAACTAAAAGGTTTCAGGGTAACTACATTTTGCTATCTCCATCATGGCCTTAGTCTTGTGTCAAGGTATCAGTGATATTTTTAACAAGGACATTTGACATTTTCATTGTTGTGTCCGTCCTTGATATTTTTATCCAAATCTAAACATGCATAAACATTACGTACATGTAGATAATAGGAATTAGTGACTATTGTCTATTGTCTATAATTTGATCTAGGATAGAGTGTTGTAAACATACTGTACGTCTACTAGAGTACAACGTGACCATTAATTGGAGAGCCTTTAAGCGAGGCTGTATTGATCTCCGGTAAGAGATAGGTATAAAATGGGGTAACAACGTCAGTCGCCGAGAGCAGAAATTACATCAAGCGTTATAAATAACCCAGCTGCATAATTTCCTTTCGTGTGTGATGCCTGTATGCTGTTCCATGTATGATATTTGATGCGATGTCATTTTGGTGTGTGTGCGTCGTGGTGGTGTATGGGGCTTTCTAGGTAGAGCTAGCTGTGTGGGTTTTTATTACATGTTTACTTTCTTGATAGCTTTGAGTCATGTGATATATTATTATTCAATCTTTAGAGTCATAATTAGTTTAATTTTATTCTTTTGGAGTCTTATTTTGTACTCATCATTTCCGTTACTACTTCAATAAATATAAAAAAAGAATTAAAATGTGTCGTGACTAATGCTAAATTGCTGATGTTTTGTTCTCGTTAGGATCAGGTAATATGCCCATTTACATAATATGGGAAAAAGTGCTTTTTGAAGAAATTAATTTGAAGTATCTGCCATTTGTTTTTATTTTTCAAATTATGTTTATCATTTTAATGGTTGATTGATCAGCTGAAAATAAATAATGATGTCTGAGTCCTGGTATCAATTTCATTGTCAACATGGGAGCAGATGCTTTTAGCTGATGGTTTTGTTTTCAATTGCTGTTATCTTCAATAAATAGTCATTTATCAATTATTGCCAAGAAATATGATAAGTTAGGATTAAACAAACAGCTGAGCGTCTGCAAATTTCCATATTGTTCCTTTTGTGTGAGAGTCATTCAACTTTAGCAACCTCTTACTGTCGTCTCTGCCAGTAAACACCAACCTTTAGACTTTGATTAACGTCAAAATAGAACAAGAGAGCAGAGAATATTTGTAACCGTTACAGTCTAGTTTTCAAATATTTAATCTTACAATCGATCATGTTTTTCTTCTTTTTATCGGTACTTTTGTTGGCATAACCGTTGTTATGTTATAAAATTCAAACGACCATTTGCTGAGAGACATAAGGGCATTCACTCTTTTGATTCAACATAGAGTGATATTTATCATCCTTCTAGCACTCATCTGAAAGACAGAAACTTTCTAAAGAGTATATTTCTTAGCAACCGATTTTGTTCTTGTTGATGTTGTTTTTTATTTAATTGTTATGTTTTTGCTACTCTCCCCCATATGGATGTACAGTATATGAATCATACTCATATACTTGATGACCTCGACCTCACCCATACATGCATGTACATAATTTCTCTGTAAAAGTGAGACTTTATACATTTTTTTTTTAGGGGGATGGTTTTTTTTTTTCTGCTTTGTTACGTTTTATTTGTTTTAATTTTGTTTGCTATTTTATATTTCATAGTATCTCTGTCATGAAATTTATTACAATGAATATTTGTCTGTTTGTTTTTCCTTACAGATAGAGAATATTGAGAAATGTCTAGGATGTCTAAACTCTAAAGGAGTAGCAACTGATGGTCTTTTAGCCAGAGGTGAGTGTTATTTTTCCTATCCTATTTTTCAGGAGGGGGGATTGGGGTAATTGATCTGATATGATTTTCAAAGCAGTATTCTTATTTTCACAAGAACACAGATCTTGGTATCGAAGTAATGCAACTTTTTGAAACTGATAATCCCATTTTTATCTCTCTATGGATCTATCATCATCATATGATGTATTATGTTGCTATTTCATTTAAAGTAAAATTACATTTCCCCATCTACATGTATTCAGTTTACTGTAGCTATGTGCATACCAAACAATCACATTATTATCATCCATCTCATTATTGCAAACTAAAAAATATTTCTATGATACAACATTTATAATATTTGCTCTGGCAAAATGCAATCTTGGCTTTATATCATCACAGGATGAAGAACTATGGCTTAGGTTTCTTGCGAGTGCATGGTTGTTCATTGTATGCAATAACAACATTCCTGAAAACAACACTGTCCCACCTATTCCGTTCCACATCATGTTTCTTTCCAATTTAGATCTACACCAAGGCAACCTCAAGTCCGTCTTGGGACTCTTCTTCTCCCTGTCACGCTACAAGCAACTCCTCCAGCAAGAGGATCAAGAAAGGCGCAAGAAAGCTGCCGCAGGAGGCGGGAATACAGTTGCCCAGCAACGAGCGCAGAATGCAAAACATGCTCAGGTGAGGCGAGAAGACAACGTTTGATTCTATCCATCTCGACCTCTCTAGAGATTCTTTACCTGTGATCTATAAATAACTAGTTGCATAAATTGTATACATCGTGTATACATTATTGAGTGATGTGCCTAATACTGTAGTAGTGTAGGTTAGGTTATATTGCCCCAAATACAAAGTTCTTGCAAACGGGTTGACAGTTAGCACATACATATAATTTCTTTACTGTATATGTAAGATATACCAAGGCATAAAGATATAATTGTACAGTGTATATATCTTTAAACCTGTATCTGTTGAGTTACATACAGTACCGGTAAGTTTTGTGATAATAGCAGTGTGTTAGTAAGTATAAAGTGAACCTGATCTCTTCTCTCACTCTCACTCTCTCTCTTTAATTGATTGGTATACATAATGTGATGTTGATATCATTGGATCATGTGGCTCTTGCCTTTGGAAAACAGAGACTAGCTATCTTTAATTAAAAACAAAATGAACTTAGATTAGATTTAAGTGAATGCTCTGCCTAATATCACTGCATAGGATAGGCAAGTTTAGTTTCGCATGAGAAATATAGCTCCCAAAGAAACTTTAAATGAGGACAAAGTTCTAGGCACCTGTGCCTTGACTACCCCCCTCCTACCACCACCATTTTTTTTGTGTCCAGGTGTTATGTGTATTTGCTCACTAGACCAAGGTGCACTAAAGTCAAGTATAACATGAATAGAAAAGGTTTTGGGTGAATAGGTCAGCTCAGTAAACAACTTGGTATCAGTTCTTATGTTGACTATGTGTGATAAAGGTGTTATTTCCTTGTTGACAAACAAACAAAGACATCACTAAATATATGGTCATTTCTTGGGAATTTGCAATGGTTAAATGTCATTCCTGGTGTAAACGAGGAAGACATGACAATGTTATATAGTCACTGTAAACCTTGGGAATCTGTAGCTATCACATATGTCTTGAGCTCTATGAAGTCAAGTTTTTACATCACAGGGTCTTCAGAGATATACTTTGTAAAGATTGAACATTGAGTATTTCTACGTCTTCCATACGATGTATTCTGCTAAGCTTCTCTTTGTGAAGATACCATACCGGTACATGTCTTAGCTCAGTAAGAAGTCCAGTCTCTCTTTTTTGTAGTCAGTACCTTGAGATATATGCTACTGTCTTTAAAGATTTCCTTCTTGTTCTTGTGTTAATCCTGAAAAAGGTAAGATATGATAATATATACTTATATAGCTTTTCATTATTGTTAGTGCATGAACTTTTTTTTTTTGGGGGTGGGGTGGAATGAGAAAATAAAAAAGAATTAAGAGATGATGCGTATTTATGAATCAGAAGAAGCATCAAAGCTCTAGTTAAGCTTGTATACATGTACTTAGCTGCGTGTACATATAATGTATATCCTGGAAAGTTAGGACACCACTTAATTTCTACCCTTGATGTCGTTGTCATTGTTCTTTATTCGGGAATGAAAAGATTAGAGAGGAAGAGGAAATATCAGATAGTTCAGAACCATGGGGAGAAACAGGAAAAGTAAAAGGTTTTGTCCAGGTTTGCTTCCCAGGGTAGATCTATTCTGATGGAAGGAAGCTATGAGTTACATACAGGTATTGAATGCAGTATTATGGTACAGAATATTCCTAAAGTGCGTGATAGCAAGTATGAAGTAGTGTACATCAGGTGCCATGTATGCATTACTTAATTGAGGATGAATTTTGGAATATTTTTAATTTTGTTAATTAAAAAAAATGTAAACTTGTAGGTCACTATTCTTGTTCATGAGTAAGAGCTATCACTTTGTCTATTGAGAGCTTGAAGGGCATTAAATCTGTGCAAAGTAATAAGAGTTAAAATTAAAATAAGAATGAGCTACTTTTAAACTTTTCTTTCATTTTTGGTATTCCTGTATTTTTTTTTGTATTTTGTATTTTTAAATTGCATTCTGTATTTTTTTTTTAAATCAGACAATAAATTATCTTGATTTCTAAATAATGTATTACTTCATAAATTCATTGATTGAGTTTGATAAATGTATAGTTTTAAAACAAGTTATTCTCACACTCTCTATTTCTCTCTTCCTATGTATCAGCCTCCTCCACCACCACGTCCAAATGGTCACTCCAAGCCCTCGTCAGCCCAACTAAAAGTAACAGGTGCCCGTCTTGCAGTCAGGCCTCAGGCCACCGTCAGCGGAACTTCTTTGTCCGTTGGGCAACCATCATCACACAACTCATCAACCAACAACTTGTCGGTTGCCTCAAACTCAACCAGAACTCAAGGACGGGCTATACCCAATGGGACAAGTCGAGCCAATGGAAACAATAATAACATAGCAGGACAAGCAGCCTCAAGGATTAATGGCTCGTATCAAGGAATTAACAAGTCGTCTCAGAACTTGACCAGTGGTGTTCAGAAACAGACTGAACGACAAGTCCACGTTGGGGCAAGTAACGGCGTAACGCAACAGGCGAAGGTTGCCCCAAACCAGTCAGTCAGACGCGTTGCACAGAGCGGGGCAAGTAAAGGTAGAGAGGTGCAGAGTACGGGGAGAGCGGTGCAGAGTTCGGGAAGAGCAGCCTCACGGTCGCAATCGCCTCCTTCGCATGTGCATTTGAACGGGGCTAGTAATCCAAGCAGAAGTCGAGCGACGCAAGGACAAGCATCGCAGGAAAGAGAATCAACCCGTAGCACCAATCAGCAAAAGTCGGGACGGGTCACATCCAATCCGCATACATCGGGGCGCTCCACTCCCAACCCGCACACACAGCTTGGGCAACCTGCCCTCAACGGATCTAGGAACACTGTAAGTGTCGATCAGCAAAAGTCAGGACGGGTCACACCCAATCCGCATACATCAGGGCGCTCGACTCCCAACCCGCACACACAGCTCGGGCAACCAGCACTCAACGGATCTAGGAACATTGTAAGTGTCGATCAGCGCCGAACAGCGGGGCAAGTTCCGAAGCAACGTTCGTTATCGCCCACCGAACAAGTTCCTTTGAAACCCACCAACCAAAGTACTGTTAGCAGCTCAAGCAGTCACGGGGCAAGAAGTCAAAGCGGGGCTAGTAGCTCCGGCTACCATCATTCATCTGGGCGGTCGTCCGGCGGGTCAGTGACCAGTATGCCCAAGCCCCAGACAAGGTCCAGCCATGGGGCTACGAGTACTGCAGGGGTTGTACGGCGGCAGCCCCCAGCTGGCTCATCCTCGCAAAACTCAGGTAAGAATAGAAGGCATGTTTCTTCTAGAAAGTAAAGTAATGTTTGGCTGCATGTAGGCAAGAGATGGCAGTGAATCAATCTTAGTGACATGACATGTACATGTATGAATGCATGAAATTCAATCTGAGATTTACATGTATGTATGCATTGTTTTGTTATTTTATGTGTTACATAAATGAAAATCAGAGTTGCATTGGTTGGCCATCAAACAAGTACATTGGAGACACAAACTGGTACAGTTGTGTTGGCAGTTTTGCTTGGAATTTAGAAGTGCAGTTTGAAAAGTTGAGCTGCCAATCCTCTGAAGAAGCTAAATAGAATCTATCCTTGTGGATATTTTTTTCTTCCATATGTACTTTTTGTCTATAGAGCTCTGCAAACTTCTTCATATATTTCCTCTCTCATGCCATCATTTTTTTTAAATTTTACTGTCTCTACATGTATATTCCCCATTATTTTAAAGCTGGAATGACGTATTTCTCTTCAATTATCGTCAGGTTCATTTCGCAATTAATCTTCTTTCAGAAGCACTTCTGTAGGAATGTACATACATGTACCTCCTCCATATGTTGCATATTGAATACAGTATACTCCATGTCTTGAAAAGAAGAAGAAGAAAAATGTCTCGTGAATTCAAAAGACGTAATTCTTGACAACTTTTATCCTTCTTCACTCAACGGTTGCAGGCAATGTTCGTAGGAAAGGTAAACTGAAAAAAAAATATATACTCTGCGTGTATATACCTCACAATATAGTTGTTGTATATTTTTTATTTAATCGACAGATATTCAGCCTTATTTACAATATAGATTGAATGACTTATCTTTCACTTACAACTTTTTTAAATCATGTTCATTTGTTGCCAGTTCAATTTTGCTGATTTTGATCATCACACACTTTTGACATTTTCTTTCCCAGTTTTTACATTTGGTCCTTTTTTCTTCCTTGTATTTTGAATTTTGCATGACGTGTGCAGTGAAGCAGAGTTTAAGCAGGAAATGCACTATTTTATTGTCCATGTGAATTGATGTTGCTCTGTCATTCTAAATCCCAGGAAAACAGGAAATATTTCTTCTTCTCTTTGCAGCATGTTTTTTTTTATTATTGAGAAGAAGAATTATACAATTAGTTTAACAGAATTGTAAGGTGTCTTTGTTCAAATTGTACTTAAATATTTATTCTCACAAAAAAAGAAGAAAAAAACTGTCCTCTTTAATCTTGTTTGAAACCTGGCAGAGATACAGTACTTATATGACAGTAATTTTGAATGGGCAAAGATGAGTGAACATGCATTGATGAGCATTTATGCCCTTTTTGCAACTAATTAAAGCATGGAATGAGTAATAACCTGGTGGTCAGAAAGATCCTGTGTGATATCTTAGACTGTAGAATCATTGGTCGGTTTGCTGTGCCGTGGGCTTTGCATTAATTAACGCTTCTCATTTTTGTAATTGACATTCTTACATATTATAAACAAAATGATATCATCTTGAACTTTCAGTTTTGGTAACGCGTCGTCTATGAATGAAATGTATATTTGATAATGAATCAAAATAGTATACAATTTACTTAACCACATGTATGATAGTGTAACCTGTGTAAAGAGGCCACCTAACCCTTTGAGTGCTAGACCAGAGATAGGTATAGGCAAGAATAATGAGCACTATATCATAGATAAGTATGGAGAAGAATCTATGAAAAATGAATTATGTATTCATATTTATCAAATCATATTTATTGGGCTATGGGACGGAGAAAATGGGTCTGTATTTTCAGATTTTCTGTCTTTCACTTATTTCCTTAAAGCATGCATTGCAGAATACTATGAGAAATGTATTCCAGGAAAATGATAATTAAAATAGTGCATTCCATTTGATAATATTTGTCTTTAAATACAGGTGGTCAGTAAAGCAGGTTTGACTGAACTAGATTCATCTAGATTACTAACCTAATCCTACCTTTGCCATATTCCTATCCTAAACCCTACCCCCAACCCTGAATCCATATCAAGACTAAATCTGAGTAGGACAGATATGTGAACTGGTTGTTAGTACCACTTCACGATGCTTATTTATGCCTGGTTGTTTACTTGCATGGTTTGCGGTGATTACTTAAGAAACATTGAATGATACTAACAGTCTCCATTTTTGCTTTATGGAACAAAGCTACCACTAAACCTGGGAATGGGGCAAAAGGTAAATTATTCCTTGTTTGTATCTTGGGTATTTAGAGGAGAAAATTATTCACCTTTGTCATTGGTATATCATTGGCTTCGATTCCATTAGGTAGGAGACTATTGAAAAGCTCTGACAGAATTTGAGAGCTGTGCATTTCAATGCTATGGTATCAAAAAGGTTGAAAATATATCATTAATATGTTTAAAGATGTTCTGTGCACATAACAAATTACGAATGTACTGCTTGTAAAGGAAGATTTGAAGTAGAAGTAGGAGAAAATGTAAGAACGATTAATGCTATGTTGTATCTTGTTAGCTTCAGATCTTTGTACAATCATGACAGATATCATAGAATTTGACATGTAAATGTTTACACACAGAAATAAGCCTAGTGTTCAGGTTAAGGGAAACATACTGGTTTCCACGAATTGACAAAAATGTTGAAGAGAAAATCAAAACATGTGTCAAGAAAACAACAAATCCCACCGCTACCACCAACTAACAAAAGCCATAGAATGAAGGCATAGAAATCTTCCTGGGATAGGCGGTATGACGTGACTGAAAATAACAATATCCTTTGGAAAACTATAAAGGATCATCAGAATACAGAGACTTGAGGTGATTTCTTCAATAAAGAGTCTATTTAAAAAAAAAACACTATAGAATTACACATCACATGTGTTGTTTTTAAATTGATCATCACACTCTTCAACAAATATTTTGTTTCTCTTTTTTTCAGAAGAAATCAAAGAAATATATATATATATAGTTTACTAGAGTTGTGTAGTTTTCATTTTCGAACCAATAATGCATTTATGTGCTTTTTTAAAAGATGTTGCTTCAAATATCCTCCTTGCCTTGATATTAGGTTAATCTATTTTTAAGTGTAAAACTTGGGTGATTTCATATAGATAAATTTGATTTTGTATGTTGAAGTGCATACCATGCTTTACACAATATGTATCATTTTTTGAATATTTAAAAAAAAAGAAAGCGGTAGTGTGTTGCAGTCATTGTATGCAATGTTACATTGCCAAAAGTTTTTATCATCAATATGCTCAATAGACTCAGACTGATTTTTTATTAAAAAACATGACAATTGAAAAAGGAAAATAAACTGCTAGTGTTTAGTGGCTTTATTCATCAATTCATGCTTCTGTACTCATCTTGTATATCCATCATTAAAGCAGATGAAAAGCCATGTGTAGTTTGCAAGCAGAAACCTGTGCCAGTGGAAGTACAGGGGGTTCAAGTTTGTAGACTAAAACCAAGACCTACACTAGGCCTATACTAGGCCTGTACTTGGTTTTTTACACTACTAGCATCTCATTTAAGATTACCTGAAGTCAAATTCAATTTTATGGAAATATGAAAGTTTAATGCCGGATTAAAAATGGAGCTATCATGCAGAACTACTTACATGTATTGGTTAAAAGCTGTTGGGGCTGTTGTAATATAGAGTTGATATATCTAATAGCTAATAGGTAGTGATTAAACATCAACATCTTCTTGTTGCCAACAAGTCATGTAATCAATATTAGTGTTGGAAATGGTCGAGAGTATCAGTGGGCCCTCTACTGTTTGGGCTTGTACATGTACATGTAGAGGCCAAGGGTAATGGGATAATGTTAAAATGTATCAAACATTTAAGCCTATTCTGAACTGTATGTTGTAGGAAGATTACCATGTTTAATGTCTTTCATTTCCAGGCTCATTCTTTCATTAGTACCTTGGGCTAGCCAGAAGTGAGATGTCATTTCTCTCCATATGGTTGTAAGAACATTTTGCTTTTCAATGGCAGGGATATAGTGTATTTTTGTACATGTATAGAGGCAGTGTTATTTTGGCAATCAAATCAAGATGCTAAACAACAAAAAGTAACGTAAACGCTTTTGCTTCTTCTCTTGCAGGATCAAGCAGTGCTCGGAGCTCTTCCTCCGATATGGGCTCAAGGATCCCCACCCCTCAAAGCCGTGCTGCTGCTGCTGGGGGCGGAGGGCTCAAGGCTCCAGGATCCGGACAGCGAAATTCCATCGGTGCCTCAATTAGCAATGATAAGAGTCGAGGCCCCTCACCGGTTCCAAACTCGTATGGTGGGTTTGGAAGAAAAAAAATACAATAATATTTATTTTTACAAAAATTGTTTTACTTTTGATACAAGAGGATTTGTGCTGCAAAACAAGATGAATAACTTTCAACAAAGACATACTGAAGCTTTGCAATCATCAGAGTAAATTGCAAGAGTTCCTTGTCCCCTGTTAGCATCTGCATTGTTTAATTGCAAGACAAACATTTCAATATGTCTTTGTTCAGATAAATTGTTCGATATCTGTATTTGTAATTTTAATGTCACATCTTTCCATTTTTCCTCAATTTATTATTTCATTTTGTGATGATTAGCTCTCTCTGTTTTTGTCAGATTCCTCTAATTTCTGTATTTGTTATAATATAGGGGAAAATTTGATAACTTCTATTATTTGAATAATCTACATGCATACTCTTTTTTTCTTGCCTGCCTGTAAATTCAGATTCTTTTTTCTTAAAGAATGAAAAGGTAATTTTAAAGTGGGAAAGGTAAACAACAAGAGAATGGATACCGTGTGCATGCCAAAATCTTTCTAATTTTAATTTTTCATTTTCTTTTTAATTTGATTTAGGTGCAATACCAGGATCCAAGAAGACATCATCTCAGGTCCACCAGTCTTCATCAGGCATCCCATCTACCTCATCTACCTCCAACATCAAGCCTCCTGGCTCCGGTCTAGCTGCACCCCGTTCCCAGACCAGAAGCCCATCCCCTGGCATGGCATCCAAGAGCGGAGCAGGGTCCACATCAAAGCTCGATGCATCAA
Organism: Mesocentrotus franciscanus; assembly: GCA_037976565.1. Taxonomy (NCBI): domain Eukaryota; kingdom Metazoa; phylum Echinodermata; class Echinoidea; order Camarodonta; family Strongylocentrotidae; genus Mesocentrotus; species Mesocentrotus franciscanus. Next base: position 1,082,479 of record CP137681.1, on the reverse strand, counting down.
AGAGCAAAGCCAGGTCTAGTTCAGTGCCAGCTGGCCAGAAGGGTATTCCAACCCCTAAGAGCAGTGGAGGGGGTGCAGGCAAGCCCCCTATAGCAGCAGGTGGTGGTGGTGGCGGAGGGGACAAGGCGGGGTCAAAGATACCCCCTGCAAACAATGGAAAGGGCTCCATGCTCACGAAGCTCAAGATATTTGGGAAGGATGGGAAAGGACCACCACCAACTGCTAAAGAGAAAGAACCGGAAAAGCCAAAAGATGCAGTTGTCAAGAGTAAGCCTGCCCCTGGGAAGTCGTCGATAGCAAAACCGTTACCCCCCAAGAGGGACTCATCAGCTGGTAGGCAAGCTGCCCCTGCCAAGAAACCTGCTGCAAAGGAATCAAAGTTACCACCTCCAAGCAAGGTAGAGAAGAAGGTCAAGGCAGAGGAACCTGTGCCTGAGAGCCATGAATCTCGAGTTGCAAGAGAGAGAACAAACTCTAATGGGGCTGTATCGCCTGGCCTAACCTTAGGGTCAAGTAGCCCCAAGAATGCTCTCAAGGCCGTGGCACAAAAAACAATCGGAAGAGCCTTTGGTGGGGCCAAACCAAGGACTTCCCCTAAACTAGGTCACAAGGAATATGTGCAATCTGATCTGACCAACAGTGACTTGAGCGATGAAGGCTCTAAGTTGCCGATGCCAGAAAGCAAGCTGAAATCAAAATTGCCATTACATAGTGGGGAAGGTGATGGAAGCGTAAGAAGCGATATATTAGAATGTGGAAAAATGAGCGGACTGAAAATGCCATCAAATAAATCGAGTACGAGTAAGGTAAAACCTGTGCAGACAGTCACAAGTCAACAGCATGGAGGCCCTAGTGGTGCCTCGCAGATTCCAAGTTCAAGGGGAATTCCCAAACCAGGTAGCACACAAAGGTCAGGACTCAAAGCCCCTGGTTCTATTGCTGCAAAGAAAACAGAATCCACTCCGAGCAGTGAGAAAGAAAGTGAGGAGAAAGTAACTTATACAAGGGGTGGTGCATACAGTCCTGTACCACCAAAACCTCCTCTACAGACTGAACCAATACCGATACTAGATAGTGAGAAAGCCGTTGTAGAACCTAGTAAGTCCCCTGTGGTAAAGACGCCGTCTTCGGGTGGTCGTAACTCCATTACCACATCGCCTAGTCACAACCGTTCCCCAGCTAACACGGCCACGGTTGCGCCATTCAACTATACTGGAAGTCGACCCCCATCCAAGGACTGCAGCGACACAATAAGCATTGCTGCATCTAACGAAACAGACTCTGTCAACAGCACTCCTATACACAGCCAGATTAGTATCTCTTCCACCACGAGTCAGTCATCAGAGAACAGTGTCATCTTCCAGCCAAAGATGGAGGAAGACTTCTGCACAACAGTTTACAAGAATGACAAGGCAGTCACAACATTTGGTACGCCAAAGCAACAGCCTCGTGTCCTCAAGTCCATCCCAGATGTCCAAAGCTCAAGCGATTACAACGTGACGGTGATGAACTCGCAGGTTGGTGCCAGGCCCTCGCCGGTACCGAACCGTGCGACTAAAGAAACAACCTTTGGTGACAGCATCACAACTCAGCTGAAGGAGCCTTCGCCAGAGGTGAGGCAATCTCCGGATATGCCCCACTCTCATCGTAGCTCCAGCTTGACTCGTAGAGGCTCCTTAGGATCGACCTCAAAACTCACGAACATGTCGACAGTGGCTGTCTCCATACCCACAGACTCTACTAGTGATACCAACGTCATGACAACCAAACCTGACGGCACCTACCAGCCTCTCCTTAGCAAAGTCTATCTTAACTCCATGCGACGGACCTTCTCCAACCGCTCACACCTCAATGACCTTCAGTTCACCGATCAAACCCTTATTGATGACTGCAACGACTACGTCAGCGAGGATATTGCTAGTGGCTACGTCAGCGATGGTGATATCTTGCATCGCTCTGCTGGCCTTGGCGATATTGGTAGTGGTTACATGAGTGAAGGAGGAGGCACGCTGTATGCAAGGCGTATTGGGATGTCGTTCAGAGTGCATGATGGAATGGCCGCTGTACGAGAGTATCTCTCCAAGTCAATGGATCTCAGTGACGAAGAAAGGTAAGGGACATCTCTGTAATCCTCTTTTATCAATGTTGTTTTTGTTGTCAACTTGTTTTGTTTGTTTTGTTTTATTTTTGTAACTATTTGATATTGATTTTCCAGTAAATATCACAGCATTTTACTCAGTGAATTCAGCTGATATACATTTTGGAGCTACCTTCATAAGCCTCAGACTAGGTAGTTACCTGTGCTATACAAGACATCATTATAATCATTTCAGATGATCTTCCCATGAGCTCATTAATTGACCACAAATATAGACTTTATTATTTATCTATCTATTCATACATGTATTTATGTATTTTTTGCAGGGGAGGGGGGCTTTTTTCTGAATAAGCAAATGGATTGCTTACTACCATTTGTGATGGCCAGTTGGTGGCTGCAGCTAGAAAAATAGAGTTTCATTCAGCTATTTGACTGTCTTGCATATAGACTGTAGAGGGAAGCAGATAGTTATTATGCATCCTCTGAGATGCAAGTTTCAAGCCACTTGCCTTAATACCGATTGCTAACTGGAGCATTGTATTGGAAAGTTAGAAGCTCAAAATGTTAAATATTAAATTACTAAAACTGGCATTTGCCTACCACATAGCTTTGGGAGAAAATAGAAGAGAAACTATAATGATCTCTCTATGGTTGTTTCTTTTTAAAACCATTCTCTTGACCCTTCTATATATTCCTTGATCAGCATTTTCTTTTTCATTCTAGATATTCTGATTTTCTGTTTTAACTTTGTGGCAAGAAGAGTTATTTTCCAGAATAACTAGGATATTTACTCACAAAATCATTTTGATGTATATACCAAAATAGATAGAAATGATATTCAAATTAAATGAGATCTTAATTCCAGTGATTAGCTTTGAATTTTCTTGATGTTTTGCAGCTTTTACATTAAAGGAGGTGATAGTTTTACGCAGAAAATAAAAGAAAAAGAGAAAACCCAATTACACATGCACGAATGGTTTGAAGAGAAATAATAAGAGTAGTCAAGATAACATAGAGGGTAATTAAGGAGTAAAGTTGTCTTGCTTTTCAACAGTAGATGGCAGCAAACCACTATGGCAGACAGTCTGTCACTGCCTTACCTCTGTAATCATTATCGCTTGCCTTCTCTCTAATCTCATTACATGGAAGAAGTCTTTCCTAATGCGTAGTTGGGCCAGGGTTTTCATGCTTCCTTTGGCATTTACCTCCGCACTTGAGATTGGAGATGGGTGTAAACATTTCTCTCTCGCTTGGTTGTTAGCTCTCTTACACGCTCTCTCTTTCTCCCTCTCCCTCTCCCCTCCTTGTTATGTCTCTCTCTCTCTCTCTCTCTTGTTCTATTCCCTACCTGTACATCCGCCTCCTCCTCCATCTCTGCTCCATCATTTCTCATACCTCTCTCTTGCATTGCATTGGACCCTGTCATATGTTGCTCAAAGGAAAACTAGGGAACAATACAAAATGTAGCTGAAGTCTACCATGATGCACTTTATATTCTTACATTATTTCCCTGCTTTATGTTGATCATATGAGTAGGGTCTGCACAGTGTGGACTGTGTTTTCATTGGGCCAAGTGCTAGGGATTTTCAAACGTTGAAAGGGATTGTTAGTACTGTAGGTATCCAAAGTGTGAACTGGTTACCCATCTAGGATAATGTATAAAATTCAAGGTACTGAAAGATTGGACGTACACTGTACATGTATGCATAATGAGAATGGGGTATTCATTAATGTGAACACTAGGGATATGGCATGTGATGTGTGGAGAGTGTGATTACTGAGTAATTCTCATATTGATATGAACAGGTTATGCATTGAGGAGAATGTTTGTGACATTGAAGTAAGCACAGGTTTGAGTCTGAAGCTAGGAATTAATGCAATTTCAATGTATGACTTTTAAAATGCGAAATGGGTATTCCATTAAAGGAAATTGCAAGATCTTTGAAATGTTGATAGATGTCAGGAGGTGTCCAAAATGTGAAAGGGGTATTCATTCATTAAGGAGAATGGTAGGGATCTGTGATGTTGAAATAAGCACAGGTGTGGGGCTAGAGAATGTCACAAGCTCACAGGAATCTACCGGCTAGGAATCTACCTGCTACCACTAGGTGTGACGACAGATGGACAAGCTGCAATTTCTAAATGGATTTTTAAAGGGGCAGGCAAAATTTGGTCTTAAACTTTAAAAAAAGACATGTTTAGACTTTGATTTCAATCTTTATTTTAGTCTTACTAGATGTATACGTATACATGTACCTACAAGTATACAGTATACTAGTTTTCAAATTGGTGATTTTGTAGGGTTTTGGTTAAATCGTTGAATATGCATATTTGGAATAATCGTATATATGTTTCTGCAGGATAGACCTATAATAGCAAAGGAGAACAGAGAAGAACAAAAACAAAGAAGCAATACAGCAATTTTATATCATTTTCACCAAAATATGGCCATCATTTCTATATTTCAATGATTGAAGGGCAATAAACATTTGCCATCAATTTATTAATTGGAATGATACCACAAGTGATTATAGAATTGAAAGCTTTCAAGATCATTCATTATTCAATTTGAATAATCATTTATTTAATAATTAACTAGATAATGTATATGGTAGAAGTGAAAAAAGTGTATTTGGAAGAACAACCCATCTCTGTACTTAAAATACAATTTGACGTGGTGCATCTACTTGTACTGTACGCGTACATGATGGAACCTTAAGGTTTCCCTTGTTTAGTCAGCTAATCATATACCACACCTGACGAAAACAGAATAAGAGCGCTCGGATCGTACGATGCTCGAACCTTCCCCTACGTAATTTACATGTGACCCAAAAGGATGAAATTTCATTCTTAAAAGTTCTATTTACAATTTTCACACCTCTCCCTCGCTACGTGCCTTATTAGCATTTACAGGTTTCTTGGTCTCTTTACTTTAGGCCGTGTGTCACTTTCCCCCTCTCTTCCAATCATATTTGCTACGTTTATATTCTTTTGGATGTCTATTTTAGTCTGTAGTCTAGATATTCTCTTTTTTATCTTCCTGTTTCCTCTTCCACTTATGTCCTGTATATTTGGGGGGTATGAAGAAAGAAAAAAAATCTCCACATGTCTTTAATGTATATTATGGATCTACACTGCATTTTTATTTGAATCAGTCATTACCCTTCTTTTCTCTCTCTCTTTTGCTTTCTCTCTCTCTCTCTCTCTCTCGCTGTCTCATGTAACTCCTCTGTCTCATGTGACTCGATCCCTCTGTCTTCTGTGTCTTCTTTCTCGTCTTCTTTCTCTTTCTCTTGTTATCTCTACATCTTTTTATCTTGTCTGTTCCTCTGTCTTTCTATCTCTCTCTCTCTTTGTAGCAGCGCTTCTTCTTTCCCCTTTCTCATCTTGTTGTTGGTACCCCTCTCCATCCTCTTTGCTCTCTATCAGCTGTGAGAGACAGAGGGGCATTACGTCTATGTCCAGTGATATGAATCAAAGCCTTTCTCATCTTGTTGTTGGTACCCCTCTCCATCCTCTTTGCTCTCTATCAGCTGTGAGAGACAGAGGGGCGTTACCTCTATCCCCAGTGATATGAATCAAAGCCTTTCTGGCACTAATCAGACAATAAAACATGTGCTTTACTAATTAATGAACCAATATTCAAATCTCACATCACTGCATTCATCCTTGCCCCATGACATAACTCGGTGCCAGAATGTCTTTACCAGAATTGCTGCATCGCTGCAAGAATCCGCTCTTGAATATTCCACAATGCCTCTTCTCTTAGCAGCCCTAGCTTCAAAAAGCTCTTAGTATAGCACCAAAATCCATAATAGAAAACAGAAAACCCATGAACATTTTCAAAGGTATCTGTATAGCAGGAGTTTATACTATAGAAGACGGACACTCCCACTAAATTATCTCTTTTCAATGCACACAACTACAGCCACGGGTTGAGGCTCTTTAAATATTCTGATTTGCTGAATTGAGTAAGCCTGAAGATAAGAGTCTCTTTATCCTTTGAAAGGTCAGAGAAGAAATGCAGGACACTGGCTGAATTCTGGGAAAACCTGCAGAATCTACCATCTAAACTCTCCCTGCTTATACATGCTTATGTAAATCAAAGGTACAACCAAAGCAGACAAGATATAGCAATATCGTTACTCTTATTATTATTTTCAGAGCCAATTATTGGGACATACCAATGTTTCAGATGTCTGTAATTCAGAATTGTGTGGGCACTATCTGTTCTTTTTTCTTAATAAGTTGTTTATACATTACATTGGTGGTAATAGCTGGGTCGCCCACTGACCGAAAAAAAAGAAATAGAATTAAGTTGACCACTAACTGCTTTAAAAAAAACTTTCAACATTTAGAAGATGACCAAAGAACTATCGCCCTGTAGTATTTATTACACTGCTTATTGATACCAATTCTGAAGTGGTTTAAACATTGCTTTAATGATAAGAGGGTTGATTATTAAATACAGGGCCTTCCTCAACATGATAACCCATGAAAGCTGAGTATTAGTTTATTATTGACTGCTAACAATAATGTCTTGGATGATTTTAGCATTGGGAACATACCCATAGTTATTAGTACCGTAGCCCCTATAGCCATCGTTCCATTGCTTAATTATACTGATTCTAAACTAAAGTGATTTATGCATAGTCATGATGAGAGTGTTGTAGTGTCTTGATATTTGAGTCTTGGTCAAAGCACCTTAAGGCCCATTTTCTGTTCCTTGGCCTTGGTCTTGGATGCTTTATTAGCCTTGGCCTTGAACATGAGGGTCTTGACTACAACACTGATTGATGGTACTAATAAATGTTAACCACTGACAATTTGAGCAGTGGGAACGTGACTAAAGTGCGGTAGCTCGGTAGCAGAGGCCACTGACCATGCTGAGTGACCATGCTGAGTGACCACGCTGAGTGACCTAGTAGGGGTAGCTAGTTCATGATTTATTCATTCTGTCACCTGTGGTCCGATGCTACGATGGTCAACTAATACCGTAGCTCTGAAACTCTAGCATAATAATGGCCAATTTCTCATTTTCTTTCTCTCTACAGGTGTACATGTATTTTGCCATGATATTACTTCTGTTTCCATCTTATCGACCTTTTCTTTTCTTTTCTCTATTTTCCCTTCTATATATGTGTATCTATTTTCATTTTCTCTTCCTTTCTTTTAACTCTGGCTTAAAATATGCCTCATCCATTTTATTTATTCCACAGCATATTTCTTTCTTTCTTTCCCACTCTTTAGTTTTCTATTCTGTATCCAGCTATTTCATTTCATCTTTCTTCCTCTTTCCACCTTCCTTATGCTCTGTACATCACAGTCCCTATCTCTCTCTCTCTCTCTCTCTCTCTCCTTCTGCTTCTGAGTATGGCTCTACCCAATCTCATCTCCCTCCTTTCAGTCTTTCTCTCATTCTCTCTTTCTCTGTCTTTGTCTCTGTCTGTCTGTCTGTCTCTTTCTCTCTCTCTCTCTCTCTCTCTGTCTTTGTCTCTGTCTGTCTGTCTGTCTGTCTCTCTCTCTCTCTCTATATATATATCTCTCTCTCTATATATTTTTCTTTGTCTCTGTATGTCTTTCTCTGTCTTTGTCTCTGTCTCTGTCTCTCTCTCTAACCTTCCTTGAAATGTCAATGATAAGGTTTCCATTGATTGATGTGCTGGCTTAGACTTGTTGCTGCATTCTGGGAAATAATTGCACTTCCTTTTGGCATTTCCATCTTCCTGATTACCCTGTTTTGTTGTAGCTACTTTCTCCATGATTTCTTGTTGTCTCAGTGTCTGTTTGGCTATGGGATAAATAGCCTCTATCCACATCAGTTTGTTTTCTTCATATTCCTTCCATTCTTCAACTTTTCAATTCTATAACTTATCTTTATCCATTTGTGTATGTTGTATTTTCTGCTTCTTTGCTGCCACGGTCTATACCCCCTCTCTCTCTTTTTCTCTCTCCTCATTTCTGCCACATGCTAAAGATTAAGTTCATATCTCATGAAGTATTGATTTGCCTCTGCCTCCCCCCTCCATACTAATCACTTCCCTCTCCCTCTTTCTCTTTCTGTTTCTGTTTCTCTTTCTCCCTCACTCGTTGATTATTTCTCCTTCCCCCTTATCTCTGACACAAACTAAAGATCAAGGCATGGATACAGGTACGGAAGTGATGTCATATTTCATAAAGATATATTTCTGGTTCCCTGTGTTTCCCTTCCCACATCTCTCTCTCTCTCTTTCTCTCTCTCTTATTCTCTCTCTCTCTTATTCTCTTCCCCTCTTCCCTCTCTCTTACTGTACATACATAAACTGAAGATCAATGGGAGTTCATATCTCATGGAGATAGCTATGTATCTCTCTCTCTCTCTCTCTCTCTACCTCTCTCTACCTCTCTCTACATCATCATTTTTCTTTACATCTCTGATGGTGCACAAAAGATTAACGCATGGATATTTGGATACAGGTATGGATGCTAGGTCATATCTCTTGACAGTTTTACCGGTAAATTATGCACACACAGCCTTTCTACCATGCATCAAGTTGAATGATACATGTCTATTTACATAAAGAGAGAGAGTGAGAGAGAGTGAGAGAGAGTGAGAGAGAGACCGGGGTGGGGAGGGAGGGGGTAAGGAGAGGCAAGGTGGATATAAAGAGAAAGAGAGAGGGGGAGGGAGATGAATGTACCAAAGTCAAATCAAAATATTATTTTAGCATGAATAAGATTATTATTATTATTATTATTATTATTATTATTATTATTATTATTATTATTATTATTATTATTATTATTATTATTATTATAAGAGTTTGTTTTATATTAGAGTAATCTAAGAGAGATACAATTGAAGGAAATCCTCCACCCCTTTCCATTAAATACCACTTTTAAACCTTTTTTTAAAGGACAAAGAAAAAAAACTGCCTGAATAATTGGAACACTTCTCAATACGCCATAAACGGCCATTCCTCTTTTTAGGCCCCATACTTACACACCTGAGAGGCGATGCTGAATTTCAAAGATATCCCTTAAATTCATTCAGAAAAAAGGGAGCAGACCTCATTTTCTATCTTCTTCACTCGATGTAAGAGGATTCCATACTTGACCTGGTACCTGACCAGTCGGACATGTATTCACTCCAAAATGACCACAAAGACTTCAGGTAGATCATTAGAGAAGGAGAAATGCAATATGTGCTTTTGCTGAGCAATATGGAGTATTGTGTTCGTGGTCAACTCTGTCTTTTTGTAGGCTAAATTTTTATCATTCAAGACATATATATGCATTGGTATCAGATTAACTCCCAAGTAATATATTTTCCATATTTTTGTGGATTATAGTTTTACATAATTGCAAAATCTCTTCTTTAGTTAATGAATAGGAAATCTTTCATGATGTTTCCAAAATGTATAGCACATTCTTCTCTCTATGAAGTCTTCTTGGTATGGTTGTCATCGCTATTTGGTTGTAGTTCTGATTTGTATTGATAGAGGACTTGGGGGGGGGTGCATGGTTTGAAAACATTTTCTTCCTCTACTTGGTGATTTCTTCCCTCTTCTTTATCGTCTGATACAATGCTATAATGTGCATGGTTCTATCTTTATGTACAGTGAATGTCTCCTTAATGTAAACATCGCATCACTTTTGCCAAGGATGCTATCTTCCTTTCCGACCCTAAACGACCAGTTAGATACAGCGCAGAGTGCAACTCGCTCGTTTATTACCAGCTGGGATTTCAAATTTCGTTGACATTTCGACTTCAAACTCAGACAATTTGCCTGATCAATATGCTAAAAATAGTTGTTCTTTGAGCGGTTCTGGATGACCCCCTATGGTTTCTTGGTATATGGTTTGTGTTATCAGTCCGCCTAGATTGGTATAAACCAATGTAGTTTAGTTACTTCACTCATTGACTTCCGTGTACATAGGCAGTGTACTTTTAACCCACATAGACTATGTACACATCTATGTACATGGACCCAGAAGGGTTTATGTGTTATGCCTCTCTGGCTCCTAGTGTTTTACTTTACTTTTTTTGTTTGCCTCTCTGAAGATTACGTGAGGATCCAGCTTCACTTTGGTTTCCTCTCTTGTAGTAGATGCTATTTTAAATTTGTAGTTGCTCATCACATACTACTTTTAAAATGTAATTTCATCCTATTATTTTCTTGGTTTTTCCTGTCTTTTCCATGTCTTTCATTTCATTATTTTCAATACATTGTATTGTGCCCTGATTTATTGCTCTCTTTGCGTTTATCTTTTCACCCATCTCTCTCCACCCCTCCACCATCTCTCTATCCTTCCTCCCCTCTCTCTCTCTGTCTCTCTCCCTCTCTCTATCTCTCTTTCTCCACCCCTCCACCCCTCCTTTAAGCTCTTTGTATATCCCCCCACTTTGTAGTTCTCTCTCTCCCTCTCTTCCTTAGCCATATCTTCTTACCCTCTATCTGATGCATTTCAACCTTTTATCCCTGTCTAGAAGGTTAGATCTGATTTAAAAGTGTCAATTTCACATATTCTCCCTGAAAAAACCACTTCCAAAGTGTACATATCACTCAGTATGCAGTTATATTGTTTGTTTAGAAAGGAAAAGATGTCAGAAATTGAAGACAAAAGGAGACGGTAGAAATGGCAGAGAAAATGTCAAATGTTCAGACTCCCGTTTTCAATATCCATGTCTGGACCCTCAGGAAATGAGAATGTTTTACAGACTGAAACATTAATGTGTTTGCTGGAAACTTTGAGTTATGTCATGTACTTGAATAAAGAATGTGTGACCTGCCTGCACATTACATCTTTGATAAGTAATATGTAATTGCTTGATGTTTTATATTGTGTCTCTGCAAAAGACTTAAGTGTCAGACTTGATAGGGGAGGGGCAAGAAAATTTCACTTTTCATCAAATGGTAATAGAAATTGATACAAATGTATTTATAGATTGGCTCATTTAGACATTCCTTGTAAAACTGTGATACAATTTGTAGCACTCTTATACACTACATATAAATTTAGCTTTCTAGATGAGATGTGAAACTACTGTAGTCCCCAATTTTCTTTTAAATAATTCAAATAGTTTTAAAATGTGATTTAAGAAATGTGACATTTCAGTTCATAACCTCCATATCTGATGTGAAATGATTTATTAATTTACATCAAACATATATGTTCTGTATTAATGCTACCTTGTCACAGAAGTCTAGAAACAAAACAGGTTTTAATATTTGCAATCCTATCCCACCTCTGAACCCCTCCCCCAAATAACAACAACAACAAATATCAACAACATGAAATACACATTGTACAACATCACTGGTGTTAGTACTGCTGGAGGTTCTGAGGTGCTTCTGTTCTTAGTTATGTTAGGTAGGAACAAATTGATTCTTAAATCTTCTACTATCTCTTCTATTCATATTATTCCACCATCAACATAGCAATCCATCCCATGTTAACACATTGCCGATCAATGAACTCCTGCTTTTCTCCGCCCATATTTATCTTTTGTCTGAAGAAGAAGGGAAAGCCATTCATCAATGTGTAACTTGTTTACAGAGGACCTTTTCATTCCTATCTACAAAATGGATCGATTGTTTACTTTCTTAATGTATCGTAAATTAGCAGCTCCCCCTCACCATAGCAGTTTGTAAAGGTCAGATCCATCAGTGTTAGTCGTTATAAGTCTGTCTTTATATCTGTTTTTCTTGTGTATGTGCTCTTATCTTCACCATATTTACAAGAAATGTACTGTTGCATTTAATTTGTATATTTTTAATAAAAGAATTTTTTAGATATCTTTGTTTTAATTGCTGTGGCAAGGAGCCTCTAGGAATTACACTTACAGTTTGGTGTTGTCAGTGAAATATTCATGTAAAGGTCAAAAGGTCAAAAATATATATCACATGATCGTATCACATGATCGTATCACAACATAAGCACAGTGAAATCAATAGCTAGGATGTGGCATTGAATACAAATTATAGCAGGAGGTACATACATGAATAGTCTTCAACACTGGCAGTTATTTGATATAAAACGGTGGATTCACAATCCTTGGCGCCATCTAGTGACACCAGTGTTTAGTTGATTTCACATGATGCATCAAGGGAAAAAGTTGACAAAAATATCAGCTCTGGCTTTGTTTTTATATACCCTAAGAGATGAGGGTATTTAATACAAAGGTTTGAAGGCTTGTCCGAGGTCAACATTTCGCCTGTCATGGCTCGTCGATGGGGGCGCTGTTTATTGTGAATCCACTCTATTGCCACATACCATCATTTCTGAAAACTATATATATCTATGAAATCACTAGGGCTTTCAATATTCTTCAGCCATTTCTCACAGACTCGTTACCTTTTCCTCATTACACGCCTTTGCAATCAGCACTTGGTTGCCATGGCAACTGACTGTTATTGCCAATGGTAAGCCTTGTTTTGAAATATTGTCATTTGCCCGGGAGATTTATGTACGTCCGTGAAGCCCAGCGGCCATTATGAAGCCTTTAGTAATGTAAGGGTTTCAATATTGAAGCAATATACACTAATTACCTATTGGCTCTCATAAATTTTGTTTGAGAATTCGCCGCTGCCACCAGGCTTATCACATTATCTGTCAAGGAAGAAAAGTATAGGGTTTTAAATCATTTTTATCTCCATTCAGTCAGGGAGGTGAACAAACAAACATTCAAAAATTTAAATTTGAATATTGAAGAAGTATGAATTGATACATGTATGAGGTCCCTTGTGGCCAGGCAGGCTTCAGGGTTTGTTAAAGGCCTCTTAGGCTCTTAGATGCACTCTGGTGCAATCGGATCCATTAAAAAAAAAATGTTTACACAAATTTTTATAAATAATATATCATTAATTAAGTTTGGTTGAAATTAATATTAACCTGTTGCTGATTTTCAAACCTGAACAATGAAACTAATAAAACTTGTCACTGTTAGATGTTTACCCTTGTGGACCACCCTGTTCTATTTTTATAGTAACCATATTTAATTTACATAAGTTATTCATAGATTCAGTGCAAATTAACAGTGGATCTCTTTTATTCTTTCTTTGGCCACAGTAGGCATTAAATCCCTCACTGCCAAACATGTCTCCAAATATTTATCATAAGTTGTCACATTTTTCCCCCATGTACTTGGTTTTTCTTTTTAGCAACTGCTTCATATACCTAGTTCATATTGATCCATGGTATCACATTGCACAATTAGGATTTCCAAATTAAATTCAAAGAGAAATGCAAGCTTTTCTTAGTACTAATGAGAACAATGATGATGATAATACCACTACTTTTCACTACTAATGCTAATTTCTTGGAAATTCTTGTTTGACAGCACCCTACATTGTCATATACCTTTACACAAACGTGAAGTAGTTACTTATATTGAGATGCAAACTGTTAACTCTCAATTTATTTCATCATATCAATGTAGAGTAAGTTGTTTTGGCAAACACCATAATTCTCATATCTCAGCTGAAAATGATGAGTTAATATCGCGCTGAGACTTGATGAAAAATCCATTATTCACATCCAATATCATTCCGTTGTGCAAATATGCATCAAGAAAAAGGCGCTGAAGCTGAAGAGGGGTGGATATATATTGTGTTCAGACTTGGGATGTAGCATGAATTGTAAAAACGTAGTGGGAGGAAACAAAACTGGCTAATACTGGCAAGTGAGAAAACATTATTTTTGATTATTTCAAATAGAAAATAGAAAATGGAGCATGTGAAAGATTTAAAACAGGAAATAAGTAGATCATGAAGGAAAGAAGATGGAATGCAAGTAATTTGTACAATTTAGTAATTCAGTTTTGACACAAATTTTAGTTAATTTTTTTTTAAATTCAACAAGATATTATTTCCCATTAATCAGATCAGTAGTTTAACATCTAACCCTGAAATAAAATATTCTTACATTGCTGAAGAAATCTGAGCATTATGTGACTTCATAGCCCCATTTAAAAGTGATTTTTTTTTTAAAATGGCATCCTTAGATTCAAGAGCAATATTCAGTATACAGTTACATTCATTGAGTTAGACTATATTTTAGAGTGTTCATCTGTGATGTATTAATGCAAAATAAAAATCAACATCAAATAATATGATTTATTCCATCACAGATTGTGTTACTTTAAATAATTAACAAAGGTTGTATCCATCTCAATGATAGGTTTACAATAGTGCTTGTGGAATTTCCATTAGGAAATTAAGGTCTAGCAAAGCAACTACACCAGGCTCTATCAATCCTCACTGTATCCTTATGATTCATAACTGAGTGTGCCTGTATGACGGCAGCAATTCTTTACACATACACTCTCTCTCTCCTTTACTCAGTCAGGAAAGCCTTTAGCAAGCACAGCATTGTGCGCCATCCGCCGGCGATAACTGTCACCTTCACATGCATGTTAGCTTTCTTGTTCCCTAGGTCTGCAGTATGTAGCCCTGGCGTGGAGGTATTGTACGTCAACCGCTGGTGATAAGTACTGCTCTGCATGCATGCTAGCTTACTGCCCCGCTTTCACTCTCTCTCTCTCTCCCCTCTCTCTTTCTTGCTCTTTCACCCTCTCGCTCTCGCTCTCGCTCTCTCGGTCTCTCTGCCGTCATCACCTATAGGGAAGCCCTAGCCTCAATGCTCTGTCCGTTGTACGCCATCCACCAGGGAAATCAACCCACTGCTTTCCCTCTCTCACTCTCACTCTCCTTCACCAATGCACGCAGAACACATCCAAAGAGTCATAGCCTCTGTGCAACGAGCTGACTTGGAATCCTTTAACACGGAGAAGGAAAGCTAGTCGGGCATCGTTGTAAGGAAAAGAGCTGTGATTTTATTTATTCCTGCATTTTTTTGCTTCATCTCCCCTTTCATAAGACTGGTTTAGGATCTCAGTGGAATAACAGTACACCGTACATGATGCACAGTGCCTGAGATGTGGTGTATGTCTCTACCTGTATGACCATCACAATAGATGTGTGATGTTGTATTGTTATCTGTGTAAGTGATTGCTTGCATCATAATCCAGGAGCTATACGTTGTGGAATATATACATCTCAAGACGCAATATCTCTTAATACTTGTTGCGTATTTGGATTTAACATCACATTATGAAGGTAAAGTATTTGTATTCATACATTGATGTGTCTATAAATCTTCACATTGCCTTGACGTCTGTGTTCTATATATACATGTATATATATTTATATAAGGACTATGAATGCTATTTGTATAGCAAGCTGAATTAAATGGAGATACACATGTAAAACAAAACAAAAACAGCAACATCAAAGGAACTGCATTCTTCGTAGGAAGACAGTCAATTGCAGTCGTACTACTACCGGTAATGCAAACCTCGTTTTGTCTTGAAAGGTTCCCACACATTAAAGGGAGAAAGGGTTGGAATATCTATATTTACCATCACAAAATGATCTCACTTTTTCAAGTATTATTTTGTTTATAGTATGGCATTCAATGAACAGACAGCATCATCCTTAGATCTTATTTCAAAAGACCTTTTCACATTAAACAATAAAATGATAAGCATCATAGTTTTAAATCGTAGTGATAACCATGGTGCTAATCATTATTTTGTTGTGCTAAAGGCCTTGACATTTAAGCAAAAGGCAAAGATATAGGTCATAAAGGCAAAGCCTCAATTTACATGCTGCTAAATTCTTATGTTCATATTAAATTGCTATTGCTAAAAAAGAAAAGAAGAAGAAGTAGGCCTACAGGATGAGAGAGAGATAAAGATACATGTTGATACATTGTAGATAAGTAGGTAGAAAAGAGAGAGAGAGAGAGAGAGAAATAGAGAGAGAGAGAGAGAGAAAAAGAGGTTAATACCCAAGACGAAAGGAAGCTAAATGCTATGAGATTTAACTGCACATGTATTTCCTAAAGCTATGAATCCTTTTCTTATTCAAGTGGTGTTTTCCAAATCAACAACATTTCAGTAGCCTTCATTCAGACCTTAATCAAATTTTCGCCAGCAAAGTCTCATTTTAAACAAACCTTATTTCAGCAGCGCTTTAAAAGTGAAACCCTCATTTTTCCTTTTATATTATTAGCTAAGAATAAAATGAAACTAAATACCTGTGATAATTAAAAACTTTTCAATATTGGCCATGCAGAAGTGGAAATAAAGTTTGAGTTGTCTTGAAGAAACCTAAGTCCCCATGTCAGAAATAACTTGTCAATTTCGGGGACAGCCTGCCTTAGTCGATTTCAATTATGTATGGAATTCGTGCAATCCTTTTGAAGTGTGCATTTCAAGTGCATATCACAGAAGCTCTCTATTGCCACTGTGCAACAAGTTTGCCTCGTATCAACTCTTCGTTTCTGAGATCACATTAAATCTGTGATCAGAAAATGAATTGAACCTTTTAAACATTTTCTGTAAGCTTTTGTCATTGGAGTTTAATATTTATTGATTTGTTTGTTTATTCATCGTTCTTTATTCATTTTGTAAAGTAAATAAGCTTGCAATGGATAAGGCAACTCACACTACACTAATGACTTCTTTTGAAGTCACATTGCGAAGATATAATATGTTGTATATATGGGAAACAGTGGGAAAAGGAATTTCCACTGTAATTATTTGCACGAAATGGGAGTGCCCATTTAAATTGGTATACTCAATCCTATTGTATTGTTCATATAGCTGTTTCAATCATACAAAGGCTTAATAATTATTATTGATGTGCTTCTGCACTGTTAAACCTTACATTGGTTAAACCCAGGTATAGATATGCATAGAGCAGCATGCACTGTAGGTAGGTAGGATATAATAAGTGCATGATGAGGATCTGAAATATTAATTGAGTTGCTATTATGTGTTTTCTGAGTGAATGGGCGCCTGTGTAGTGTTAAAATCCCAGTGTAGATTAATTGGATGTCGACCCGTTCAAGGCCAAATTGTGTAAGAATTAAAGCTATAAAATTAGTTATAGGTTCTTGTCAAGCTACTACATGGCAAAAGAAACTGTTTGGAGCGATTGGGAAATTTTGCTCATATAATACATAAGAATGATTGTATTCTGTTAGGTTTGGAATCATCAAGATAATAAGAAATTGACCCAGTGTTGCTGGAATTCACATGCACTGCACACAGAAATGGGTATATGGGACTACACACATATTTGTGGAATTAAAAGTTTGGTCCTAAAGTTTCAGCCATTTCTTGTCATATTTCAAACATGTGAGCATTTGAAGAGCAATCCTTTTCAAAGGACATTTCTATGATGATATTTCTTAACTGACGTCCAAAGAACGAGATAGCTCACAAAGTAATTTTCTTCTCTACCAGAACTCAACCTTCTCTTTAAATGACATTATGGTGCAATGAATGTGTTCAGTGATGTTGAAATTGTTGTGGATAGCATCATTAGCACTAGACAGTACTATCTGGCACCAGTTCAATGTTATATTTCCCCCCTTTTTTTATTAAAATCCCCAAAGTGTAGAGGAATGAATTTAATTGATATTAAAAATACATATTTTTGCTCAAATTTGTTTAAACTTTGTGATTCACTATTTTTGAAAACACTTTACCATTATAAGTTATAATTTTCAACGCTATGCAAATTTCAGTATTCAAGAGAGTGAAAATGTCTATTTTTTAATAGATTAGGAAATATAGACAATACATCTAGCTTTAACGTGACACTTGATTTGATGAGATCAGACTGGTTAGGAATTGTTAAGGTTCATGTCCTGTTTAGCTTGGAATTAACTCCTTCCCCCTGTTAACTATATGTTTGTAAATGAAAGAATGGCTGATTTGCATTTGCAGAGATGCCAACCAGTACTATTTTATCGTATTTAGTATTTTAGTATCTTTGTTGATTTTATGAAATATCTGACACTTGTTTTTATTTTAAATGTTTATAATGTCAGTTAACAGGAATGTGGCTCATGTTTCCATGAGTATAATGCAAGTCTATACAGTATAGTTTTTTTTCTTCTCACTTCTACTTCTGGCTTGAACCAAATTCCCATTGGCCATTGGCCCAAAATATGCAAGCAATTAAGTTGTATCATTATTCTCATTATGCATTTAAACACCCTTTTTGCATTATAAGAATTATCACTGATGCTTTACAATTTTCTCATTAAATGTTAATGAAAGAGCAAACATTCTACTTGCCCGTTCTTACCAGTAAAACATTTTTCTGACATTTTACTGGCCCGGGGCCAACGGGCCAGTGGTAGTGTTGAGTTTTCGTGAAAATTTTATTTTTCTCTCAAAAATCTGATTTTTGAAGGATATTCAGTCTGTTGTTTTTGTGTCAAGAGGTTGGCATCTCTGCATTTGTATTAGGTGTAAAATCATTTTAGAACATAGCCTAACCCACTGCATGCATGGTGTGTTCTGATTGAGACATTGCTTTTTCCTAGTAAATAGATTAGACTGTCTCGTACCTCTCCATGGATGCCCAAGTATAACTAACTGCCCCTCTCTGAGGGAATTGAATTAGTTTGAGCTGGGTGATTGAAATACGTGATTCCAATACCTGATGGATACATCTTGATGGGTAGTAGGAGGCTTCTTTTGTTTTATGATGTCGAGTGCAGGTCATTTTTCAGCTGGAGGACAATGTCTTGTGGAGGAATTGGGAAGATGGAAGTGATATATATCCAGAGGAAATAAAAAGGAAGGAATCTTTCTTTGAATAAAGATATGGGGGAGAAAGAATGAAATATATAGGAAGTGACACATAAAGATAATTGTTACTTGCACAAGAGCACCGTGTTCTTTTCCTTTTTCAGAAAACTATTGAGACAGAGATTATGAAAATATAACACATTATGGGAATTCAAATTGTGAATATTGATATGTTATAATGAGAGAGAGAAAGAGAGAGAGTGCGAGTATAAAAGTATAAGATAGAGAGGAAGAGAATTTTAAAAATCAAAGAAAATTAGGTAATAGTAAAGAATGGGCAGGAAAGAGGTAGAAAAAGAAGTGAAAGTGAGAGAGTGAGAGAGAAAGAGAGAAGAGAGAGAGAGAGAGAGAGAGGAAGAGAGGAAGGCAAGAAAGAAAAAAAGGGCAGAAGGAGAGATCACTGTGAGATGTTGGTCCAGGATTGTGTCTCAATAAACCTTCCAGCAACACTTGACGTGATTAACGTTATTTGCCATCCACTTACGTATATGAAGCCACTAATACCGGAAGCCTATGGGAAGACAGTCGTATGTAGAAAAAAAAGGCGCTTAGTATGATTATGTATGCTCTCGAAGATACATGTAGTATAACTTGCATGCATGTTCTATAATTATGCATGTCGCTTTAATATGAGCTTATGCAAGAAAGAGTAAAAACATTATGAAAATGGTCATAATGACCTGAAACAAATCAAGCTAATTAAGGGCTGTTTCAATAGCATTATGATTCACCTATTGAAATGAAAATGTTTGATTTATTAATATTACAATGACATACTATTATAATGATCTGAACATGAAAACTAAATGATATACAAAATATATTGAATTTGATATCAGGTTGATTTTTAAAAGTTTTGTCATTTTGTGTGTGTATTTTAATGTTGAATGTCTGTTTGAATATGCCAGTTTAGATGACAGGCTATTATTAATTTCTTGTTTAAACCGTTGACATTCATAAAATGAATAAATGTATCCTCTTTTAAGCCAGGAAATCATGAAACATAGATGCTAACTATTTTATTTAAGTAAATTCATGCCTTAAAAATCGGAACATAGTTTTTTGACTGAAAAACATCAACAACAAACAAACAATTACTGTAAAGAATGTTATAAAAAAGTGCCATAACCATTACAGTTATAGGGCTGTTCCACTGATGTCACATATTTTTGCTGTTGCTTCTCTATATCTTTGTAAGAGAAAATGTTTTTAACCAAAAAATAGGTCAACATCTACTTTAGATGATTATGGTTGTAATACTGGATTGGTCTTGATCCTACAAGTATGTATGTTGGACAGTAGACCTTTGTATTTTGCATTTTGCATGTAGATAGTATACACGATGATTATGGTTGTAATATTGGATTGGTCTTGATCCTACAAGTATGTATGTTGGACAGTAGACCTTTGTATTTTGCATGTAGATAGTATACAGTATACACATAGATTGGTGTAACATTATCTTCTTCTCTGATGTAATTCCACCATAGATGTTTTATTTTCAAGGTTCATACATGTCCATCATACTCTCAAACCTGACTGCACGCACGCATCTAGAGCTGTCTAACTCACATGTGCTTATGTGTGCCTCCAGATATTAAGAGAATTAGGTCAAATTTTGCCTGGTCGATCTCTGTTGACTGTTCAGATAGAGGGGCTGAAACAAGGCCAGGAGGAGGGGGGCTAGTGGCTGTGACTCAGAAATGATGTGACTGTTGATTTTCTTTGTCCCCATATATGTTTGTCTCTTTTTCCAGGAATTACAGTTAATTTATTCATGATTCTTGAATACAAGACATAGAATTAGTATTGAATGTGAATTGCTTGGCCGTTCAATTACAATTGCTTGGAGGGAGTAAACCAATAATTGATTGGGTATAAGATGTACATGTCTGCAAGCTATTTTGAATGTGATGTTGATGACAGAGTGCATTTCAGGTGTAGTCTTTAGTAATCCACATGCTTATACTTAAAGCATAACAGAATTGGCTTGTATCTGCAGTTCATTTTTTCTCACCTTAAAAAGTGTGCCTCTCTCTCTCTCTCTCTCTCTGTTTTGTTTTGTTTTGTTATGTTTTTAACTTTCTTTTTCTTTTGTTTGTCTTCCTTTCTTCTTCTTCTTTAAAAATAAATAAATAATAGTATAATAATAAAATATAATAATTTGGAAACTTTACAGTATTTTGCTTTGAATGTAGCAGGGATGCCAGTTTTCAGGCAATTGCCTGAATTCAGGCCCTGGCGATTTATTTTCAGGCCATAGTTAAGGCTTTTTTGTGTACAAAATAGCTCATTCTATGTGATTTTCAGGCCCTCTGATCGATTCTAACTGGCATCCCTGATGTAGGTACTTTGACGTTTTCAATGTCATTATATTTGAAGGTAGGGAGGGGGCACATTTAGTATATAAAAATATCTGCAATAGATTGGAACCTGCTCATTATACACATGTAGAATACTGATATTAAGAAGTTTAGAAGGAGGTATGGGAAAGTGATAAAGGGAGAGATGGAGTAGAGGTGGATGGAGGCAGGTAGGGGAGAGATAGGGGAAAGACTAAAAATGGCTGTTATTCGTTTCTATAAAGTTAATAAGAGATATCTCTCTCTTTCTGACCAAAAGATACCTAATATCTCTCCATCTGTCACTATACATCAACATTAATCTAAGTGGGGTAATATTATTTCACAATGTTTGTCTAAGTATTCCATGACAGGTATCCCACATACTAATCTGTCATCTACACATGTATTTTCTTTCTCTGTAGCCTCTCGATAAGAACAGTCTATGATAAAGAAGAACAATATTTTTTTTGTTTTCCTTCTTTTTATTTTAGGATTTCAAAATGTTTGTATGTAGTTCAACAAATATCCTCCAGAATGATATCTATCACAATGAACCTGTCATTTTTATGACCAGGCAGTGTCTGATAGTAGTCAAAGATGACATTAGTTCATCATATTAATTTTATGGTAGATGTTATACCTACTACCCTAGAAGCCCCTTATAACATCTGATATTATTAGAACAATGATATTAAAACAATATCAGTATTGTGCTGTATAATGATTTAGTTTATGCTAGGCATTTTATGTACTCTATGTATACTCCTTGGATGACAGTAGTATTTAGGCAATCAGCCACTCATTGATGTTTGTCAAAGATAATAATATTTTATTATTTTACCAAATTTATGAAAGACATATATATAGACGCAAATATTTCATATCCTGATAATGACATTATTAAAACTTAACAATAGTATAAAGATTATACTAGACATTGTACTACTCAGACGCCTGTCATTTTGTTGGCAGCTAGCTAGCCACTCTCTGATATTAGTCAAAGATAACAATATTTCACATTGTATGACTCATCAAAGATCAATATTCCAACGCTTCTCACTGGTCTGGTCGCTAGAGACCAACAAAGCCAAGGGTAATTTATGCAGCTATTGTCTGCTTGGCGAAGACTTTAACCCTTGTAACACCAGGGAGTATGAGTGCAAGGTTTATTGGTAGATTGTTGGTCTTTGTTAATGAATGATATGAATGACAGAGACTGAGAGAGAGAGAGAGAAGCAAGTGGTGGTGGAGGGAGAGAGAGAGAGAGAGAGAGAAGAGAGAAGAGGGAAGGGGAGAGGAGGGGGTAGATATTTAGACATTGAGCATGGGAAGAATAAGAGACATGTAAAGACACAGTTAATAGAGAATAAACTAGAAAGGGACATACATCTTTAGAAAAAAAAATGGAGAGAGATAAGTATAGAAAGGAAGAGAGGAAGAAAGAAAGCAGGATATTGGGCTATAGATAATTAGAAAAAAGCAAGGTATAGACATGTAAACTGATGGTAACATAGATGAGAACAGACAAAGAGAGTACGTTCAAGGAACAAAGACAGATGACAAACTGACAAAGATGTAGAAAAAGGGAGATTGGGAGGA
The DNA here is from genome assembly GCA_037976565.1 of Mesocentrotus franciscanus. Classification (NCBI taxonomy): domain Eukaryota; kingdom Metazoa; phylum Echinodermata; class Echinoidea; order Camarodonta; family Strongylocentrotidae; genus Mesocentrotus; species Mesocentrotus franciscanus. The sequence continues at coordinate 1,059,783 of CP137681.1, read as the reverse complement.
GGGGGTGGTGAGGGAGAGAGAGAGAGTTAAAGGGGAGTGTAAGGAGGATTGAGACAGGCAGATAAACTGAGGGAGGAGCAAGAGTAATCGTGTGGAAATAGTCTGGCAATATATTTGATTAGTAGCACAAGCAAGTATCACATTTGATGAAGGTTAAAGATGTCATTGAATTACACACATGAGTTTCCTCCATTAGTCATCCTATTATATGTGCATGTTCTTTGTCAAAATGTAATTGAGACCTTACATTAAGAAACCGCTGGCACCAGACGTACCCTGCATGAATGAGCTGTGTTGCCCCAGAAAGATGCCCATATTTTCTTATCATAAATGTAAATAAATGTAAGTATTTTAATTTAGTTAACAACTTAGATGATGAACAGACTGAAATATTAATAGATGCATTCAAGAAGGGGTTCATTTATTAAAATGTTAAATATAGACATCCTGTCATCATGCTTTTATTTGTACCTTTCCTTTTTTCTTTCTTTTTACTCTTGTATAAATTACATTCCCTAAATTATATTTGTTCGCCGTTGCAAGATCTTGCTTTTTAGTGATTTGTTTTCCTGCAAAGGTAAATTGATTTGAAAATTGTTTAATTCCATTTCTTATTCCATTTGACCATAAATAAAGTATGCAGTGCATAGACACGCACTCTGTGCACAGTACAAGCATTCAAGAACAATGAGAAAATGTTCCAGCAACTGTCATTTCCATCATGTGTTATACTACATTATAAATTACACTCTCTAAACAAAAGAAACCTAAAGTCCAACTTTTTGATGATTTCCTTTAGCCTCAGATTTCGTTTTGAAACCCCTGCTGTTTTTCTACCTATCTAGCAGCTGTCATATTATTCGCACATGATAAAACTAATAAGATTTATACTCTGATGTGACCACCCAGTCGTCAAATTCCCAGATTGAATGTGAGAACAAAGGCAAGTTGGTGAATTAGACGCTAAACACAGCTTTATTTATTACTGTGATATCGTATGCTGTCTTTAAGCATTCCTTATACCATCTTAAGTCTACTATAGAACAAGATATTGAAGTACAAGTTGTCCTCTTGATGTACAAGCATTATGGGAAAGATTATACATAAAGCTCAATAATTGCAAGCAGAACATCATAATTATGAGATACACCTCAGCTGATGCTATACGTATGTGTATTGAGTTGTTTCTCTTCTTTCATCCCATGAACTTACCTTTCATCTGCTCTCTATCCTTCCATCTTTCTATCCTTAAATCTTTCAATTTCCAGTTCTTTCATCCTCAGCTATTCATTTCTTCCCTGCATGGAAACTAGAGGATATATGTCTGTACCCTTATCAGTCTTCTTGCAAAGGTTTATGACGTATTTCAGTCTTTCTTCTTTCATTCCTCCATCTACCCATCCTCCATCCTTTCTACCAGTGTATCATCATTTACTCCTGTGATATCTCTATCTTACTACTGCCCTTAACAACGGTTTGTTTCTTCTGAGTTCTGGCATTCCTCCATTCTTCTTTGACTCCTTCTTTCTTCCTTTTTTCATCTCTCCATCCGTCATTCCTTCAATCACTTTAGCCGTCGCTCTCCCCTGATGCTAAAGATAGATGCAGAGAATGATAGATGGGTCACTGAACTGCCATTGTATTGTTTCCTTCGAAGAAGAAAATAATTCCACAGGCTGCGGGGTGAAAAGAAATCCCCCAAGTGCCCTATATCCATCGTATTGCTTACACGCAGGTCAAGGAATATTTAACAGAATTTCTTTTCCAGTGTACGTTCGGTAGAGTTCAGGATTGAGTGGATCTAAAAACAAAGTTGAGATGCAGGGCACCATAAATGAATTCACAAGCGGTCCTCCTCTTGACATAATTTATCTACTATTCCAAAGATTTGTCTTTCTCTCTCTGTCTCTCTCTTCCCTCTCCCTCTCTCTCTTCTTTTTTTTCTTTATCTTGACCTCTGTCTCAAATCTCCTCCTCCTCCCTACCATTTCAGCTCTGCTTTTTTGCCCTTTCTGCCCTTTCTCCACCCCTTGAGGTGGGTAGAGAGAGAAAGGGTAGATGAAGAGCTAACCATTGATATGTAAAATTGATCTTTGTTACACAGACTCACCTGAGCCCATCACTGCACACCTTTTCATTTTGTAATTTAATATTGAAAGATACCATAGTCTAGCTTCCCATCTCAATGGTTAAAGGTGCACACAAACACTCTTACAGAATAAAACAATATCCATCTATAGCACCTGTATCCTAAAATGGTATTTTTTATTTTTTTTTGTAATCTGTTTTACGATTCCCCTTGGGCCATTTGAAAAATATGTGCAAAATTAAAGCTTGGTTGGAAGTTTTAACAAAATTTTATCCTAATGATTTTCTTTTCTCATTTGGAAAATACACATTTTCCATAGACCTCATCCTGAGTTATCCGTGTTATCTGTGTTCAACCATTTTTTTTTTTTTTTGGGGGTGACAATCATTGTTATATACTGTCTGTTCACTGTTTTGAGTGCATCAACTCAGTTAACAATGGCTTAACTTCTTTCTGATTATTAACAAATAATATATCTTCATTAGATATGAGCTTACTATTGTGAGAATTTCAGAATTAGTTTTTAATGGTGTCTCAAGATAGTCATTCAGTTTTATCTCACTATACAGTGAATTTTGAAACAACATACATTTTTGTTAAAATCTAACAAATAACAAAAACCAACAAACAAATAATGGAATATATTATTCCACTGTAATAAAAGTCCTCAAATGATGAAACATTAAACAAAAAAAACAAAAAACAAAAAAATCAAATTTGTTTATGCATTTACAACAAACTATTTCAAAATCTAGAGTTAGGTCTGGGACCTGTTTCACAAAGCCTTTTTTCAATGACAAATGACAAATATCAGTGACAAATCTGTTCATAATCAATCAGAAGCAAGGATTTCACTAGCTTATAACAAAAACTGTCATATGTCACTGATGACAAGTTTTGTGAAATGGGGCCCAGTTGAAGACTAGAGGGCCATACCTCCCATACCTGTGATGTACATTTCAGATGGTATTATCACTTGACAGTGGTATTTAGCTGGAGGTGTGAATATCATCCATCATCTCCATTCTAAGCATACTCTAGATAGTTGTTAATGAATGGTACAGATGTATTTGGGTCCTTTTATGACCCGTTCTGTCTTCCTGCTTGCACCTTCCCCTCTCTCCCCCTCCCTCTCTCCCCCTCCCTCTCTCTCCCCTCCCTCTCTCCCCCTCCCTCTCTCCCCTCCCTCTCTCCCCTCCCTCTCTCCCCTCCCCTCTCCCATCTATCCCTCTCTCTCTTTCCCCCTCTCTCAATATGTGTTTGTCTTTTTGTGCTATTGAATATCCTTTTACTGCATGGATTTTGATATTTTATGCCTACTTTGAACTCTCTGTTCATTGATTAATCTCACTTTCTCTCTCCCTCTCCATCTCTCTCTCTCTTTCTCTGTCCCTCCTTACCTGTTGTATGTGCTCTGTCTAGTTCATTTGTCAGACCTTCCTACCTTTTCTGTCATTCTGGAACCCTGAATAAATATATATTTACTTTCATTGATTGATTGATTTATTAATGTCCAATTTATATGTTTGATTTCATTTCCAAACCCCTCCTATTGATAACAATAATTGAACTTAATTCAAGAATACCTGACATAGCAGTTTGCTGTACTTCAGGGACTATTCTCTTTCTTTAGAATTTGATTTTATAAAAGTACCTATAATTACTCTCCTATATGCAATGTACATGTAATTTACAAGCTATCAAAACATATGAAGCATTGCGTGAAGCCTCACACAGATAATACATGTCAACAAGTAACCTAATAATTCGATTCCAATCGATGTGTTTAAATTGAACAAGCAAATGAGCTACTGACAGGCATTATCTGCAATGTCCATTTCAGATACGTCCATCTTTCGTTTGGGATTAGTAAGAGGTGTCAAACGTTTTCATGGTTTATAATTGGAGCGCCCTAGCCCTGCATTCTGCTGTATATGGGGATGTATATATTGAATAGATTCTATCTGTCGTGGGCATCTGTGTAATAGATCTAGCCAGAGTTATGACATGTGTTAATGCTATTAGGTAGTATGTGCGATTTTGAATTAGTTCATATCTCTTTGAGATATATTCATTACTGTATATACGTCCTCATTCAGCATTATTAAAGAGCACACACACACACACACAACACACACACACACACACTCACACACAGAAAATAACAACAATCACACTTATTTTGAATAGTCAGAGAGTAAAAACCTATGTATAGGTATTCTATTTTGCACCTAAGTTGTTATTCTTCATCTTTTTCTTTATTTGTTTATTTATTTGTTATTATTATTATTATTATTATTTTTTTTTTTTTTTTTATTTATTTATTTATTTATTTATTTATTTATTTATTTATTTTTTTTTGGGGGGGGGGCTACATTATCCCCAGTAAACTGTAGCAAAATGTGCAGTTTAATATTTGTGTTGTCTTGTCCATAGTCTTAAAGCTTACAGATGTATTACTTTAAAAAAGTAACAACAACAACAACAAAGTAATCAAAAAGTGTTTTGGATGGGGTTTAAACCTTTAGCCCATAACATCAGTGCATAATGTCACAGTATTTATGATACCATGGGACTACATTGCCTAGAACACCCAATATTCATCTTTATAGCTTATGAATTATACATTAATTATATTACTTGTCAAGTTGATTGCACCTCTTGTTTTTTCTAACTCATGTTCTTTGTCCTACTTCATGTACTTGTTCACACCTATAGAATGACGTCATTCATAATTTTTCTCTCACCTTTTTAATGTGTTGGAGAAAACATTCCCTGACTTCAGTTTCTGTTCTCCCATAATGTACTGTTTGGTGCAACATTCCCCGACAATTTAATTTACAACATGATGGAGAGTGAGAAGGCGTCAACATAATTCTATTAAATGGATATAAAGGTGGATATAAGATAGAAACAAGCGTCTGCTAGGAGGAAAGTAGGTAGTGATATATAATGAAAAGAAGGATATTGAAAGAGAGAGAGAGAGGGAGGGGGACGAGCGGGGCAAAAGGAGAGTTGAGGAAGAGAGAAAGGGAGAGAGAGAGGGAGGGAGGGGAAGAAAGAGGGAGGGGGAAGAAAAAGCTATGAATAGAGAGGGAAATAGAGGAGGAAGTATACAGTTAGAATAATTTGTTTAAGGTTGTAATATTTCCATCCAAGAAATATTATAGAGATATATTGCATTGCAGATTGAAAGTGATATGTTATTCTGTTCAGTGTGTGTTCAGTGTGTGTGTATAGGCTTACAAAGGGAAGTATGCTGGTAAGCCTTACAGTACAAGATAGCAGAGTTTTCCTTTAAAACAATGTTCATGTATTTGTTTGCCCTTTCTTAGGATTTATATCTTTTAATTCATACATCTTTTCCTTTTTTTTTTACTTGAAAAACAGTAAACAGAAAATTTCCTGAAGTTTTTTCACATTTCTGTTAAAACAAATATATATATACGGTATATATGAGTACTGCATATGACCTCCTGGGAGTAGTAAGGACATTGAGTCAAATGGAGTCAATGACTTTCTGGTTATCAGTAGATGAAGTGAAATCACATTTGAGCAAATTGGAGCAAAGAAATTCCATACCTGCTATAGTAATGTTGCTGCTACTTGTGATATGTTTCTGTATTTCCCTATTCTGGTAAAAAAAGAAATCATATACATAGCTCTTGGTTATTACTTTTCTGTATGTCAAACGAGGCTAAAGCCATCTGTATTGATTGAGTTTCTTCAAAAAGAATATGAACAATACGTATTTGCTCATGTACAATAGAAGCTCAACGATGACGCAAATCGAGACAGAAAATGTTACATGAAGATGGCATGTAATGTGCTTGATGGGTTGTTCAAATATGCTTTGTATTTCCTCAAGCACTATCTTCCGCAATCACACTTGATATATGTCTTTATCTCTTTTCCTTTTAGGTCTGGCTCTTGCCATTTTTTTGTCTCGCTCTCTTACTTTCTCATTCTCATTCTGTTCCATGTTGTATGTCTCTTTATTTCCAACTGTTTGTCTGTCTGTCTCTGTCTGTTTCTGTTTCTCTCTCTGCATTATTTGTCAGTCTCCTATCCTGCCTATTCTGTGTCTCTGCATGTCTCTCTTTTTGTACATTCATTTAAACCTTTAATATATGTTCTTCTTCGTCCACCTTTCTATCTGTCTCCTACCCCCCCTCTCTCTCTCTCTCTCTCTCTCTCTCTCCCTCCCTCCCTCCCCTCTCTCTCACACTCATATATATCTCCATTCTTTCCTTTTTTTGATCTCTTCTCTTTCAAACATATTGCATTTCGTTTGCCATTACAATTTAAGATAGATTGCACTTAATTACTTGAGTCTCAGAAAAGGAAAGAACCAGCAAACCTAATTTATTATTTCCATTGAATAGGCAGTTTAACTACTACATTTTGAAAGTTATCTAATACTTTAACTTCCTAAATTTAAAGTGATACCTATTTTGTTCAGAAAAGTTTGAATTTGAGCATTGATATTTAAACAGGCTTGTGAATTTTGAAGGTTGATATCAGGCAAATATTTGTATTAAAAAATGCAAAAGCCTAAAGTATTTCTTTTAGCATAATGAAATCCCACTACTCAACCTTCTCTTTAATATACATGTCTGAAAATTGGTAACACTGCAGGGGTTAAATCATTAAGCAGAAGTATCATAACAGTACAATATCCCCCTTCTCCGTCATCCCGACACTCGTCAACACCAAGAAGTCAATTCTGACGATTGAAACAGCATCACCCATACTCATTCTCCTTGTACTTTGGCACAGCTCTCAAGGTCTGCTACTTGTATTTGAGATTTTCTAATCAAGCCTCCTATATTACATTACGTTTCCGTCGGTATATGTTTCTAGAGGTTGTGCTGCTACTGCTACGTTCCACTATAACAGGCACGGGAAACTTAATAACGTCTGGCCCGACGACATCACAGCGTGATCGTGTCTCGTATGGCGTGAATGTGAACATTTGGCACAGTGGGATCGACAGGCAAAACATGCCTCCCCCTTACAACGAGTCTATGTGATTATGCATAATGCTGAAATTCATATTGAGGGGTCGATAATGTAGGGGCACATGTTTTGTTAAGACCTCTCAACTTTATATTCATAACTGAAAGTTAGTTTGACAATTTTCCATTATGAAGATTTTGAAAAGGAGGAATTTTGAGAAATAGTGGCATGAAAGTGATATTCTTGCAATATCAGATGTTCTTCTCACTAAAATTCTGTCGTTGAAATATATGACAAGAAAATTATATTAGTTGCTCCTGACAGCTGTAAAATGATATGCCTGCTTTCATCCATGTTACAATAAATTTATTGGATGACTAGTCCAATGTATTTCTTTCATTCCGGATGCATGTCTTACTGTTATCAGATATCCTCACAATTAGAATATCTATACATTTGGATCATTCCACTTCCATTTGTATATATACATGTCAATTAATCTTAGAAATATATATTCATCTTATGTTTTGGTAGTTTCAATTTGCATAATAATGTAATAACATGTTTTCCATGTTCTGCCTATTTCCCTTTCTTTCTCCATATGTCAGAACCATAAAGGCATTAACTCTGTGTTAATGCCTTTATGAGTTAACACCCTTCTGACTCCAAACAGACATCTAGTTTCGAAAATAATATCGCTAGTGATATTCGTTTGTCTCGCAATGTGGTCAATAAGGAATCTAAAAGATCTCGACGTTTCGTGCGCCGCTGCAACATTTCGTCAGGTGATAAAAACTAATGTAAGCAAGGGTGTTTTATACTCTACGGGAGACATCTAGTTGTGCACACACATTGACCTGCAAGTAAGATCATAAACACAATTATTCTATCAGAAATAGGTTACATTTGCATGTTTATAAAGAGTAACTTACAATTTGCCTGAGAGAAAATGTTTTGTCAATCCATTACTCGTTCTCTCTTCCCCCGTCCTCATTAATGTCCCCTTCTGACTTGATCGTTCTCTAAGAATATTATCCAGGACATTTCCCTCTTTTAATGTATTTTTCGTTGGATTACAAGGATGTTTACTAGAAATTTTCTGATGCATGAAATCTTTGTGAAATTTTGTGAGTTGTTCAAGTTGTATGCTTTGAAATGATTGAATCCTGATTGACACAACATCAAATTTTGTGATTCTTTGTAGTTATTGCTGTGAAAATGGCCAACTTGTACAGTGTGTGAAGGTTTCATGTCTCACAATTTCTGGATCTACAGATTACGGAAACAGTAGTACGAGAATTTGGCTACATTAAACATTGTGAACTAAGGAAACCACTCATTCATGCATTTGAGTGAGTGCAAAGATTCTATACCAGTAGGTAGAAAGAAGATACCAGTAGGTAGAAAGAAGATACCAATGTGTTTGACAGAATGAATGGCTACTACTTGGAGTCAACGAGTAGCTTCTTGTTTTACTTTAACAGATTAACACCAATAACTACATGTACATAACAACAAGTAATTTTTCGCCTGGGTAATTACAACATACCTTCCCTCATTATATGAACACATAATTTTTTTTTATTTTGCTCCATACCATTGCAAGCCCTGATTATATATTTGTTCATCATCTGTTACATCAGCACCAAGCTGACCCAAACCATCGCGTCATAGCCTGAAGCTCTACATTGATTTGGGTTCTGCTTTCACCTCCCTAACACCTGTATGTCCGTTAAATCAACACAGCCTACCTGTACAAGCAAGGAGACTTCAGGAGCCTTACTCTTTGGTCAGAGCAGTCCATTCCCAAAGTTACACAAGGAGCACTTTCAATTAAATTTATACAAAATCTGTGTCATTGATAATTTATTATGGTTTCCTCTCTCTCTATCTCTATTTCTCTTTTTTTCCTGCTCTGGATCTTTTTTCTTTCTCCCCCTCCCTCTCTCCATCGCTCTCATATTTGTCTATGTTTGTAGGTTATTATGTTAATATGCCTCTATTCCATTTTAATCATAAGCATAAGCAACACCAGCAAATGAAAAGATACTGTTACATTCAATATGTACGCTGATTCAAGTTGTAGACACTGCATATTTTCATATTCATATGCAGAGTGAAATATACATCAAATGTACAAGTCAGAGGTAACATCCCCTTGTACACTAACAAATGCCAACATAACTAATCACATTCCAATCAATATTGAATACACTTCCTCTGTGGAAATTGTATTTTTCCAGCATTCATTATATATCTTGCTAAACCAAATCTTACCGGAGCGTAATTAATTTTTCCTTTCAGCCAAATTCAATAAGACCATATTTCAGTAAAATGTAGTCTCTTAATCAAGATACATGTATGCTGCAGCACTCTGATATTGTATGTGAAAAGCGCAATATATGAAATGTCAAACAGGGAGAGAGATTAACATGACAAGCTGTGTATTACACATGTATTGGAGTGTAGATCTATACCAAATTCAAATATTCCTAGTATCACTGCTTTAGAAAAAGTGGGTTATTATGAAATAGAGTAACTTTGTAGTGTTAGTTTTAAAGTATTATCTAACATTTTTGTAAAGAATTTCTTTGGTATTTTAAAGCATGATGGAGATATAGATGTACATTTTAGCTCGAGATGTTTATTGTCCTGCCTTTGTGAGATGATAATGTGACTTACATGCACATGCCTTTTGCATTCTGGGCCTCCCTTTACGTGACACTATATTGCACTTCACTACACCTGTAGTACACCTACAACTGTAGATTATAATAAGAATGATCAGCCAAGAATTGATTAAACTATCAATACACTTGATGATCCTTATGCTTTTCCTTCTAAAAGATACATTTGTGTATATTTTTAAATTATTTTTGAATTTTTGGTTTGTTTTTGTATTTTTGTGTGTAATTACATACATCTTTGTCAAAAAAACACAAAAAACTCTAGCCATTTGTACTTCACATAAGTACATGTACTTGCTTATTAACGTGTGCATTACATCCCTGTAATATCTAACACATGCACATTTACTATGGAAGGTTGGTAGCATTTGAAAAACAGCTCAAATTAGACCCTCATCGCACTTGGTACTTCATCTATCATCTGCCAATCGTTAAAATGTCTTGACATTCAGAGAATAAATAGCTTCCCCTAGCCAGCGCTGGCTTTATATCATCATAACGTGAATTGGTTGCGTCTGGGTATCACATTAGACAGATTGCAATCAATACGTGTTTGTATAGTCTGGGGAAGGGACATGCTTTTCCAATCTATACTCAATCATTCCAAATAGTCTTTGTGAGTATGCTGCCCTCTAGTGGTAATAACAGATTATTAGTGTGTGCTAGCTGTCTGGGATTAATGGAGGCCTGTGAATGATAATGTATTATTTACAGAAGAGAGGAGAAATGCAGTTGTTTGCGCATAGAATAACTCAATTTGAAAACTGTATCTTCAGCTCATGATCATAATCCTAATTTTGCCTGAATTAATCGCAATTCCCTTTTATTTTTGTTGCATCTGGGTATAACATTTGATTGATTAATGTCAATATGTGTTTGTATGTAGTCGAAGAAAGGGACATACTTTTCTAATCTACACTCAATCATTCCAAATGGTCTGTGAGAGTATACTGCCCTCTGGTGGTGAGCACAGTTAAGTTAAACTCATGCACAATTTTTAGAGAATTATTTTGGGTATTTTCATAACACTCGTACTTGCTTGGGCGACAATTTTGCATAGAAAGGCCACCTGTGTATAAAGACCAAAGTTAGTTTTATTGGTTTCTCTTTCCCTTGAATAGTGTTTATCATTGAAACATGTACCATAGTAAATAAACCTGTTCATTATACCATAAGAGTCAAGTACCACACTATCTTGTCTCCCTTGATCGGTCTTTATAGACAGGTTCCACTGTTATGTATTCCTCTGTTGTGTACTGCATACCATATTTTATAATGTCCCTATGGCTCAGTGCTTTCAAGGAACCTTTGGAAATGAATGAAAACTCCTTATTAACCAGCTCTACGTGTGATGAATTGCTCCAGCTGATATGTGTTTGCACAGGGAGGCACATGCTTTTCCAATCAACACTCAATCATTCCAGCAACTTTGTTAGTGTATACTGCCCTCTAGTGATGAGGATAGATCAAGTTCTGTACTGGTTTGTAAAATATAGCAGTTCTGTTACATTTGTCAGTATATTGCATTATCCAAGTTAATTTTGCAGAAAGGAAGGATTGTGTTTTATTTTGGGACAAGATGACACAGTAAAATAGGAGGGAAAGGAAAATATAATTAATAGTTTGAAGATCTTTTTTTAAAAATCATATTGACAGCTATGGTCATTCGTATCTTGGAATTGAATTCATGGGATCACTTACGATTGTTTGTTATGAATTCTCCTTGAAGCATGAACAAGTATAATACTTTGTTTCTGTTTTAATAGTTTGAAAGTGGATTAAAACAAGGCTCCATCTTCAGGGATTAAACATGAATTTTCATGCCAGGGTAATGTTAAAGCCTCCAAGGATATGAAATATTTTTTTGTTTTAAATCTCAAAATATTTGGATTTAATCTCTGGCAACCATTCCAATGGGTGATTCATTGTATGCATACTTTACTAGGCTTCACTGTGAAGGCCAACATTTAACATAATTCATGTTAATTCAAGTGAAACTAATATTGTATGCATACCTTTAATTACATACCTACAGTCATAATCATATCTTGAGAGCCATTGAAACTCACTAATGATAAATGAATGCCCTTGTGGCTATCAGCATATCTTAGGTCATATATTCAAGAAGGTCGTAAGAGCTTGGTATTGTTGATGGCATTGACAGAATTCTTGTGGGTAGCACACAATATGCAATGTCCTTCTCTTTTTCTACATTTCTTTCATTATTATTTTTTTCCTTTTCTCTTTGAATATTTCCTCACCATAGAAACCAATGCAGTTAATTATTGAATCAGGTATCAACATCTTTTGTGAAGTTAGTTTGTCTGCTTTTAATTGTATCTGTGTGTGCAATACTTACTTTTTTTACCCTTTTGTGAAAACCTTTGTCTCTTGACCTCCCTTGTCCCCACTCATGCTTGTATTAATCCAATATTTGATCAGACTTAACATGTTTTTCAAGTTCACCCGAGTGCAATGAAGCAGTTAGCGTGTATTAAGTTTGTAAACATGCCCCATGAATGCTAATTACAATAATGTAGCAAGCAATCTTCTCTATGTGGGGGTTTTTAATTGCATAAAATACTTCAGTTAGGTTCTTAGTCATTGTGTATAAGATTGTGAAAGAGCATGTCCTTGATTCCTCTTATAGCTGGGATGTGTATATGTTGAGGCCGGTATTGTTTTATATATTATATGGACTCTTTGGTATATGTATTTCAGGATGGCTGATATGTAAGTAAAATGCTGAGATTATTAGTCGGTTATATGCCTTATTGAAATATTTGATGCCACCTTAATAGTGAGTTTGCAGGATTCTTATATGATTCCAAGCATATGGCAATAAGCAAGCTTTGACAGAGATCAATTCTTATATGATTTCAAGCATATGGCAATAAGCAAGCTTTGACAGAGATCCATTCTTATATGATTCCAAGCATATGGTAATAAGCAAGCTTTGACAGAGATTAACTGCCTGCTATAACCCTATAATCTTCGTAGCATAGCCATAGATAACTGCCTGCTATAACCCTATAATCTTCGTAGCATAGCCATAGATTTGACCTTTTTTTTCATTACTCTTATTTAAATTCCTAGTTCACATTATAAATTTGTTTGTAAATACAATTTGTGTTTTGCTGGGTATTTTTTTTTTCTTTGGTTATTTTAATTGTCATGATTGTATAGAGATGTGGATATAACAGCAACGTCTGTTTGTGGTAGGTTTCATCGTTGAAAGTATAAACACAATGTTGTGCTGTACTGTATTGACCAGTTCATTTTATTTAGTAGTTAGTTGTAGTTGGAACAAGCCTTTTCTTCAGAACACAAGGTTGTAGGTTGCGTACATATTATGTATCACTGTGATGACTAAACCTGTACATACCCCTTCAAGAGGAAGGAATATAATACAATATTAATAGGAGGGTTGGAAAAATAGGTTAACACAATTAACCTATTTGAAGGTATTGGGAAACCTCTGTATATTCCTTTCAAAATAATCCATGAACTGTAATCAGATGGATTCCTCCATGTCGTATTTTTGACATGGCAACAATTTTTGTTTGTGTGACAGTTTTGAGAAATTTACAAGTGGTCCAGATCAGAATTTTGTGAGAAATGGGGCACAACATTCCTAAAAATGTGTAGGGGTGCCCTTCTTGGACTCATGTATACCAGGTTTTACATGTAGGCTTGAAAAGGAGAGGGCCTGGACTGGTTGTGCCCCTCTAAACCCACTCATGGTCCAGATTTATAAAAATATTTTGCTGCACAGAAATAGATATAGTTATATTAAGTTATTAACAAGGCCAAAAAGCTTTAGGTCATGACTGTTTATGCATCAATGCTATTTAGTATTAAAACATAACATAACTATTATAGATCATTAACTTCCGTTTACGTCAATTCCATGTTAAATTCAAGTTAAGTATTGTGGATTGTCCAAGCTTAACTAATGATGTTAAGCAGAGTTAGTGAGTTTCTATTGTTGAATTTGACTAGCATTCATCACAATTCTTTGGGTTGTACAGTTCTGAATAGAACGTGAAGAATGTATGTGTTATTACACTCAATTACTCACACACAGTGAATGAATAGGGATGTAGACTTTACCTCCTAACATGGGGATTGATTCACAGAGCATAGACTCAAAAGTTTCTTTCATTGCATGGGCCCTTTTCATTCCCACATTTATGAAGCATTTTGTCTGCTCGCACCTATAAATGACACAGTGATTGATTATTTATTATCCTTCTAGAAATGAAAGGGTTCTTTTATTTCCCTTTTTTGCCTGTAATATAATTTCAGAGTGAACAAATCCAAATTTCTGAATTTTGACAAAACAAACTGGTATGATTTTTATTTAAGTTGGACACCCAGTAGCAATTTTTCATTCCTGATTAAAATGTCAGATTACAATAGACCCCCCAAGGTGCCCCCTGTTGAACCAGGGTTTTTATAAATGATTCAAACAAACAAAAAGAAAACAAAAGAGTCTATGTTTCATGGTAATGCATACAACCTATGCAAATGGTCAAAAAATGAAATCAAAAGATGGTATACATGCATTCTCTTTGCACCCCCCCCCCCATTGGTTGAAAAATCTTGGTTATGCCACCACCTAAATAGAAACCCACTATATTGAGTATGAATGCATGAGTGATGATGTATGTAGTCTAGAAGTATCACTATGACGTATAAAACCTAACACTTGAGAAGGTTACAAGTCAATAGATTATCATTGTCCCACTTACCTATGAATAAAACTATGGTCACCTCTTATATTTTAACAAGTCTGTCAAGTTCACCGTACAGAGTCCTTTTCATGCATTGCCATGCCCAACTTTGTTATTTTCCCACATGTGAAAAATATTGGAACTGTAACTGTACAATAAATAATTTACTGTTAGACTCTACTGTGAAGTTTCATTGTAGGTCACTTTTCTGTTTCAATTGGAAAGGATTATTTTATGCTTTGATTCATATGAAGTTATAGATTTAAACAATCTTATGTGATCTTATGTGATGCGATACATCAAGAAGTTGGGAAGTCCTTAAGAAGCACGTTCACGTTAAGTTAGATGAAAGGCGACTGTGAGAAATGATATTCAATTGGAAACGTTTGAGGTGTCAGATCTTGTAATATTACACGGTTTCCTTCTTTACAGGACCAACATTGTGATTCAAATGTTTGTGGAAAAAGCTTGGATCAGTCTTTTTTATGTGCATCTGGGACTTCATTTGCATAAATACGTGCTGTACTGTTTGAACGGACAATGTTGCAGTTTGAACAACCTTAACCACTGAACCAAATATGGAGCTCCTCAATGTTTTCTTGCCATTGGTATTAAACTGAATACTTGACACAATGTTGTTTGAAGTATACTGTGAGTGTGACAAAGGTCCACAGTGCCACTCTGGTGTTTGTTACATTAGTCGACCAAAGCACAAAAAGAGTTCTGAAAAAAATTTCTGATGTTGGAAAAGCTCTTTTTCACAAAGTCAAGATGTCTGTCCTTGCAAACTGGGACTACGGTCAGGATTATACATGGAATATGATCAATAATATGTACTATGGTCCAGGTACAGGGTGTCTCAATAGCTGGTCATCCAGTGGTAGTGATACCTGCGTGGACTCGGATAGGTCTGTATACCATGGAAATTGCATGTAGTTATATGTGAGAACTACACAGAGTGTCAAAAAATATACTGGATATAATTCATTGTTTTGCAGTGCCTTTGTTATTGAGCGACAGTTCTTTCATGTTTTTATATATTGACAAGATTAATCTACCTTGTGAAAGAGGGGAGGGGGAGGGGGAGGGGGAGGGGGAGGAGAGATAGGTTGAGATTGCAATTGCACTCAGGGTACGTGTGAACTCCACAATGTGTTCGTAATATGAAGAACATGTATGTGATTGTTTAGTTGTAATGCTATGCAACTGCTGTTGATTCATACATTTTTAAAATATTTTATATTTAAATATTTGCATGAAGGGGAAAACTAATAAAAGAGAGGAGGAGAGGAAAAGAGAGACAGACAGACAGACAGAGAGACAGAAAGACAGAGAGACAGAGACAGAGAGAGAGAGAGAGAGACAGACAGACAGACAGAAAAAGAGACAGACAAAGAGAAAGATAGAGAGAGAGACAGACAGACAGACAGAGAAAGAGACAGACAAAGAGAAAGATAGAGAGAGAGGGAGGAGGGTTAGGGTAAAACTGTTATTGAAAGCTGTAATTAAATGACTTCCTCATATTCACCAAAGAGATCACATTTAGCTAAAAGTGCATACTCTTTGAAATCGTCTGTTGAGAACCATACCCAGAGCTAACAGCCTCCTCGCTCTCATCATATATTACATGCTTTATTAAGCAAGATACATCCCTGAATGTCACACATATCTTTCAAGAACTATTTCTTTCAAGGGCTTCTGGTCAAAAATTGTATTCTTGGCAGACTTCGGTGATGGCATCCTTTGTTGAAAGATGATCTGGGAGGATGATGTTTGGTACGCTTCCTTAACTCATGACAGGTGGATGACATGTATCTATGTTTAGATCATTCAGGAGCATCAGGACCTGTCTTTCAATACATTCAACTATTAAACATTAATTTTCTTATTACAGTGGGACTTTAAATATAACAGAGATTAAGGAAAACAGAAAATTATGCAAGAAAGCAATGAATCCTTCAGTGCCAGATATAATGTGGAGTAGATAAATTCAGTCGAAAGATATTGAGGTTTGAACAGTATGAAAGGAAAGCTTTAAATCACAAAGTTCAGAGATTGAAAAGATGAAAAATAACTGTGAGTCGAGTGTATCAGAGATTTAGGGATTAATACAAAAAAATTACTAGACAAACATTTAACAACATTAATCTAAATATAGGGAATCTCTAGTTAGTGACCCTATGGAGTGCACATTGATATGAAGAGCAATTGATACAGCTCTTTTCAATCAAATAATTCGTCTGTGGATTCAAACAAATTTACCCCCTTTCCTACTGTCTAGTACCCAGTTCACATGAAAAAAAATACATTCAGTGATGATGTTATGCTGAGCACGATAGTATGTTTTGAGATTGGTTTTGGCAAGTTTTGCAGTTGTGTTACCGTAGAAACAGCAATGGTGACACAAACGTTTCCTATGCATACCGGTAACACCTACTATTACTATCAGTGGTTTTATTGCCAATTCATGAAATATACATTATATTGACAAAGTTTATTTCCAATCTTTGGACTAAACCAGGCCTGGACTAAACCCACCAACTGCTTTCTAATTACTTGTTCACAAAAAAAGAAAAACCAATATTAGAACCGTGACTTTATCAAACGTGCAAATGAATGGCCAGTTGGAATGAAAAAGAGTATATTTGTACAAGAAAGGTATTGCAAGTACTACCTGTGTTTTATAAGATACAGGAATTTGAAGCAGGTTACACATTTAACAAAAAACAAAAAAACTGGGGGCTAATGCCTCCTATATGCATCAGCCTCAAGTCTGTGTTTAACTTTTTCTGATTGATTCCACACCGTTTCTTTCACGATGCAATCGCATGACCAGAACTCAACTTTATCTTTAAGTCTGTGTTTATTTAACTGATGTAGTTGTAGTGCTAATGTGGAGAAACAGCTTAGTGTGAATGGGTGTAATCATGGACTAGGTCCATGGTGTAATGGTTGGGTCTGATTGGGAATAGAAAGGTGAGAAAGTCTCCCATGTCCTGTGTAGTCTTAGCCTCCAGTCTTCAAAGGAAATGTGTCATCCAAGAAACAGTCCTTTGGTTCTTCCCCTGTGACATGACTTGAACTTCAGCAGACGAAATGTTAGTCAAAACCTCCTATGTTCCTTTGGGATATACTGTCCACAATTGGGTGACAGGACAGGAATTCATAAAAAATTAACTGCTTATTATATTGTGTTTTATAAATGGACTTACATACTTTAATTCAACAAACTTCACAGATACAAAGTTCTGGGTTGTACTGTTTGAAGGTCTTTGCTCCTGTGTTTCGTGTAGCCCCTGCCCCCATTCCATTCTCTTTTCCCCCTTTTTACATGTATGTACTAATATACTTGTTTGTTTTTGACAAGTTGCTGTTTTATTTTTTGTTTTGATTGTTGAATTAGTCACTACTCTTTTGTTCTCTATAGGTCTTCTTTCTGTCTTAGGAGTTCACTTTACATCTTCAATTTCTGTTTTGTTATGCCTACTTCTTTAACTTTTGTTGACCCATTCAGGGGTGTTATTACACCATTTTCATTGGGGGTTGTCAGACAAAATGTTCCAACTAAATACTCTGATTTTTCCCAATTAGTAAAAGAGTCATAATTTTGTTCGATTGCAAAGAAGGGTAAAATATAATATTTGTGGACAGCATATCCCATTTTGCATAGGACATGGTCCCATTTATTACATTGTTCACATTAGAACTATGCATGTTGTTTATCATTATTATTATTTTTTTAAATGGGCACAATTCTTTCCAAACATGTTTTTGAAAGAAGAGATCAGATGGAAACTACTTTTCTATCATGTTACATTTTTATTTTGTTATCGTTTCCCTTATGTGATCTCTAGGGGAGTATCTTTACTCATCACACCAACGTTCAGTAGCCCACCAAAGCATTTACTTTTCACTCTATCGCTCTTTATGTTGCACCCTCCATCCATTAGTGTCATTCCAAATACGAACAGATAATGCACGGATTGCAGAAGATCTGACATACCACTTGTAAATAAGCCTGTTAGAAACATCACAGACTACCTGTAATTTGATCATACATTTTCGGAAGCCACCAACATATTTGAGGGAAATTTCAAACTTTCTAGATCATTTTCCTAAGGCTTGACTTGTATCCAACAGATACAAGTTACAACATTACTGAAATTGTCAGACAAATAAATAGTTTTGGATACGGGGGCGGAGATGTTAAAAAGGGTTTGTTTTTGTTTGGTATGAAAAGAAAGGCAAAGTGAAAGTGGCTGCGAAATGTTTCTTTATCAGAGTACTTTGACTTTTATCTTTTGTCTTCTTTATTTTCATTTGAAAGAGATGCTGATTGGATATTATATTGAGGAAGAAAGGAAGGAGTGAGAGAGACAGAGAGAGAGAGAGAGACAGACAGACAGACAGAGACAGACATACAGAGGGAGGGAGGGAGAAAGGAGCAGGAAGAAGAGGATGATGAAGGAGATAAAAAAGAAAGAAAAAGAGGTTGATGATGATGAAGAGGAAGAGGAAGAAGAATAAAAGAAGAAGGAGAAGGAGAAGAAGATAAAAAGATGAAAAAGTAGACTGATTCTAATTCTGCTACTATTTATATGATCTACCGGTAGATTAATTTGACATTTGGATCATATGTCTGTTTGAGGAAATAGCATTTAGTTGAATTTGTTGAGTATTTTGCAGGTCATTCTTATTGGCAAAGGGGACAGCATTTTAGCATTAGGGAATCGGTTTACCTTTATCATTTTTAGTAGGGCAGATAGAACGATAAAACTTAAGATCATAGTTTCTTGTTTACTTTCCTCCTTTTTTCCACTCTCATCTCTCTTTAGAGCCCTCTCTCCATATCACTTTAATTTGTCTTCGCCTTCTCTCTTTCCCTTTGCTCCTCACCCCTCTCCATTCTCTCTCTCTCTCTCTCTCTCTCTCTCTCTGCCTGTATGTCTTTGTCTTTCTGGATCTTTCCCTGTTCTATTTGGTTCTTACCTTTCCTTCCATGCTACTCTTCTCTCTATCAGAAATTGCTTCTTTAGAAGGAATTTTGAATCTGCAGCACTCTTAAAACTATCAAACGAACATATATATTCTCCAAGATTCTGCTAGTAGCGAGACAATAAAAAGGAAAGGACAAATGTTTGGTCTAATAAAATGACATCTGATATTATTGATGTTTTGTTCAGTAGTCCACATGGACTAAAGATCGAGACATAGATATATGATAGTGATTTGTCATTGTCAGCTTTATACACTTGAGCAATAAAAAAGTGTCAGTGCCTCATGGACTCGGAGCAAGAAGGGAGTAAACTTGTATCTTTAACACAAAGTTAAGGCCCTTCTTACTTTTAACAGATTACCCACTTAATTTGACCCTGATCCAGAGTCACAAATTATGAACAAAATGCGGACAATTTTGTCTTAATCTGTCTTAGTTTGCTTGATGACATCATAGTTTTCTGGATGGGGTTCATGTTGGCAGTAACATTACTTTTCTTTGAAACCTAAACTAATTTGCCTCATTATTTTCCCAATAGACCCAGATTCTTATCATTTTCAGATTTCTAGTCTGATATGGGTCTACTAGGTTTCATTCAAACCTCAAGGGGGAAATATGAAACATAACAAATTTGTCCCAATATTTCATCACATATTCTGATAAAAATAAAATTAAATAAAGGATCATGATTTCCATGCCATGTTTAGGTTATCAAAGTCTCTAATCAATGTTTATTTATGTCTTTTTTTTTCTTTCCATGCATTGTCTACCATACTTTACTTCACATCTCGGAAAACAGGTAAGCACATTCTTCCTTATTTCCTTTCTGGATGGTTAAAAACAAACATCAATTCTGGAGTAAAAGCATATTTTAGTACTCCTTTTTTCTTCTTTTTTTGCCTTTGAATAGTGTTTTTTCCTCATGTACATATATATGATTCTTAAAAAAGACTGATATTTTGTAGGTTCAAAATTCACTTCAACATTTAATAACACTATTTTTTTAAAACTACATTTTGACATTAAAACTAATCATTCAATATTCATAATTTCTCTTGAATAAACTTTTGAAAAACACCTCTTTTCACCCTATACAAACAATTGACAGTATTTATATACATGTATGCATATTATTTCATATGGCAGAAACACCATGTGTACTTCTATAAGATAAATGGTAGTTAGGTTCAGAAGTATACACATAGCACAGTCCATAAATAAATCATTTAAATGTTATAAAAAATAATGATTCAAGTGAAGGTTTAAAAGCAGCATTAACAGTTACTTTAATATCAAATGATATGAAATATCCATCCACACTACATAAACACTTCATGTGCGTGTACTGTTTTTACTCTTATACATATATAAATTATTCTAAAGAATTAATTTAGATCCGTGCTTAAATCATTTCAGCCTTAGTTACTGTGAAATCTACACATGTGATTTGAACAAAATCAAACATTTTTAGAAATGCAGTAAATATTAGAAATATATCAGCCGATATGAATTCCTTTTAGCCACTGTTTACTTGACCCACCTGGGCAATACATTGCATAGTATATGTAAAATTGTTTACAATATTAGCCTCATGAAGCAACAGATGTGCTTATTCAGAGTCCAGTGTTCTTATATCCTAATATGAGTTTCCATGACATTTGCATCAGCTTAAGGCATAAGGCAAGCATCTTCAATCCTTCCTCGACTACAGGCCTCAAAGTCTCCCATCACCCAATAACAAATCTGACCAAAGTTCAAGAGTGTCAAACGTACATCCCTCCCGTCCTCACTACCCTACCCCTTATTCGTATTCTCTCTGTCTCTGACGTCTTTACCGCCATCACGCGTCGCGACCATTGCCAATTCTCACTGTCCCAAAGCCGCAAGTAAATCCCTGCCCCGACCGATGATTTTGTTGAGTCACATTTTTCATAGAGGTAATTCTTTGTTTCGCTTACATGCTCAATAGAGCAATGTCTGTATGCAAGAACAGGATCGTCATTGTATTCATAATCATCAAAACTAGAAAAGTGGATTCGCTGCATTCTGTTGGTATTATGACTGGAGCTAACGCCTACCTCCATGCAGTTTAAGTTGTGGTTCTCTGCAAGCTCGAGAACGGCGTAGTTGAAAGAATCACGCTGCTCCATGTAGTTTGGTGATACCCATCCATCAGGAATGTACAACTGCTCAACCTCATACCACTTTAAACTGGCATCGCGTTTTGAGCCCCGAGAGGGCGCTGTGCTAGGTGTTGTTAGGTTTCCTGGGTGAACAAGTCCAACCTGAAGATTTTTGGCATTGCCACGGTAACGTTTCCCATTGTGAATACATTCTGCTGCAGTCAAGACATGTCTAGGGCCTATCAGCACGCCGGAGCAGCCCGTTGACAGCTGTGCCACTGCCGAAAATGGGAATAGCTTCCTGAAGTCTTTGGTGATCTGGTACCGTGTGTCCGTGCCAAAAATATGTCGCTTCCTACGAGATGGACCGGGATCCATGTACGCTGAACTGTCTCCTGGAAAAAGCTTGAAATTTAGTAGATCCCGAGCATCATCCACATTGACTTTAGTTCTAAGAATATCACTCAGGTTGTTAGCACTTGTTTGTTCAAATGAAAGACTTCTCTCGATAGATTCCAAGTTTAGATGCTCATCTCCAAACTTCAAACTCTTGCCTGTTTTTAATTCAAGAAGTGCCTTAGCAGTCTTTGAAGTAGTGTCCATCTCACTATCTTGTTCTGTGCGCATCTTGGGGAGTCTTAGCTGTTGCCATGTGTTCCATTCTGGGACTCTGTCTGCAGAGACAGATGCCAGACTAGTTGCCATGGCAACCAAATAGATGCCCAATAGCATCTTGAGTAAAGTCGGTCTATTCATAATGAAAGCCTAGTTCTGATGAACTTTCCTTTAATTTACTTGCCGATAGTTAGATATGACTATTGCCATTTCAATCAAAGGATTCTTGATACAATGATCATATCACAAGGTTTCATTAGGATCTCAAATGGTTAGAAATAGTTAATGCATATTGCTTCAAATAACAAAGTAATGCAAATGAAGTGCTTTCCAATACATCTTCTAGGGATCCAAGTGGTATTCTTAAAATAGTTAGACAGATCACATTCACCAGATGCCAAGATACATATTTATCTGTTCCTATCGTTTTATGCTCTCCTAAATCCCTCTCAAAAATAGTATCTTCCAAGTCTCCAAGTCCAAAGAGCTCTGCTAGATGTGCTCTTAAGCTTCCTCTCAAAATAGTATCTTTCTCCAACCAGCAGTCTCACAGTGATAAAAGTAAGTCTAGTTGAGGGCTTTTTATCAAATCCTTGGCATGCAAGCTCCTTTTACACTTTCTCCTATCACAGTCTTTGGAATGACCTACGTCATAGCTAGGTCCTTGAAAAGTACAATTCCTCCGGAATGCTGGCTTACTCCCTAGTTGGTTGCTGGACATTCTAAGAACTTGACCCTTGCTGACCATTATAGTTCAAGGTAGAAGTATGATGACCTACAGGAAAGAATAATATGTGGAGGAAATTATTAAATGGAGGTGATGTTGCGAAATCATTCAGTTTCAATGTGAGAAAAACATTAATAGAATATATTAGGAATGGCTGATTGCAGAGTATATTTATAAAAAATAAATAAATGAAATATATATAAAAAGGTATATATTTGTTATTTTTTCAGGTGGGGGAGGGGGTGAGTTTGGAATCATCAACTTTTAACAAATCAACTACCTTATTTGAAATAAAAAAAACAATGAAATTGTCTGTTTACTAATTTAGAACTTCCCTAAAAAAGGGGGGCTTGAAAATGTCTTCAAGTGGGAAAATAACGACTATTAGTTGTTGAATCAACTAAGCAGCTATAGAGCCAGTAAGTAATAGTCTGATTTTTCAGACCATTGTACCGAATGGTCGTACGTTTTATGCTGCGCAAAGATTCAATCAGTTTAATTTTGGCCATTACAAGAAGTGGGTTATTGATGTAGAAAAATGCTCATGTACCCTTTCCAGCTCATTTCATATAGACTATGTTACCAAAGATGAAAAAAAAGCCAGTCAGTCACTCAATAGTGTCTGACAGTGAAGTCTAGCAAGTAAACAGGTTTCCTTGCATAATTTGAATATTAGGACACTGCTAACGTTTAAATTTCACAGATAGGACATACATGACATATTCATAATTCCTGCAAAGTTCTACAGAATTTGATGTTGGCTGCAAAAGGGATATAGTATCTTTAATTTCATATCATTCTACTATTATGGCTGTAAATAGATGATCATTGCATGGACACATACATAGTCTAAAGTTCTTCATTCAAATTTTGAATATGATAGCAGATAGCAGTCCAAGCGCCATCCTTTTCTTAGGACATTGTTACCGTGATATTCTCTCACTTTGGATTACAAATTGAAGAACCCTGACAATTTTTTTCTTTTGACCTTTACCAGAACATGACTATCTCTCTTTTTCAAACAACCAGTGCGCAGTAAGAAAGAAGGCCCGAGGAGGCCAGATGCTTGTACATCCCTTGGTCAGTGTCATTTTTGGCAAAGTCCTCACCTGTAACCCCCAGAGAATATAATAGGAGATGACTTGCAGGAAGGGAAGGGAGGATCATATTAGTAATGTTGCTGTGAAGAAGAACATGAACAAGGAGACAGAAGGTATTTAGGAAAGGACTTGAGACTCGATGGCCAGGTGGGATTGTATAGGGCAGTATGGTTTAAAGGAATAGGTTAGTATGAATTAAGGGAACTTTAAACATAGTTTGGATAATTTCCATTCATTATTTTAATCAATGAAATTTAAAGGTATCATCCTTTTCTTATGAAATTAGGTGGATGGCTTATTGACTATTATTCCCCCATAGGCCTGAATTCCTTAGTGAAACAGTGTTTACAGCATTCACTTACAAGGCAAGTATTTATAGATGATATCATTAGTTGAAAACCAAAAAGGAATGTATTTACATATTTTTTCTTGTTTGGTTTGTTAAGAGTTTATGCCCCTCTAGCTGTTTCATCGTTTCATATTCTCTGGCACTGAAAGAAATTGATGTTCCAACTTGTAGTTTTTTTCATAAAGAAAAGAACAAAAACTTTTTAATGATAACTTTCACCCTGAATCTAACAAGAAGTCAATAAGCTTCACAGTTTAAACATATTTGGCAAGTTTCATTCAAAAAATCATCCACACATTAACCCCCCCCCACACACACACTCTTCTTGTCTAGAAATTTGAATTTGAAAGCCAAGTTCAGCAGACAAGATAACTACTTGTCCAGACTTTGCAACATCCAAGAAATTATGAAATATTAACGCTTTCTGATTTTCCCATCGGCTTAAAGGCTGGCACTTATTGTCCATGTGGGAAATATATACATCATTGTTATTTTACTCACTTGCATAGAAAATAGCAGTCTATAGGCCTACTTTGTTGCAAACAGGCAAACATTATTGAGTTCTTTTCAGAGCACATGAAGCTATCTTAACACATGAATGAGTTGTCTACACTCGGTTAAAATATTCAAAGCAAACTAGATGACAAATACCCCCAAAATAAAATGTGGGAAAATATGTTTCCAATATTAGACCTTAATTTTTTATCATAGCATATATTTTGCACATATCAGATTAAATGATTCATAAATAAAAGTCATAACACATTCCAGTCTACATTAGTAGGAGAAGGTCATCAGAGAAATGTGATCCATCAGCTTGAAATTGCCATAAATCACTAAAATTTATTTTGGTACTGTATATCATTTGAAACAAGAGATTGAAGCTATCAAATGAAAAGCTTAAACATGTATACACTTTGCCTGTTCAACATCAGCAAGATGTTAAGTCTGTGTTAAAGTTGTCAACACCTATTAGTTAATGCCCTTCTGGCTCCAAACAGACGTCTTACATGTCAAGTTTACAATGAGCTGGAAAGCCAACTTAGATACATTATTACACATCACCGTTTGTTGGACTGCATGGGAGAATTGCTTTTGAAAACACAAACATAACGATAGGAATTGGCATGATTTATTACCAATAGCAATTTCAATACCATGCAATTTTCAGGTGATTAAACCGGCAGTTGGTTGAATAAAGACAACAATATCTCTTGCTAGAATTCTCAGACTCCAATATACCTTGGGGCTAAACCATCAGTGGAGTGCCGCACCTTGAATATTTCTCTTACAAGGCAACCTTACCTCCAGCTTACAATGTCTGTTCAATCGTCCATATCATTATGTAAACAAGGATGTTGAACTTCCAAAACTTGCAAACTTACAATATTTGAATTTGAATTTGAATGTATTTATTAAATGCTTTCTTTATAAAATCAACTTAATTAAAAATCGCATTTGATTTCTTAAAAACAAACATGTTTAATTTATCTAAAACCTTTGTTTTCATTAATTAATGTTATAATCATAAAAATGTTGGCAAACATGGATAAGTACACATTTATGGGTAGGATGAGGATTAAGGTTAGGCCTTATAGAGTCAGGGTATTGTTAAAGTGTTACTGGCTATTCTGCAGTTGTTCTAAGCATCCCATGGTGTGGGATAAGGGTTATGATATAAATAGACACACCTTTGATGCTACAAAGTTAAATGAGAAGAAACATTGTAACTACTTACCCTGATTCCTGATGTGTTACACCATTTGATCTGTTTCCAAGCATCAAATAAATCCAGTCATTGATACAACACAATATCAGAGATTACCTGCTGAATGCAATCAGTTCTATCTAAGAAGATGTCACTATTCCAGAGTCCTATCAACACATGTGGATATCCATCCTGTCCCTCCTACTCACCTAAAGAGTAAAATTGTCATTATGTAACATTTATTTAGCTGTTTACTAGTTAGAACCAATTTGAAGATATTTTGTGATGAGACTGATAGAGCCACGATCCAGGCACTCACACACCTCTTGCAGAAGTAGCTATGCCATGTGGGCGGGAGGTGATTTATACTGATTCGTATTCTGAAAGGGGACCTCACTCTTATACCCTAAGCCATTCACACACTGTAACAAATAGGGCCTACTTAAGAATCAGTTTCAGGAACGTGCAGTCAGACAGATAAACAGAGAGAGAGAGAGAGATAGAGAGAGAGAGGGCAAGTGACAGATAATGATAGAGGAAGTGAGACAGAGAGTGAGGGAGACAAGAGAGGGATCGAGGGAGAGAGAGAAAAAGGAGGGAGGGACGGAGGGAGGGAGAGAGAAAAAGAAGGAAGGGTGTTGAAGGATGAGAAAGGGAGGAAGAGAGGGAGAGATGGGAGGGAGAGAGAGAAAAAGAAGGAAGGGTGTTGAAGGATGAGAAAGGGAGGAAGAGAGGGAGAGATGGGAGGGAGAGAGAGAGAAAAAGAAGGAAGGGTGTTGAAGGATGAGAAAGGGAGGAAGAGAGGGAGAGATGGGAGGAAGGAAGGGAGAGAGAGAGAAAAGAAGGAAGGGTGTTGAAGGATGAGAAAGGGAGGAAGAGAGGGAGAGACAGGGAGGGAGCAAGGGGGAGAGAGAAAAGAAGGAAGGGTGTTGAAGGATGAGAAAGGGAGGAAGAGAGGGAGAGATGGGAGGGAGAGAGAGAGAAAAGAAGGAAGGGTGTTGAAGGATGAGAAAGGGAGGAAGAGAGGGAGAGATGGGAGGAGAGAGAGAGAAAAAGAAGGAAGGGTGTTGAAGGATGAGAAAGGGAGGAAGAGAGGGAGAGATGGGAGGAAGGAAGGGAGAGAGAGAGAAAAAGAAGGAAGGGTGTTGAAGGATGAGAAAGGGAGGAAGAGAGGGAGAGACAGGGAGGGAGCAAGGGGGAGAGAGAAAAAGAAGGAAGGGTGATGAAGGATGAGAAAGGGAGGGAGAGACGGGGAGGGAGGAAGGGAGAGAGAAAAAAAGAAGGAAGGGTGTTGAAGGATGAGAAAGGGAGGAAGAGACAGGGAGGGAGCAAGGGAGAGAGAGAAAAAGAAGGAAGGATGAGAAAGGGAGGGAGAGACGGGGAGGGAGGAAGGGAGAGAGAGAAAAAGAAGGAAGGGTGATGAAGGATGAGAAAGGGAGGAAGAGAGGGAGAGATGGGAGGGAGGAAGGGAGATAGAGAAAAAGAATGAAGGGTGAAAAGGGGAGGGAGAGAGTTGGGCAAGGATAGGGGGGGGGGAGGAATAGAGAAAGAAAGAGAGAAAAGAAATACTCAAACTTGGCTTGATTTCAGAAACATACCCCAAGGGAAGCTCAAAACGGTCTTTCGGACTTCCATTTTTAGTCCTTGCCAACTCTGGTCAAATAGTACAGGGGAACAGAGTTCACACGCTGCCAATCCTTCCTCAAAATACTATTTTGTTTTCCAAGTATAAACTTGTAGTTAATAACAAAGCTGTGTGTTATTGTCTTTTTACGACACTTCCAGTCATAACATCCACCAAAAACAGGTGGGAATTACGCTATCACAAGGAGATTATTCCAACTATGGACATGTTCCAACCATGCTTATAATTTGAAGAAATAAGTATTTTGGAAGCAGAACAGTTTTGCCTAGCATTTTTTTTTTGTCTATACATGTATCCACTCAACACTGTACAAGTATTTACTTATTTACCAATTGACAGAAGAATTGCTTTATGTAACACAATGGCTTGCAAAATTTTCTTTTCATTTCTTTTCTTGACTAGCTTCATGAAAACCCTTATAACACTGGTATAGATTAATCTTTCACTGGAAACACTTAAATAATCATGAAGCCTTTGGCATAGCTATCCCATGATAAACACATTGTGGCGCATGTAGATTATTTGTATATAAAGAGTAAATGTTATAGTAGTACATGTAGCCTATGTATTCTGCATCGAGTATTCATGAGTGAAAACTGCAAGAGGGTTTGGAATCCATGAAGGTAAATATACCTAACATTGCTATGTACACATTATTCAAAACCCATCAAATATACCCAGCCCTCGTGAATATACCCAACCCTCGTGAATATTATGTACTTTGGCAGACTGGCCACATATCTTTTCTTGTATTAATGCTTTCCTCTATGGCCTTCCTCTATGGCCTTTGCAGAGAACATATTTATTCAGGACTGTAGCATTTATTGGTTCTTAGGTTGCATATTGTATTTGAAGAGGAACATAATAGACTACGAAACCCACCCTTATCAAAATAATTGTGATTTAATGAACTATTATTGTACATGTTTTGAATATTGTTGAACTGCTTATTCAGGGTTTGAAGATATTTGATGACATATCCATGTAGGCCTACTGTATGTTAGGCTAGTATTGTCAGGGATGAGATTTTTCCTCCAATCAGGATTTCAAGACGGGGATTCTCTCATCTGAACAATGTTATAGAGTCCCTTTAAGCAAGATGGGGTAACAAATACTTCTCAAATTTATAATTTAGATGCAAGGAAAACGTGTCCTTTTACGTAAATATATTCTCACGTTTTCTGCGGAAAGGGGGCATGGCCCTCTTAACCGCTGCCAGGGGCGTTGCCCCCAGACCCCCATTTTATCTTCCTCCTTTTGGGGAATTTCTCTGTCTCATCCCTGTATTGTTGGAGACATTTATAATAGCATGACAAACTTATGAACTTCTTTCTGCATAGGCTTATTCTCCCTATAGCTCAAACAGTTTGCTGTAAACAATATCCATTTAGGCCCATGTTTATACTTTCTTTTTCTTATGTCATGCCAATCCCTAAAACTCTAGAGTATTTGATATGTCAAAATCAATTTCGGTGGAAGCCTACATGCTTGAAATTTACTAGGAAAAGAAGAAGATTGGAATGAGGCAATTGATACACTTGGTACTTTAAAATATCAAGGCATGACTACATATAAAGCATTTTTCGAGAGCCTGAAGGGCATTGATTCAATGTCAATAGATGAGGTACAATGCCCTTACAGAATCGGGGAGATTTCAGCTTGAACAAAACTTTGGTATTGAAATTCAGACTAGTCAAATCTGTTCACAGCAACCATACAATGTAACTCTTGTACACATTGACAGATGTGCACACATGCATAGATTGTGTATATTACATGCCCACACACACAGAACAGCACACTGGGTTCTGATTGGAGAAGTGGGTCCAGCCTTGCACCCAAAACTTCTTTGATTGGCTGTTTAGAAAGGCAGCTTCATTTTGGTTAGCCAATCAGAAACACGCATCTTGTACTAGATGTAAGTTACAGCCCTGTATAATATTGTTCTGTGATCTAATGCTGTTCCAAGTTATGTGTCTGCTCTCACTATTTGTAACTTTCATTTTCTTCTTCTTCTTCTTCTTCTTCTTCTTCTTCTTCTTCTTCTTCTTCTTCTTCTTCTTCTTCTTCTTCTTCTTCTTCTTCTTCTTCTTCTTCTTCTCCTTCTCCTTCTCCTTCTCCTTCTTCTTCTTCTTTCTTCTTTCTTCTTCTCCTTCTTCTTCTTCTTCTTCTTCTTCTTCTTCTTCTTCTTCTTCTTCTTCTTCTCCTTCTTCTCCTTGTTGTTGTTGTTCTTCTTCTTGTTGTCTTTCTTCTTCTGCATTTTCCTTTTCTTCTACTTCTTTTGCCATGTCATATATTAGATGAAATACAGTATGTATTTTCAAGAGAGAGTAATACTTCCTCAGAGTGAAATGTCAAATAGACAATACTAGTACTACATACATACAGTTATACCATTTTTTCCCCTCTTGCTTAAAATATATAATATCCTGCTGTATATTGTATGCATACATATAGAGCCATCATTACTTATAAAAATGGATTGTATGATATTCATTTCTAAGAAGATCACTGTTAAAGTCACTGAACTGCCAGTGTATTTAGGGATGTATAACAATATCTAAGGATAGGTCTTGTAGGAGAGTGATATACTTTTTTTGCTTCCAATTTTTTAAAGAAAAAAAAGTCCTCTGGCTTTACTGTTGTCAAGCTGTGTTAGGAAGGACTCGTCAAAACCCTCCTTTCTGGGCAGTCTTTGGATTTCAAAGAATGTTTGTAGATAATGGTTAGTCCTATCAAAATCTGTCCAACTGCTGAGGTTTCCACCTGTTTATCAATCCCTTTTGATCTATCGCTGTCACAATCTATCCATCTATGGGAATGAGGTTTGTGGTCCTAGTATCAAAAGGCTTTGTACTATTTTAAACTTGCCAAGTTTAACCTACTTCTGATCAGGTTAATTTGGAAATAAATTTATCTTCCTTTAATTTTTCTCTCTGTTTATTCCTCTGTCTTTAAATATTTAGATATCCCCCCTCTCTCTCGCTCTATATCTCTCTCTCTCTCTCTCTCTCTGTCTCTCTGTCTATCTGTCTCTATTGCTCTCTTGCTCTGTACTTATGCACTATTACACATACCCCAACAACCTTTCAGGAGACCCCCAAAAAAAAAAGTCATTGCAATGTTCACACATGTAAATAGATGAAGCAGTATACTATTAAAATTGCCTGTGCTAATTTCTTTGGGATTTTTAGTTTTAAACTGCATTATATCAAGTTAAATGTTTAACATCTTATTCATTTTTAGGCCTAATTATCTACTGGATAAAATCATGTAAAGCTTGTCATTTGTCATTATACCCATTTATACACATTGTTTATGTAGGCCCTGTCCAAAATAGTCATACATGTATCTCTCAATTTGAGTGCCCAGTTCTTCGTAAATGCATACGGTACCTGTTTGTATGATTATTTTCCTCACCAATAATATCTCAATGAAACCAGAGATGATGCTACTCCTCGATCAGATATTCTAAATTACAGACCTTCGCTGATCAAAACATACCGACATTGAGATCAGATCATGTTCAGTTTTATAAGCCTATCCCATGGGAAGATAATACGATCGAATGCAGTACAGAAGCAATTGAGTATGAGTATAGGGTTGTTTCTATTTCACTTTGATGTGTTGACATAGTCTTTAATGTCATTACTCTTTCAATAGGGAAGTAAGGAGGGTCAAAGGTCAAGATCATGACTATCATGATATTGATGACTTGACTAGTTTTTTAAAATTTCTTCCCACGTTGAGGAGTAGATTTTATGGGCGGTCAAAAGATGCAATTATATATAGTTATGAATTGTGATGCTGAAGAATTAATTTGTGATCACATAAAATGACAGTGGGATTGGCTTTACTAATGTCTGAAATATGCTATGGAAATGAGCAGGTCAAAATATAAGAAAACTGCAAGTAGAATAAAACTCATCTGCTTAGAGCTACAGCCCCCAAGACCAACAGCCCACTTGACCGACTTGAAAAGTTGTCAGAAGGCCAACTTTTAAGAGCGATTGTGGAGAACCATGTAGGCAGTGACTCATTGTTCATGATTTAAAAGTTTGTAGTAATATAGGCCTACTTTTCTCTCTCTCTCTCTCTCTCTCTCTCTCTTCTTTCCCCCAAAGTGTGGCCACCTTTGTATAAAATGAATTGTATGAAACGTTCACAAAATGTTGTTCACATGTTGCACAGTTGTGACCACTAGCCAACCATGGGAACTATGCTTGCATTACATGGATTATATACATAATTCTTTGTTCCTATTATTAGTGATGTAAACCTATAGTGGCTGATTTTTTTGCACCCTCTCCCTCTCTTAACTTAATCCTTTACACAGGTGTGCAAAGAAGCGCATGAATTCTTAAGTTAATTCTAATCGGACCATGAAAGTTCAGTTCAGAAGTCAATGGCTTCCTGTTTCCCCCTTTTTCTCTAAAGGTCAGCAGTAGATTGACCCCTTGTGATGGAGGTCGCTGGAGGTTAAGTCCCACCAGGCCATTCAAAAATATGACCATAAATTTCTTTAATATTCTCTCAGCTCAAATTTCATATCCAGGAATTAGTATAACACTCTTGACTATTTGAAGATATGCAATTTATGTAGCCCAAATACTGGTATCAATAACTCCATCAGCAGCTTAAGACTAATACCTGTTTATCAATGAATTTATGAAATAGATTACATTTAGATTCAATAATTAAATGGATTAGGAAAAAATGAGAGGAGAAGGGGAAAGAGAGAGTGAAAGACAGAGGTTTTAATAATTCCCCCCGCCCCTCGGAAAAAAATATAAAGAGAGGGATTAATGAATACATTACAAAAACACATTGATTCAACTTTGGCTTTCAACTCATGCATGATATGAAAATTAATGTGGTCCTAATTCTGAGTAGGTTAGCTCTATTAAATAATGCCATGCAAAGAGGGGGGCACTTTTGGTACTCTATTAATGTTTATACTTTAATTAAATTGGTGTCCAAATGTTTTTGTCAACTCCAGTGCATCGTAGACCAAGATCAGCTCTTCATATATCATCCGATTGGAACCTTACAGGCATTGACTTTGTATTACAGTTAACACACTTCAGGCTCCATTGCTACATGCTGAGTACAAACTTGACATGAGTCTTCGGTTTCAAAACCTGACCCCAACGTTCATGAAATCCATCTAATTACCTTCTAAGAACGGCATTAGATCTGACAATATACCAACCTTTTCCTTCTCCACCTTCTTCTAATTTCTTTCTTTCTTTCTTTTTACTTTCTTTATTTCATGTATTGCCTTCAGGTTTGAATATCATATGAAACTTGTCACACTTACTGACTGAGATTTAGACAGATTTAGACGCTAATGAAAACAGAAATGTTGACAAGAAATTAGAGTGTAGTTGAGGTCTGCCCTCAAGAATTGAATCAGATTAATCTACTTTCCATTGGAGGAGAGTGTTAGAGTGATAAGTGAATACTAAGTACTAAGGAATACAAATAAGCATATATGTTATAGGGCATTATTCCATGATGATGTTTTCATTTAATTCACACTTCATTAATTTAAGCAGAGGATTTTTTTTTAATTCACACATTATGTTCTGGGAAATTATCAGAAAGTTGATCAACTTTCTTATTATTTAAATAACAATGTAAAGAAGATAATTTTACTCATATTCTTTGTAGAATGTATGGCCTGACATATTGTGATATGTGTTGATATAATATCATGACATTTTTAAACTCTATAATTTCAGGTACCAATTACTCTTGGTCTGACTTTGCCAAGCAATAATAAAATAAACGTTTCATATTGTTTTCACTTTCTACTGAATCAAATACAAATATAATTCCATGAAGCTCAAATTCAAAGTATGAAATAAAAAAAATGACCATGATTTGAAGAAAAAAAATGGCAATAAGTGAGTGGTGGTCTCGCAAGGTTGCCATTAAGTTGTTTAATGGTCATTTATGAGGTGTTCCATCACATAATATTGAAAGGCTGAAAATAGTGCAAACTTTGCAACATTCCATTTTCTGTGACACCTTTTATTTCTTATGATATTACATCAGATAAAAGTGTTTGCAAACTACATTTTTATTGAATATTTTTTTGTAGAAAGCTATTTAGGAGAGATTTGACAGATATGTTATTATGATTAATATAAGTTTTTATGATATCTGCATCATAATTTCTATGGTCAACATCAACATAAAACAACTTTTCTGTCATAACAAGCAAAGGTTAAAGTTTTTTTTTGATGAAATAGTGCTGATGGTCCCTCTTCTACTCTCTCACTCCCCGTTCTTCTCTTTATTAAGGCATAGGCTTATATATAACCTGTGATGAAAAAGATCCAAAATGTAGTGAGGACACCCAGCTATTTGTATTTTTATGTTAATCATTTGATAATTTGTGGTTTAATACTTTGAGTAAACTTGAAGTGTCTGAAACCATGAGTGTGTCCATGCTGTGTCTATAATGATCTTATCCCATTGGCTACTGGCTTCCCTCGATTCCCATAGCCATCTGGTTTCTGTAGGCATTTGGTTAACTACAAGATAACCTCAAAGTTTAAACTCAGACCTAATCTCTATGAACTGCTGTGTGAACCTGGCTACTATTGCCATTCGTCCAAGTTTGTCTTTAGTTGCAACACTTTCTGAATCGATACCTTGATTTAATCTGACATTTGAAGTGACCCGTCTAAATGACCATCAGTGCCGAAACCTGAGCGACAAAAAGAAAACTAAAGAGAATGACCAATTGCCAAAAACGGGGAGAAACAAACTTTGGCTGCTTTCAGAGAATTGTATCCCCTTGCCAATGAAATTTGAAATTCTTTGTAAAATTAAGTTATTCATCACCCTAATAGTACACATATTTGGTAGGTGAAAACTGTTTCTTGTTTTTATCAAACCTAAATTCTTGGCATGCTGAGTATTTTATTTGAAATTCCATTCATATACCACTGATTCATACATCCTCCTTATGAGCATTCTACAAAATTGAGACTAAGAAAATTTTTCTTTTCCGTTGCATAATCTTGAAGAGGTCATAACCTTTCTTATTCTCTTATTCCAATACACTTTATTCAGGGATCACCTGGCTGCTGTAAGCAATAAGTTAAAGAGAAGGTTGAATTCTGGAGAGAGGTGAACAATAATTTGTGAGCATTGTTATTATGCAAGTGTGGAAGAACATCAGAGAAAAACAGTTCCTTGAAAAGCATGGCTCTTCAAATGCCTTCATACTCTAAATGTGACAAGTAACAGCTTTAAAATGAGGCCCGATTTTTATGCCACATGTTTGTGTAGTCCCATATACATCTTTCTGTGTACAGTGCTTGTTACTTTACCAAGACTGTGCCAAATTTCTAATCATTTTGATGACTCCAGAACCTTGCAGTACACACCAATACTTATATGCTACATGATCAACTTTTTCTGATCGATTCCACACCGTTTCTTTCACAATGCAATCGCATGACCAGAGCTCACTTTATCTTTAAATAGATTTGATACCTTTTTGGAAATTACAGTCAATGTCAATGCCAGTAGACTGCACACTTCAGTAAAACATCCTGCATTCTTGTTTCATAATCCTAACATTTTTTCTATTTTCATTCATACTATATAAATGGCTTTTCCAAACAAAATTGTAGTCTCATACCTGACCTGCATAATATTGACCTTTCCTTTGTGATGACGGTGAGGGAAATGTGACTATTCCCCAAGCAGTGAGTAGCGTTAAGTTGACTTTAGATGCTAAGCTGTCTGTAAACTCAGACTTATGTAGACCAAGTACAAGGACATCTAATAACTATTAATGTTGAGGTAATTATTTTGGACTTTAATGAAAAATACCCTCTCTGACTGTACATGAGATGAAAATATAATTTTTCCATCCTATAGAAAGATTGCTAAAGAGCATTGTCTTCATTTTTAATCAGGAAACAACTCCTGAGAAAGGAAGAGAGAGAGGAAGATAAAGAGATATAGACAAGGAAAGAAATAGCCTTTGTTAGGATCAACACATGATCAGCCATAGTGAAACATGTTATTACAGACATGCATGAATAAGTATTTTAAAAACTTAAAAAACCCTGAGTCACAAAAATATAATCCTGTTCTTTGTTAAAACTGTCTGATGCGATTCCCTCGTGGGTTGTAAAATGTCCTATTCAGAACTTTGTTAGGAAAACAGGATAATGATTAATTTATGAATGAGTAATGCTGCAAGCCATATTTGGAAGATTGCTGGGTATATTCCAGCTAGGATTGTAACAAGCACTGTCTAGCAGTAGCAGTTTTGTTGTTGTTTCACCCTAGGTTTATATTAGTAAGACCACAGCATGATCCTGGATCCATGCATATTCAATACCCAAAGTTGAAGCCTACATACAATTTTAGCACCCATACCCTTAAAAAATAGAAGTAAAAGGAAACATATCAGATGTCCATACTTTCCAAAATTCCATAAGCTGCCTGCGGAGAGGGAAAGGGAAATCAAGTTTTCATCACATTGCTCTACTGTAAGTAAGCAAAAACAAACAAATAATCAAACAAAAACAAACAAAACAAATTAAAGCAAAGGAACAAACAAGAACAACAACAGATGAAGTCGAGACATGAATTAAGCTGCCTCAATCAGATAAATAAGAGGTGTACAAACATGTTAGGCCTAGATTGATTTAAGAAATCTATAGTATAACCTTTTCCCTTTTGTATGCGACCCTTTGAGGCAAAGGGACATTTTTTATTCTTCTAATACTGTTTTCACACTGGCAAAATTTTGCTAAACCCCGGACTAAAGGTGGGGTTAAAGGGGGGTCTTAGCCCCACCTATAGTCCGGGGTTCAGCTTATTCCACTTTCTGTTCAGACACAAGTTTACCAAAGTGGTCTAGCCCCACCTATATAGTACGGGGTTAGCTGGCCCTGCAAAAAAGCAGGGCTAACCCCGCAATTGTGGTCTAACTACGCAATTGCGGTGCTAAGCAAATGAATGAGAACAGAAACAACAAATAGTCCGGTACTACGCAATGGAGCAAATTAATGAATATTCACGCTATACAGCTAGTACGGGGCTAACGAATTGCAGTGAGAACAGCATTCCGGGATAGGCGCTTAGTACAGGACTAAAAAAGCGTGTGTGAAAAGCCAAAAAAGTTCGTCGGGGATTAAGGATAGTACAAGGCTAAGCAAAGTACGGGGTTAAGCAAAACAAGTGTGAAAAGAGTAAAAATGTGTCTAAATCCAAAATATACACAAATCATTGGTTGCTTTCATCATTATTATATGTGACCATTTCCTTTGAACCACTCACATTCTAAACAACATTAATGTTCAACTAGCATCAGGAGATGAATTGTAAAATAGTTTTTCATGTTTTTGGGGTGCAGGTCATAAAATACTTGGTCTTTCCTTTAAAAAAAAAGTGCAGAAATAGTTATTTCCTTTCATAAATTTAATGCCAGCGACCTTCAAAGTTATTTTTGGTTGAAATATACTTGGTGTTTTTTCCCCTTATATAAACATATAAATCTTCCATAATTCTTTCATCACAACATGAACATAACAGCTGATATGTATACAGTTACCTGCTTTCCTTCCCCAGTTAGGTCCCAAGTTAGTCATAAAGTTATTTTATGACGTAAATCCATTGATGTAATAGAGTCCCATGGGAACTCATCAAGCCCAACAGGTTCATAATCATGAATCAAATCAAATACATCTTCACACTATTTTCTCCCATTTTGACTCCTAGAAAATCTAAACACAAATATAAGTCAATTATGTGATATATAATTAATTTAACATTTTAAAGCTTAGTTTAAATGAAATTCTGACACAAATTGAGGAACTGGTTGATTTGAAGTGGGGCAAAATATGTTATCAATAATAATTGTGTAGGTTGTAGGAGGTTGAACAAAGTTTTACCAGCATACATATGTTGCATGTCGACTTTGAGATAACAATTAACATGCCTGTGCTTCCCACAGTCTCATTTCATGTTTATATATTTGTTGTCTCATCATTAATTCTACATTTCTACTTTATATAGAAATGATGTGAATGATTTACCATCAAAACTTTGTAAATGGGGAAAATTATGTTTTTCGAAACAATGGATGATATTTCATTTGGAATTATTTATCTAGTAAAAATGCTGTCTGATTTGTAATTCAAGTTTTATTGTGGTCATTTGTTTTAAATTGAATACCTTTTTTACATGTATAGTCCGATAGCTCACTGTTTACTGAATAGGACACTTCTTTAGTCATTTCTTTGAATTAAATACTCATCCCGAATATCTCTTTGATATCTTAATGAAACATTTTCTTTTTGTTTGATTTCTTTCAGCTTGGATGACAGCAGCTCCATCTCCAGCGGAATAAGTGACACTATTGCTGAGATCAGTACGGATGATAACGTTACCGGCTCTTCCAGAAACTCTTGTGACTCCTCCAAGAATCTTGAGCTTTGTGGAGAACCCATCTCGCTAGACAGCCTCTCCCTTGTCAAGGCAGCCACTGACAAAAATGCCCACCGAAAATCTTCGTCGCCTCGGCGCGAGAAGAAGAATGGAGACGGTGGAGCCAGCAGCAAGGTGAATCGGTTGAAACATACGTCGAAGGACGGTAAAATGGAGGAAAGCAATGGGAAAGGAAGGCAGGGGAAGGCGAGAACAGTTACAGAAGGAGGAGAGAAAGAAGGAGGGGGAGCACGAGGTGGAAATCGGTCCGGAGAGTCACCTATGAGGGGTCAGGCTCAAGGGGCGTCGAGCGCCCATCCACCTCAGGGTGGTCCTCCTAGCTGGCAGAGAAGCTTGGATAGGTTACAGGTCAAGCATAGGCAGCAGTTTGGGCGTGACCCCAACTTCCTGATGAGAGTGTCACCTGGAGGACGAATAGGAACAGTGACAGGTAACCCTGGCGCAGAGAGGAAAGATCCTAGGAATGGACAAGGGATTGTCCAAAGAGGAAATGGGGCCGAAGCCCACAGGACTGGAAACGCCCAGTTTGGGTTTGGGTATAGGAGACAACCAGTTCAGCATGCACCTGGACAAAGAACTCCTGGATCTAACGGCAGTAGGATTGGTGGTAATGGCCAGCAAAGGCCTACAAATATCAGGACAGGAAGCCTACCAAGGTCAGGAAAGGCTAGTCTTGAAGGATCACTGTCTGCTTCGGAAAGTCTTAGTTCTGAACGGCAGCGTTCGCCTCGCAGCTCGGAGTCACAATACATGAGGACTAGTGATAAATCACCAAGAGGTGATGGAACAGGTGGCAGGAGCTCAAAGGTTACTAGTCCTGGAAAACTGGATGGCTCAGGGATTCAATCTCCAGGGGAAGGACTAAGATATGGCTCCCTCAAACGCAGCCAGATAAAGACTCATGGCCAAATTGCTCGGCACATCATGCAAGAACTAAAGAGTGGTTCATCCTCCGGCCAAATAGATGCCAAGAGCAAGTCACAAGCTCTTAAGAATTTGTTCGGAAGAGGAACTCGCGACTCAGGAATCGAAGACACTATCATAACCAACCCGCACGCACAATTCTGCAAAGAGAATACTGTCCTAGACATGAGCAATAGACATGGTACAATGAGCGACAGCGAACACAGTATGTCCTACATTACCAGTCCTCAAAGTATGCGAAGACGCTCGCAGAACGCTTCACTCAACGATAGCTTGTTAAAAACCTCACCATTCTCAGACTCTCCTCCACGATACAGCGGTTATGTCAGCGACGGTTATGCCTCCATAAATATTGGTGGCATCTCTTCCCTCCATACGGCTGGCATCAACTCTCCATATCTACGTAGCAACAATAACCGTGCCAACGCATCCAGCATGAAGCAATCGGACAGCATGGAGTCGATCGAGTCCAACACATCCAGCGCAATGAGCATCTCCAGCCACGCTGCTAGTGAGCGCTACGGCCCCACCCAACCACACTCCTCAGCATCCGTTATGCGAAGTAACAGCACTAGGTCTGCCTTCTCAGAGAAGTCTCACAGGACAAACCAGGGACTCACTGAGAAGGACCTAGAGGACATGGCTTGGCTCAGGGCGGGTAACTTTGGACTTTTGTCAGGCGAGAAGAGCGGACAAATCTCCCCGACAGGCTCTACTGTCTCTCAGCCTCCCATTGGCTACTTCCCGGCTGCATCCTCAGCCATCAGGTAAGTGTCTTGTCTCCTGCTAGTTTGACATTTACTCTGCTGATATTGCTCTTGTAACCTTTGCTCTAGGCTTGATGTTGGTCAAGATATAAGGTTAAGTTTGGGGTTATAATCGGGATTTTTCATTAGGTTTAGTGTGAGGATTAGATAGCATGGGGGGTCAAGAGCAAATGTCACCAGAGCAAGTGCCATGCTTTTCTCACTTCTGTTTTTCTGTAAGTGGGAGAAGGTACACTGGTAATTCTTCTCAGGTTTATTTGTAAAAGCTGCAAATTTATATGATACATATGATGGTAAAATTGTGGTGTATAGCTAATCCGTCAGTTCCCATGTAAAAGTTTTGGAAGTTTCATAAAAAACGTGAAAGTACATCCAATGCTGTAAAGAGAGAAGAAAAAAAGTTGATTTCACTTCTAAATGGCTATATCATATGTTCCTAGGGTAGATATTGACAATGAATGTTAGCTTTAATTTGATGAGAGCAAATGAAAGCTGTTTACATGCAATATATCTTTAGATAAAACATATTTCTCTCATTTTTGTCAATGTGATAGTCGTCTATACCTTGTACTACTCAGTTTTGTTGTTGTTGATATTTATTACATTTTTTGTTTTGTTAATAGAAATAATTATGATTATCATTTATTTACTTTCTTTTCTTGGTTTGTTTTCTTTGGGTTTCTTTAACATCACCTTCAGTTCTACCTCAATGGTCCGTTCCAATAGTATGTCTGCCAATGCCTTCACTCAACCCTTCACCAACAGAGGGCGCAATGGTTCAGTGTCGCTGGATGAACGTCAGCGTGCAGCAATGAGCATGGGTGTGCTAAGCAATGAGGGCGCCGAAGAGCTTAACGGATCCTCGCTTTCTCTTGTCTCTACCTCATCATCACTCTACTCAACGGTAAGAAACATGCCCCTAACACTCTGCCACAAAAAAACAACAAATTTCAGAGTATTATACCCTGTAGGTAATATAGACAAATAAACTTGTGCCTTAACAATTCCATGATACAGAGATGCCAACCAGTATTAGATTTTATCGTATTTAGTACAATAATAAGAGTGAAATACGATAATACGATATTGCCCCTTGAAATACGATTATTATCTTTCAAAAGAAATAAAAAAGATTTTAAAACCCTTAAAAAACCCATAAGACCCCTGCAACCCCCCAAAAAACTTTGCTTTACAATTTTCTCATTAAATGTTAATGAAAGAGCAAACATTTTACTTGACCGTCCTTACCAGTAAAACATTTTTCTGAAATTTTACTGGGCCGGGGCCAACGGGCCACTGGTAGTGACAAGTTTTTCGTAAAAATCTGATTTTTCTCTCCAAAATTTGATTTGTTTTTGTTTTTTTTGTTTAAAGGCTATTCAGTCTGTTTTTTGTGTCAAGAGGTTTGCATCTCTGATAATAGTGATGTAGATTCTACACGATTGTCACAATTTTGAAATGTCACGATAAAGAGATAACCCTCATTAATTTAGAAGTGAAATCATAAATCTAGAAGTAAAAATGGGTAATCATCACCTGAAGATATTTTAGAGCTGTACTAGCACGCATTATATCAGAAGTATTTCATTTTCTAGTTTTTGAAAAAGCGTAAAACCAGAAACTCTTATGCTCACAAAATTTGTTATTGGTTTCTATTTCCATAAGTTCTAATGCCATGAATTGACTGAATTTCAGTAATGAATTTTAGCAATTCACAAAATGTCTTGCCCTGAATATGCCCATCATGTACAACTCATTTTCTAATAATTAGTTCTGCATAACAAATACATGTAACTACTGATTTAGCCATGGTGTTGATCTGCTTACACAGTCTTCATATGTTGATTGAATGACTTGGATGAAAATAATGAAAATGTATCCTTTTCTCCTTTTCCTTCTTCATCCTGTCTTTACCCAGGCTGAGGACAGAGCAGCATTAGAGATTAGGAGATTAAGAAGAGAGTTGGAGAGAGAGCAAGGACGTGTTGGAAACCTATCATCACAACTCAACAATAATGTAAGTCAAATTCACTGTTTCTTATCTTTTTACCCTATTTCATGCTCTATGTGTCTTCCTTTTGATCAAATACATATTTCTCTGTGCAATCTGTACTTCTGTCTGAGTTGTGTGTAGGTATGAGTATGCATTGTTTCCTCATATGATGAAGGATTGAATTTTTGTTTTAATTCAATAAATAACAAAATGCAGATACCGGTTTATAGGTGATAGACGAAGCCTATGCTTTAGGATTAACATTAACATTATTTTCACTGAGATTCACTAAGGTTGATTCAAAACATTTTCACATCATTTGAGGCTTATACTAGCTATTAAGAAGAAAACATAACTGAAAATCATAAACAAACCAGCTTACAAATCAAATAAACAAGTCTATAAATATCATTCATGTAGTTTTAAAAAAAATTATAGAAGGGAAATGTACTGAAGTTTATTTCCCCCAATCATGATAACAAAATATATGAAGAAGCCTTCCTTGGCAGTGAATGCTCCTGACTGTGAAAGCAAAGTCTATGATCCTCAATTATGTGTGTACTTGTAAGTTGTCTGCTGCCATCTGGAGTTGAGAAATATATATGTTGTGAGGAACTGATTTGTCTTGAGTCATGTGGGGCAAGGAGAATTATAGGTTTCCAATAGAAGGATTGAAGCAGAAAAGCAGAAAGGATTTTGCAAAAAGATTTGTTTGCAAATTAATGTTTCAGGGTATGCATAAGGATTATATAAAAGAATAAGTCACAGCAACTTAAAAGTGTTAAGAATAAATGGTTTTTAATGACTGCAGAATAAATAATTCAAATCAGACCACTGAAGCCTTGTTGTTTGCATGGTCACTTTAAGATGTAAGGAAAATAGTTGATGTTGCTATTATATTGTACATATATTGCAAATATGACTTCAATTCATGTATATGAAGGTTACAAATAGTAATTATTTATAACTAGAAAAAGTAAATTTATCACTGAAAAACATCGCCCAACCTGGTCATTTGGACAGTAAAAAAATGCTGTACCTAGAATATTCAGGCAAAATTGGGTTTTGATGGAATAAGGCATATATATATATTATTGCAAGAAATAATGATAATAATAATATTGGATATTTATACAGCGCACATATCCACCGTGCATGGTGCTCAAGGCCCTCCAACTATTACTCGGCTCTGCTAGGCAGCCGATTTCGGCGCTCACAGCGTTCAAGGAATTCCTTCCTACCGGTACCCATTTAATGTGTGATAGTTGAAGTAGATATATATTAAATGTATGCTCTTTTATTATTCCTATTGGTTTTCTGAATTTGCAAGCAAAGGTTTCCAACTTCAAATAAGCCGACTAGTAGTTGTCTAAACAAAGGAAAGTGTGTGTATTGCATGTAATAACTCTTATTAAAACATACAATGCCAAGTACCAAAGTAATTACATTCTGCTCTTCTATGTTAGTTGAACCAATTTTGTTATGAGATTTATGTTCCACTGCAATGTATACAAATTTAATTTTTAGATACATGATAGTCTGTTTGACTACCGTGGACATGGCCTATCATCCAGGCAGAGCAAGTTACTTTTTAACCTTCAAATAAACCTTGTTGAAACAACTGTAGATATTATATACCCCCCCCCCCTTGTTCTTGTCATTTATTTATGTTTAGTCCATGGTTTAATAGAGGGGATGAAAAGGGTGTAATACAGTCTACATGTGTATGTACTCTTCCGATTTAAAGGGCAAATCCACTCCAAAAATAACTTACTTTCAATAAAAGCAGAAAAATCAGACAAACCGATCAAAAAAAGTTTGAGCAAAATCGGATAACTAATAAGAAAGTTATGAATTTTTGAAAAAGTATGTAAAACTATGGAACAATGAGAATCACAACACAAATTGCCAAGATGGTTATCAGTTTGTGACGTCATGTCCTCACAACTTATCAATTGCTTTATATAGTTTAATCCCATTAATTTCCTTTTATCCCCAAAACTTGATTTCCCATGCCTTTGCCCAGGTTATATGATTTGTATCATATTGCGTGCATGACATTTCCCAAAAAAATTATGAATTTTGAAGAATTGATACTATTTTCTGAATATTGTATTTCATAATTATTGATTTTTATATAAATAGTTTATCAAAATTCAATTTTTCATGATTTAACTGGACAAAATTACTCTTAATTTGTGCATCCACACAAAAACATATTACTAACAATCTAACTTGGATGCTGGTGTGAAGAAATAAGATTCTTAGGGTGAAAATAGGAAATTTATATTATCAATATAAAGAAAATAATTAGTGGATAGTGAGGACCATACGTCACAGACTCATGAGTGAGTTGCCAATTTGTCTAGTGATTTTCAAAGTTGTTCATGTCATTACAAAGTCATAACTTTCTTTTTAGTTATCCGATTTTGCTCAAACTTGTTTTGATTGGTTTGTCTGATTTTTCTGGTTCTATTGAAAGTAACTTATTTTTGGAGTGGACTTGGGCTTTAATCATACTCATTATTGTACAGGCTATCAGAGAAGTTAGAACCCATTTTACCTTAAAGCCAAGCTAGATTGGGTTGTAATCTCTCTCTAAGACTAGAGGCATGTGATACAGGCCAGGCATGAGGCCGGCTGAGTATTACAAATATTTCAAGAGATTTACTATAGCTTCATCCTCACTGGGTATTTCTTATCATCTAAAACTTCCTTCTCATTTATAACTTTATTTCTTGGGAACAATAGACTGCAGAAAGTTCCCAACTTGTCCAAACTTATTGATAGTTCTGACAGATTAAAGACTGCATGCACATAAGCATTTTGCTCCACTTCTGACCTCCTAGATTTGTGCTT
This sequence comes from Mesocentrotus franciscanus, assembly GCA_037976565.1. Classification (NCBI taxonomy): domain Eukaryota; kingdom Metazoa; phylum Echinodermata; class Echinoidea; order Camarodonta; family Strongylocentrotidae; genus Mesocentrotus; species Mesocentrotus franciscanus. The sequence continues at coordinate 1,015,021 of CP137681.1, read as the reverse complement.
TATCCTAGATTACTTGCAATTAGGGCACATTAAAACATATTCTTCATATTAAGAGCCAGTAGGCATTAATTCATATACTGTAACAGAGTTCCTTTTGGTTCTTACGATATCTATCTGATTGTGATAGTTCTCTGTGACAATTGGAACATTTTAAAATTTCACAAAGAAATATTCTTGATTTAATAATTTAATAAGGATTTAGGAATATTCTTATGGTGTAACAGGAATATCACTAAAAAGCTACTGTCCAACCATTACACAAAATTTTCAGAGCCAAAGATTGCGAACTTATTTTTCTTGAAGTTCCCTGTTATGTAGACACAGCTCATTTGAAGAGATTTAGAGCCGACATCTGATGTAGAAGAGCAGTTGATGTGTTTATGGCTGGTGAATACCAGAGCTGGGGGCCATGATGACTGGTATGGGGGAAAGGATGCAGGCCAGTTCATAGGCAGGGCACTTAGATGTTATAGAGACAGATGATGAAGGGACTGGTGTGATAGAAGCAAATGGAAGAATAGAAAAAATAAGGAGGAGGAGAAAAGGAGGATAAGGAAGGAGAACAGGGAGGACTGAAGAAGAGAAAGAAATGAGATTAAACAAAATAATAGCAAACACAACCAATTATAATAATTGAATTGATGTAATTTAGGCAATAACTACATGTAGATAGAGAGACAAATAGTGATATGAAAAGCATGACCAAAGGAAATAGAAAAATAAAATACCAATAGGTATTTACAAGAATGACAGGAAAATTATTGCGAATACACGTCAGAAATGAAGACAAAGAATATTCAAATGGGGAAAAAATTCAAAGAGAAAACAGAATAAGGGAAAATTAGAAGAAATTTCTGATTGCAATTCCAAAGCATTGCACGCTAGTTTCTCAAGGTATAATAATCAATTGCTTGATATCATTTTAATTCATTGGACTATAATGTCTTTAAGTTTCCCTGGTACATGTATGTCAAATTTAAGAATTAAACACAAGAACTTACTTTGACCTCATATTCTACTGTAAAGCAAACTAACTTGCCCTATTTAAATGTACTTCTATTTACACAATCATCATTTACTTACAATGATAGGTTATTGTTAATAATAGTATATATATCAGTCAGAATGTTTGAACAACTGATAAAAGAGTGATAAGTAAGCTAAACTATTTGATAGAACACAATGTACACTGTACAAGCAGATTAACTGTGCATTTGTAAAGCTAGACACAGTAACCTGTGGTTTGCATTGTGAGAGCTAGTAGGATGTACGTTAGTTCTGTATTTAAAGAGAAGGTTAAGTTCTGGGGACAGGTGAACAATAATTTGTTTAGCGTTATCATTGTTATCATGCAAGTGTGGAAGATCATCAGAGAAAAAATGCTCCCTGAAAAGTTTGGCTCTTCAAACTGAATGCCTTCATATTCTAAATATGACAAGTAACAGCTTAAAAATGAGGCCTGATTGTTATGCCACATGTTTGTGTAGTCCCATATACATCTTTCTGTGTACAGTCCTTGTTACTAAACCAAGACTGGGCCAAATTTCTTATCATTTTGATGATTCCAGAACCTTGCAGTACACACCAATACTTATATGCTACATGATCAACTTTTTCTGATCGATTCCACATCATTTCTTTCACAATGCATTGCATGACCAGAACTCAACTTTATCTTTAACTTTAGAAGATAACACTCTTGTGAATCCAAACAAACATCATTACCTGCTGAGAGCCAAAATGTACAACATTATAGAATTAAAAGGTTGCAATTTAGAAATTTATTGTTCAATGACATTTTTCTTAAATCTGAAAAAAATTAAAGATAATAACAAATTGAAGCAGCACAAATTTTGTTTATTAATTGCCTTTATTGACATAGGAAAGCTGCCTTTCAAGTCGTGTGTATTTCAAAAAAAGAATCAGAAAATTCCAGTCCTGAGAACTAAAATAAAATGTACAAAAGATTTATTATAGCTCTCTCTCTCTCTCTCTCTCTCTCTCTCTCTCTCTCTCGTTCCTTTATTGTAACATACTTATCTATTGAATATAACTTAACAGAAAGCATCTACACACAAAAAAAGCAGCAAGCTTTGAGAATCATTTTGATTAAACTCAAGAGACATTTATGGGGCAATTTAATTTCAGTGCTTTGAAAGTTACACTCCCCATATGACCTGGTTAAGAGTAGAGTAAAATATGTTATTAGGTAAAATTTGGCCTGCTGTGAAAATTGATAACATGAACCACAGATCTTATTGACTCTGACACCAAAAACTGTCACAATTTATGATGGAATTTCAGTTTCACACAGTCGGGCTAAAAGAGGTCCTTTGCACTTGATTATGGATATTGGTTGGCAATAATATTGAAATTTGTAAGATACCCCACTGACTTTATTTTCCTAAAATTTAAGGAATTTATGACATGAATGGAAGAAGTGAGGAATGGGTTTACCTTGTTTCAATGTTTTTGATCAGATTTATATAAAATTGAAATAGGTGTAATTTGTAGTCATATAGTATGTGTTTTGCTAGAGTTACATCTCTCTCTCTCTCTCTCTCTCTCTCTTCTTTATATGTTTGTACACCCCATATTGGTATTCAGGCTGCAGATATATTACGTTTTTGGGGGGGGGGCCAGAGGCTCAAGTTGATATATGTCTGCCTTGGTAACCCCTTCCCCCAACACATGAATGAATTAAACCCCCTCAAAATAGAGGTTGGATCCTGTGATGATTTTCATGAATGAAATAGGGAGTAAGAGAGAGAGAGAGAGAGACAGGAAAACCTTTAGGTATCCTTCTACTCTCACTCATATATCAATGTTATTAGCTATCATGTTTATAGCCCTAGGATTCAATATGTGACCGAATACCAAATCATAATTGAATAAAATTGAGGGATATAATTCAACCAACCCAAGTGTATTCTTTCTCATCAGACACTTGTTTAGTGACACATCATTGTATCATATTGAATTGTACCTCAGAACAGTGCTTCTTGGCAAAAAAATATGTAGGCTTGAATATAACATGACCACTAAAGCTTAATAGGACCATTTCTTTGCTTTTTCAAATGTAATTTGGATTAATTTTCATCTTTGTATTGTCATAAAGCCTGAATAGCAAGCCTAGCAGGCAAGCAAACTGGTGGGGGGTTGGTTTTAAGTCTATTGCTTTCATAGAGTCAATTGCGTGTGTGTGTGTGTGTGTTGTCACTCGCAAGTGTTTGATCTTCGTAAAAGGGCCAGCCCACTTTGCTTCTCCATGGAATTCCCTTCTATTGTATGGCTATCTGTTTGTGAAATGCCTTGATTCTTTATTCGAAAGTGGATGATCGAGATGAATTGATGCACTTCTTTTATTTAGTCTGGAATGATCTTACTTGGAATGCTTTAGGAAAGACAATGCCCCGATAATGGACATTCAGATGTGAAGTTGTGCGATTATTTTGAGAATCAATACGCTTGACCTTCTTACAAAGCTGGTGGATTAAGCGTCTTTTTCGGATTGATTTATTCTACGAAGCATCGATATGATTCGGATAAGAATCGGAGCAGATTTGAGGTAATAATTGAGCTACATGTATTAAGGGCTTTGGGCGTACCATGTGCATTTTGGTTATCTGGCGGATTCCATGTCTTTGTATGAAATACCACTCTAGTAATTCATTGTTGAGATTCCATGGGCCGTTGATTATGTGGTGAAACTCACACTCTTGCAGGTATGCTGCTGTATTGATATTGATAATAGGATGGATGCATTGTTTGGATCTCATAGGAGGTAGACATGTAATGTCTCAAACAGTGATATATCGTCTGTTTGGAGGCAGAAGGGGGTTATAACTGGGGGGTGTTTCACAAAGACTAAGATCGACTTTAAGTTGGACATAAGTATAACAGGTCGTTCATGCCACTGTTTGCTCTCATCATTTACTGGCATTTTTCTTTCAAGGGACGTACAAATCGTGGTCTCAAATCTACAGAGTTTACATTTTTTGATAACAAGCCGTTCATGCCATTGGTTGCTATCCCAATTGGTCTCTAAATTATAATCTTTAGATAATATTTTTTCCTTCAATAATGAACTATCATAAAATGTAAACTCTGTAGATTTGAGACCACGATTTGTACGTCCCTTGAAAGAAAAATGCCAGTAAATGGTAAGAGCAAACAGTGGCATGAACGGCCTGTTATACTTAAGTCCAACTTAAAGTCGATCTTAGTCTTTGTGAAACACCCCCCAGCTCTAACAACACTCGCTCTGAGCTTAATTTATCCAAAGATAACAGGTTATGGTTGATGTTTTAATTTGGTTTAAAGGTAAATTTGGGGTTAGGATTAGGTATAGTATTAGTTACAGGGTTAGGATTAGGTATAGTATTATGTACAGGGTTAGGATTGGGTGTAGTATTAGGTACAGGGTTAGGATTAGGTATAGTATTAGGTACAGGGTTAGGATTAGGTATAGTATTAGGTACAGGGTTAGGATTGGGTGTAGTATTAGGTACAGGGTTAGGATTAGGTATAGTATTAGGTACATGGTTGGAATACATGTAGTTTGTGAAAATGACCCATGAAACAATAGTCACTGGAGCACGTTTCAAATCAAATCATACAGCACTCCCCTTGCCTTGTATATATACAACTCACTCCCCATCCTCGAATTGGCAACGCATCTTCAATTGATCAAGTCTCTGAGATACCACCTGCCTAGATTAATGGAGGTAACCAAGCAACCAAGAAATATGCCCGGGTTCATCCAGCCTTTCAATCAAAATTGTCTTTGATTTGATTATGTGGGCAGACAATTATAAATCAGGCTCTGGAGGGCCCTCTGCATGTTACCCCATGTTCAAAACTCATTCATCTACATAGAGTGGAGTTAGGCCCTCTGCATGTTACCCCATGTTCAAAACTCATTCATCTACATAGAGTGGAGTTAGACATGTTTATGTATCTGTTTCTTACTTACAAAACAAATCGAGAAAAATCAAGCAAACAACATAAAAAAAAAAGAAAAAAAGAAAATGTAACAATATCAAACTGCAGTTAACAATGGTATTTGAAATGTAAATGTATCTATCTGCTTCAAAACTTTGAAAGCAGTAATGATTTTGATAAGAAACAGATAAGCTTATAAAGTTGTTGGATTGATTGATATAAAACCAACTTGATATTATCAATATGATTTATTTATCTCCACTTGATACAATTTCTCTCTCTCTCTAGACATATTTTAAATTTCCCATCCTTGTCCTTTAGCATATATAATTTATAATCCTCTTTGTTTTTCATTAAGTACAATTATTGAAAGATGTAGTCCTATATATGCCTTTTGATGTATTGACATGCATGGCACACCTTAGTGGGCGATCTAGATCATGTCTTGTAGTCTGAGGGGCTTGCTTCCTTTGAAATTCAATTGAGAGTTTCCAATATCCCGTGTAATTCAGAAGAGCTAGAGTCAGATGACACAAAACGAAGACGTTATGTTGGGTCAAATGTCATAGCATGGAGGACTTTAATGGAGGATTAACAACTTAGACCCCGTTCTCACTCACTTCGTTGGAGCGGTCTAACTAAGACCCGTTCCTCAGGAGCGGTTCTTAGGTGAGTGAGAACGGTCAAAGTGGTCCAGGAAGTGGACTTCTGGACCGCTCCGAAGACCACCTCGGAAGGTGGTCTTGAGGAACGGGTCTTATTAAGAGCGGTTTGGAGCGCTCTAACGTGCAGTGTGAACGGAAGCGTACTTTGAACGGAAGTGGTCTAGTGACGTTGCGTGCGAAACATGTAGTACCGTACATACGCTTAGTATTCCGCGCAAAAATTTAACCGCTGACCTGAGCTGCCATAGCAACAAGACCACTTTGACTCGTGGAGCGGTTTGAGCCATAAAAAACTGCTCGGAGTGTGAACCCTCGCAAACCGTTCCTCAAGACCCGTTCCTCTGGAGCGGTCTAACTAAGACCACTTTCAAAGTGAGTGAGAACGGGGTCTTAGTGCAGTTGGAACATGGGTAACTGAAAGGTCTTTTAAGGGCTTAAAGACACTTATCCGTGGGGTTGTCATAATACCTTGACACCATTTAACTATTTGTGCAGTAAAATATGTTATCAAACTTTTTCTTCTTCTTTCTTTTACCAACCTTTTTTTCATAAACATAACCTTTCTTATTTCTCCATGCTTGTGCCTAAGTTGGCATTTAGGATCCAACATGATATTTTGGGGTCCCCCTCCCCCACTCTAAAAACAATCTAGTCAGATTTGAATAGATTACCATATCAGATGGACACTTACTAGATTCTAGTCAAGTGAACAGAATTCTGGTCATTTTGACTAGAATAGAATTCTGGTCATTTTGACTAGAATAGAATTCTAGTCATTTTTATTAGAATCTAGTAAGTGTCCTTCTGATACGGTAATCTATTCAAATCTGACTAGATTGTTTTAGAGTGCCCCCCCCCCCTCTCTCTCTCTCTCTCTCTGTTAATTCCTTGCTCATTCTAATTCTAATCTTGGTTTCCTTTTAAGTTGGACCTCAAATTTTCATTTCCCTCTCCTACTCAAGTTACTTCAAGAAGGAATTGACATTTCACTGCCAAATGCCAAAAGGGCATTAACTTTGTGAAAAAGTATATGAGTTAACCTCCTTCTTGCTCTTTCCTCTGCACTCAAGTCTCTTGTTTCGGCCATTGTTTTTCCAAGCCTTCCTTACGCAATCCAACTTTTCAAGCCAAAGAAAGAAAGCAGGCGCCACTTTCAATGATCAAGGCTAGTCAAGATGTGAGAATCGTCACGCTTCAGACTGGCAACGTGTTGCTATGACATTTGTCAGTGCGTCAAATTTCAGATAGTATCCTGATGAGAAACTGTCTATGTTTTGAAATGTGTGGATAAGAATAACATTTATTTCAAAGTCAAAATGTTTTCAATTTATCTAACATTTGAATAGAAAGTATAAATGGGATTATAATTTCTTGTTATTTTTCTTTCCCAGAAACTGAAGCATGTTTTCTTTAATTTCAGGACATAGAAATTGGATTTACATATTTCCATTTTCATGTTTCAGTTAATTGAGGGATACTTTCTTTATTTTTGTCCCAAGAAAGATAAAAATTAGATTAGCATTTCTTAAATTTCTTTATCCTCTGAATCGAAGCATAATCTGTATCCCCGGATGCCTTGTTCTAAAGCAAATATGCAGTTGTCTGTTGAAAGAAATGCACAGCAAAACTTTTTATGTCACCCGAGTACTACTATGTAGTGTATGTCTAAAAACTTCTTCTTCTTCTTCTTCTTCTTCTTCTTCTTCTTCTTCTTCTTCTTCTTCTTCTTCTTCTTCTTCTTCTTCTTCTTCTTCTTCTTCTTCTTCTTCTTCTTCTTCTTCTTCTTCTTCTTCTTCTTCTTCTTCTTCTTCTTCTTCTTCTTCTTCTTCTTCTTCTTCTCCTCCTCCTCCTCCTCCTCCTCCTCCTCCTCCTCCTCCTCCTCCTCCTCCTCCTCCTCCTCCTCCTCCTCCTCCTCCTCCTCCTCCTCCTCCTCCTCCTCCTCCTCCTCCTCCTCCTCCTCCTCCCCTCCTCCTCCTCCTCCTCCTCCTCCTCCTCCTCCTCCTCCTCCTCCTCCTCCTCCTCCTCCTCCTTCTTCTTTCGACTTCTTCTTGAGTCACATTATAGAGGTGCGCACATGATATCCAAACACAGTATGTACTACTACATGCAGGCACCCATGTATACACCTGGGTGGAGGGAGTCCACATAGGCCTTGTTTAAGAAATACATGTAATGGAAGAAGGTACCAGGGATTGAACCCATGACCTTCCCTTCTGGACTTAAGTTTTCAAACCACTTGACTGCATTACATCTATAAGGGGCAGTGGGGAGGGGTGGGGTGGTGGTGGTGGTGGTGGTGGGGTCCTAGCAGACAAGATGGATCAGGTGGAAGAAGCCTTTAGCCTTCACTGACATCTCTAAATTAGAAATGCAACATCAAACGAGTTTGGGAGCACGTAGCCATCGCTGCACCAAAGATGGTATGATTTGTTCTGTAATCACACAGGGTAGGTAGACTTCCGCTCGCTCGCTCCTAGCCTGGAGTAATTGGCCAATGTTTGTTCTGCTCCACTATAGGTCCTTTCAGGAGAACAGAGATGGATGAAGTACAATTTGCACATCCCAAAATGGGGCCCTTTTTATCTGCTTAGAATCATAAAGATGGTATGCAAGGTTAAAGGTGAAAATGGGTCCTTGTTTTCTGATGGCATGTTCTTTTACATGCAGCAAAATTTGAAAGGCTGCAAAGTATCTCTATTTTGTTGGTGTTACCAGTACCTAACCTTCTGTGTAAGTGATTCTAGTGGCTATTCTAGTTCCCCCATATTCATTATAGTTTGATGGAACTAACTTCCTGTTTTCAGCAAAATCGCTAAGTCTAATACATTGGGCGGAGAGGCTGTAATGTTTATGAATGGAAGAGTAATGAAAAAAGCTTGGCCCTCAAAGTCGAGAGCAACACATTCATGATCCTTTTAGGACAAGTAGTTAGCAATATTGGCAATATGTTTGAGTGGTGTTCTCTTTTCTTCAATCAGAATTTTTTTCAATCGCAACCTTTTTACAATTGGAATAATTGCCACCATTTTCATTCCTGTTGCCATGAATCGTTTGTTCCTTGCGCATATTGATTATTCATGTTTTGCTTGTTTGTGTGTTCTCTTGCATCAACACTATAGATGACGTACTAGAAAGAATTAAACCATCAATTAAGTTATTACTTTTGCCATTTCAATAACATTTCAATAACATTGCATTGTGTGCAATAAATAATTTTCAGCATTCTGTATTCTGTGCATTTATGATTTCCCTTATTAGTATTTGCAAATGGGTATAACAGATTTACAAATTTACAAATTTATTGACAGAAACTAATCAAACTATGTTAACATAGCGGGGTTGAATCCCTTATTTATGCATGTATGGCTCTAATATTGATATTGCTTTACACAAACATTTTATTAACTTTGTCTATAGAATATATTCATATCTAGGGAAGATGTCCTTGTCATTGTATATTATATGCTACTCACGGCTGGTGTAATAAAGAGAAGAAAGATTTTGTAGACATCGTCAGTTTGGAGCCAGCAGGGCCCATTTTTCCAAAGAGTTAACGCCCCTTACACAATCTTTGAGGTGTGATGAAAAGTCACTGGGTTTTACCTCGTAGCGTGACGCTTGTGGTTTATGTTACCTTTTAAAGATATTAATTTATTCATGGAATTGGCCATGCATTGAATCACGCAATACTCTTTATAATGACCATATAAGATATCTAATGGATACTTCTCTAATGGGATTTGCCCAAATACCCTCTTTTAAAAAATCTGTAATATCTGTACCCCATCTTATATCACCCTAGTCTTGTTTACTCTCTTTCTCTCTCTCCCCCTTCGCTTCCCTCTCTCCCTCTCCCCTTCTCTCTCTCTCTCTCTCTCTCTCCCTCTCTCCTCTCTCTCCCTCTCTCTCTCTCTCTCCTCTCTCTCTTTTCTCTTTCTGCTCTCTTGCTCTCATGCTCTCTCTGTCTTGTATTTTCTTTCTGTCTCTCTGTCTCTCCCTCTGTCTCTCTCTCTCTCTCTCTCTATGTCTCTCCCCTTCGCTTCCCTCTCTCCCCTTCTCTCTCTCTCTCCCTTCTTCCCTCTCTCCTCTCTCTCTCTCCTTTTTCTCTTTCTGCTCTCTTGCTCTCATGCTCTCTCTGTCTTGTATTTTCTTTCTGTCTCTCTCTCTCTCCCTCTCTCTCTCTCTCTCTCTCTCTATGTCTCTTGAGGTCTCTTCCCCTCACCTACCTCCCATATCTATCTCCTGCTTCTCTCTCCGTGCTGCATCTTTTCTTCTGTTTTTCAACCAATCTTTTCCTACCCATCTCTTCCCCCTGTCTATGTTTTTTTTCTTTTCTTATACAAAATGATTGATGCCACTACACACTAAACAGCCAAGCTATGATTCATGTCTGGACTTCTCATACAATATCACACTGTAACTATTCTATTCCCTTATAATGTACCCCTTGCTTCATTACATGCATGATATATGAATGTAACCTTGCTGTTTAGATCTACTTATGTTTTTAATCAAATTTCAAACAGACCTTTGCTAATTAAGTACATGCTCTTTACGGCCTTGGCTTTGCGTTTATCCTCGTATTTAATTGTGCAACTAGTCCTTCATTACATTGTATTTAAGAGGGAAAGGCATTATATTTTTGTTTTCTTTCTATGTAAATTGTAATTCATTGCCTTTCAGAGTCTGATGGTTCTGTATTAAGCCTATTTAAATGAGATAATTCATTAGTCAATGGGTTGAGTTCTATTTTCTTGTTAGAGCGTGGCACAACAGAATATGCAATTAATATGTACTCTCCCATCTAGAGATATTTTATTAACTTCCACATAAGGAGACCTAGACTTCATAAAACTTGGCTGAATATAAATTTGACTAGCCAAAAGAAGTGGAAAAGTACAAGAGTTATGAGTAATTTTGATAAACAAAGCCTGAACTATTCTTGCATTCATCTATATCCTGGTATCTTTTCATATTGGCTACATGTATGCCCAAAGCCCCCAAATTTCACTCCCTGGTTTGGCCTTCGCTGAAATATTACTCATATCCGTTGAAATGATTGAGACGGTATTATCCTTTCCCCACCTGAATCAGCGCCCACCCGACCACCCGACCATACCCAAACGAGATCACGAAAAAAGGAGAGGCGATTACAATCAAGCATCTTATCCTATATGGGTGCACAGTTCATCAGTGCATCCAGTAACGTGCAAGGAAGGGAATTAAGTCCGCCATGATGCTGAATTGAACACCTTACCATGAAACGTGATCTAGAGAAGAAGAAGACCCCCTTTCATGTTCAGGTGCACCCCTCAAATTGCGCACTTCATGTCACAAACCTTCATGTCACAAACCGTCAGGATTCATGACTTGATTTCAAGGAAAAGAGGATATTTAAAGTGCATGTGGGGAATCCTAATGAGAAGGTTAAACCAATAATGAACATTCTGAGCTAGACATGTTTATTGACTTCAGAATGATGGCTTGATTACCAATGTGGATGATTCAGCATTCTATCATCAATTCATGTTCCTCAGACATAGCTAGATGCTTTGGTTTCTTCTTTTTTTCTTTTTTCTTTTCATTTAAAGCCCCACTGCACTACTTATAGCTACTTGCGCCCTCTATAAGCCAACAATGCCTAAGCGGTACCCGTTAATCCCCCATGATGCCCTTTTTCTTAGGTTAATTGAGAGCTGATCTGATGAGATAACCACCTGCCAGTGACCTTGCAGGGAGGTATAATCCCTCCATGCCAAACTAGTGCAGACAGGCTTTAAGCCATTGGCTTTTGGAACTGAGTGGCTCCTGTTCAAAGCCTATGTGAGCGAAAAAATATGGACCCAATGGATTAAATTATATATACTTGATTGCCAAACTCTTTTATCCCTTTAGGCTTAATTATACACCTTAATCATATTAAATATTCTTAATTTCTGAATTCATATTCATGTCTGTTGCCTAATGTAAATGGCAGAACTAAACTGAAATTGGGGCTATACCAATGGGGATGCACAGGCTTAATGTCCCTATGGCTCTCAAGTGGCAATATAGTGGTAAGGGTCAAACAAGTGCACTTTCTGTATTAAAGTGAAAAATAATCCCTGTGAGTTTCTAATCCTGTACTGATATCACTGGTTAAATCAGTTGGGGACTTTGATTAAGAGATCCATGGCTGTGACGCCACTATGGTAACAAGAGAAAGAAGGAGAAAGAGAGATGAGAAGAGATTTGAGGAGGTGAAGGCATGCTAAGAGTCACAATTGAGTTAGGATGTAGAGGAAAATCTGTGATTGTTTTTTTTTTAAATCTTGACAGATGGAAATAGATATTAGTCGCTTTGATTTTGTAGACATCTGAAGAAAGAAAGTATATATCTTTTAATCTAATTTTGTTCTTCTTTAGTGCTAAAATTCAAGGAGATTTTGGTGTCTATGTACTCCATTAGGATTGAAACATGATTTCATTTGATGAGAACCAAAGGTTGTTAACTCTATGTACAATGTATCACTCAATGCCCTTCTGGCTCCCAACACAGTTGTACATAGATAGCACTGTGAGGATAGGGCAAAGAAAGAGGTTTGATAATACAGTGTATTGTTCATGAAAACATCTTCTTCCAGTTCTTGTACTGAGATATACATACATATATATGATTCTTCTGTGGTGACCTTCAATGGGGGGTGGCAAAAGTATTTTATGCATAACACGGAGCAAGAGAAAAACCTGAGAAATGCAGCTTTGGAAATGGAATGCAATTAGACCCGTCTGAGTTTCCGCTTGGAGCCCGAGCATGAAATTCCTATCAGGAGTGTTTTGTGAAAATGCATTGTCGCTAGGGACCGTAAGGATGCAAGCATTCTGAGGTGTGAGAGTTTAATACTTTATACCATTCCCTGCCAAAGCAACTCCCTCGTGTTTCAGGTTACTTACAAGGGAAGGCTCCAGTGAATTGGAAAGAAGGGTGATAGGGGTGAGGAAAGCATGCTCTCGATTTCCTTGACTTCAAGTATTGATTTTGATTTAAGTGGATTTCTCTATAAGACGAACAAGTTTTGAGAACGGGTTGTTATCAAATAGGCCATGGGGGAAAGATGTACGAGTTCCTCATCGTTGGGAGAGAGTAATGCAAGTTATAAAGTGCAACTGTAAGAAATAGGAGACTAAATAATGATTCTTACCTATCTTTGACAAATGACATACAGTATACTCTCTGTTCAAGCCCCTTGAAAGCACAACTTAAGTGTAACTTTACAATTGGAAAGAACTAGATAACAGCAAAAACTATATTTTGTAATGTTAATACCATTTAAAGGAATCTTTGATTTACACTGCAAAACAAATGGGGCTTCTCCCTCTCTCTTTATCTATCTATCTATTTATCTCTTTCTCTTTCTTTCTCTTTTCTTAATTTTTTTAAAGTTCCTCTTTTGCTTCTTCATTGTCTTCTTCTAATCCTTTTTTATTCTTAACCTTCATGTTCTTCTTCTTTTTCTTTTTCTTCTTCTTTTTCTTCTTTTCTTTCTTCTTCGTTTCTTTCTTTCATCTTTTTCTTTCTATATCATCCAAAGCTAGTTCTAAAGCCATGTATCGAGAGTGACGAGAACTTCGTTTCTCATTCCCTGCGCGTTTCGTCTTGCCCTACTTCATAATGTCTAAAATTAGGTCAGTAGACTCAAATCAAAACAAGTCGCTTTGCCTGGCAGACCTCAATTAACTCTTCTGTTACATCCAGTGTTCCCGATAGTCGAGTTCTGATGCCACAAACTTGTCTGCTTTGGGTTTTTGTCACCTCAATACGGTAGGATCTGAACAGATTTACATAAGTACAGTTTACATAGCTGTCAATCTGGGGTATGTTGATGGGTATAATACATAAATGTATAAATCGCCAAATGTATCTAGTGCCTCTCAGGGGAGGGGGTTCAAGGACAGTGAAAAGAAATACAGAGAACAAGAGAGTTTGAAAGCTAAAAAGTGTCCAGGGAAAAAGATTGAAATATGTAAAAAGTTGTTTTTGAGGAAAAACAGTTTCTTTTCCTGAAAAAAGATCCTTAGGAGAGTTCGGTTAGACAAGAAAACAAAATTATCATTAAAATGGATATTTAATTCCATCTCTTCTTGGTATTTATTCTATACTTTCTGTCCTTATCCCTGTGTTTTGAAAGTGAATAGCAAATCCATGTTTGGAAATATTTACTGGTAGTTATCACTAGTTTTAAGCTAATTCTTTTGAGAGTAGAAAATGCACACTGCCTTTTTAAGAGATGGTGTTACATTGCTTACAGTTTGCACGCATCGCCCATAGTACTATTGGAAATTATGACAAAATTTAAATGTAATTTTCTCCTGAAATAGACGCTGAAACATTTGAGATGGAAATCTGCCTTAAGACATGAGCAACAATGTACCTAGGAAAGGTTGACTTTACTCATGATCGTACACATTGTCACAATCTCATTACATTGAGAATCCCAACTGACCTTTCTTCTGCGACGCCCGCCTCGGGTCAACCCCACAATTCTGATCGATTGTTGCCCAAGATCGTGGCAACAATGGCGCAGCTGGTTACGGGAGACGTAGCGCCCTCGGTTACCAAACTAGAACAATTCCCGCCATATTCCTCTGCGAGTTTATGCTGCAGAAAGTCATGAATATACTAAATATAGGGTATCTGGGTGACCTTTTGGTTGTGACTGGGCTTGATGCTACGGAACGTAACCTGTCCGGATTTTGATCAATATTGAGCAAAGTTAGGAGGAAATGGAGGATCGGGTATTGAGGATCGTGTTTGAACTGCTAAACCATGGTAACAAATGGCGTATCTTAAAAGCTTGGCATGGATATGGTAAATTTTAGAGGCAAATGTAGCATGTTCAGCCTTTTTCCAGGTATAAGGAGTATTTTAGGTAGCAAAATTACAGAGTAACATGCATGTTCCTAAACTGTCCCGGTCCTACAAAGCCATGGTGGATTTTGGGAAACCAAAGGATTTGGTATAGGGCATATTCTTTATTTTCTATTTTAACAAAAGCATATCACCGCAACACTTCCTTGATCCTTATTTTAATGTCATCTTGGTTAAAGCAACGCATTTTTTGTAAATGAAAATAGTTAATTGATCAAGTTTCACATGGTCTAAACAATACTTTATCGAAAGTGAACAATGACAACAAAATATGCATTGTGATTGAAACATTTCTGTAAATATTGAGGCACCACCATGGTCAAATAAGAATTATCTCTGAATCTTAACAACTTTCCATACCACAGTTATACAGTACCAATATGATTACCACTTCACATGCAACATATGCTGATGAGCTCTCTCTCTCTCTCTCTCAAACGTTAATCATTAACTACTATCCAAAGAAGATATGAAAACACTTTTCAGTTTCCCCGCTTCTTTTGGAGAGGATCTTATTCATCTTCCATCTATCAGCTCCCCTTTCCATCATCTCTCTCTCTCATTTTTTATCGCCAAATTGCTGAAGTGCTAAAATATCGGATGCCTGGATGTTGATCCAGCCGTGTCACCATGGCAACTGATTGCACTGTGTCAAATAGCTGATAGCATCATGTGACTATTTATTGATTGAGCAATCCTTTACAAGGGATGTCATGAGGCCTGGGATGTATTAATGTTAGGTAGGGTACTGGTAGATTATTCATGTGAGATAGCTTAGGTTAAAGACTTTGGAATGAGAATATGATGATGCTTCTTTACAAGAGGTTTCATGATGGTTTGGACATTTTAGAATTTGGATTATAACAAGGATGGATTCTGAGGAAAATTAGAAAATCAAGATGTGTTTATGAATTAGGAGGATATGTTATGATGATAAATCATTGTGTGAATGTGAAAAGAGTAATTTTGAGAATGATTCTCCGTCTAATCTTTGTCATAAGTTCATATTTATGGTATTATGGTGGATATTTGAATGATATTGTCTATACAGAGCCAGAAGGGTGTTAACTCAACATTTAACTCAGGGTTCATGTCTCTCTGGCTTTCAATAGATAACTTATCCAAATAATATTTCCTTATTTACTAAGAAAATGATTAGCTGTGCATCATATGGACATTTTATTTATTGCAACCATAATTTGAATTTGACACCCCCTTCCCATGTTAGTCCCAAGCGTATCATGGGATAGGAATATAATATTTTGTGGTTGCATTTTAAGGTGGCATGTATTTGATTTGAATATTGAAAAGTAGCTATTGATATTTTTCATGAGTTGCATTGAGGTTTTTAGATGGCCTTATTTTTCTGAGCAGAATTTGATGGTGAGAAAAAATCTTTAAAAATTTGGATGAATTTGGTGCGCCTCGATATTCATGAAGGCCGTAGTTTGCGATTGCTTATTTTGATTTAGTGAATTGTTAAAACTTGAGAGGTTTGTTTAGATGGTTCTGGATTGTCTAATCGTATTTCAAATGCATATCATCAGCTTTCTGCAATACGGACACTACCACCATGCATCGGTAATGGCTATAATGTCTTTTTGGCAGTGAGGTGACAGTATTCTTGTTGTTGAATCCCACTCTGACTGCTGAGAACCAGAAGGGCATTAATCAATATCATCCAAAACAGATTTAATGACCTCCTACCACTTAATAGATGATTCCCATCAGCAATTTCAGTGTTTCCTTTTAATCAATATCTGTAGGATATAAACTAGACCTAGAGGAAATTGACGTGTGTTGCCAATTTGAGTAAATACTTGCCTACCCTAGATTGGATACTGATGGTTACCTGTGCATATAGATTTATTCAGTATCAGCATATGTGATGGATTGATGTGACTGTAATAATGACATCGACTAAAAATTAGACCTCTTGGAACTGGCTATTGCGGATGAAAACTAGTTTATGCTTTAGTGAGAATCTAAAGACCAACAGATCTTTGAGATAATTGTGGTTTTACCGCTGGGATCAGAATACTACGAATAGAAACTAGTTCTTGTTGGTACGAACTCCTAAATACCATCAGATCTTACTGTGGAATATTTGTGTTTTGTCCCCTTTGGGAGACTGAAAATGCAAATAAAAACGTCCTCTTCCAATTTGTGAGCATCAAAAGACGAGTGGATATTACTGTGGAATTAATGTGCATTTGATTGTGGATCATTACGACCAGCATGACATATTATAAGAGGAACCCCAATTATTATCATTCAAACTCTTGGGACCGAAGGCTAAAGTATCGTTCCTGCCCAGCTGTTCCTTACACTGCGTATGACAATGTGAGTAAATCATTATTTTGTTCATAGATAAATAACACCAAATAATAATACAGTTTATATGTTTCCAATGTTATTTTATATTTTGTCATACATCTCTTGAAACATTTTGCTTGGCAGATTCAAATGGTTAAAAAATAACTTTTTTTTATAAATGTTATACTCACAAAATTGTGCTAAAGATGACATACTTGTACTCCAGTTTTACCTTAAAAGTATTTTTGATGACAAGTACATCATTTACAACATGTGTATTACAAGTACAATATGGGGTACATGGTTATTTGCTTCATGTCTGTTTTACAGTGGTTCGTAACTTTCAAGTATTTAAACTTTCTTCTAAATAATTATACTCAAGCTAAATAGAAATGTTATTGAAAAGACAACAGTTCCTTGAGTCTTAGATAATACAAAAGGTCTTGACTGATCTGATGATTAGTAATAATGATAATAATAATGATTACAATAACAAAGATAGTTAACATTTGTATAGCACTTAACATACGTATTGTTTCTAAGCACATGAAATGTACATGAAATATATAACTTGTATTTATAAAGACAAACTTAACCAATACACATGATAACATGAAATAAAGAATATACATAGAAGTAGAATTTATATCAAAGAGCAAATTTTAAAACAAGGATAAATATACATGAATTATACAAATTGTAATTACATGTGATAAGAACTTGGGTATTGACTATGTGTTGAAGAGGTAGGTCTTTAGGCAGTGTTTTGAGGTCTCTAGAGTAGGGGATTCCCCAATAAATTAATATCACAATCAGACTACGAGTGTATCTGTACATTGAACAAGAAGAAAAGTATAAATGCAATTCTACTCTACCCTTTCAAGAGAAAGTAGAGTTCTAGGGAGAGGTGAAAATAATTTGTGAACGTTTTCATTGTTATATGCAAGTGTGGAAGCACATCAGATATAAAATGTTCCCTGAAAGCATGGCTCTTCAATTGCCTTCATATTCAAAATATGACAAGTAACAGCTTCAAAATGAGGACTACATTTTATGCCACATGTTTGTGTAGTCCCATATACATCTTTCTGTGTTCAGTGCTTGTTACTTTACTAAGACTGGGCTAAATTCCTTATCATTTTGATGACTCCAGAACCTTGCAGTACACACTACATATTTATATGCTAGATGATCAACTTATTCTGATCAATTCCCCACCGTTTCTTTCACAATGCAATCGCATGACCAGAACTCAACTTTATTGTTTCACCAGTGCTGTGTGTTACCTAATGGTTTCCATACATCATATCATGAACACAGTCTCCTTAGAACCACAAGGCTGTTAACTCTCATCATTTATCATAAAGTTAATGCCATTCTGGCACTCAACAGACCATATTTCAAGCCCTATAAACATGATTTATGTCGCCTTCTTCAGGGATTACTTGTCCTTATTGGTGATCTGTCATCATTTTCTTGGTCATATAATTTGCTTTTGAACCCAAAATGCACACAAAGCATCATACTGTGTGTTTGGAACCAGGAGGACTTTTTACAGAGTTGAAGCTCTTTTGGCTCATGACATGATATCGCTGACAATGGAATAATTTTACTGAATTGCTAGTTCCAATACAATTCTTTACTCATGTATACAAATACTATATGCCTGGAGCCAGAAGGTGTTTACTCTTTGTTAAAAGCTAAAGGTTAACACCCTTCTGGCTCTCAACAGATTTTTTTTCTGGTGAATCTTCCTAGTTTTGATGACAAACAATTGAATGGGATCTATATCTTTCTTGCATAATTGTTGCTTTACAGATTTCTAGCAAACTTTTGGGGCACTTTTTTTTTTTTGTCTTTGCAATCCTCAGTCCAAAATGATATTTAGAGGGCTTGTGTGTATGTGGGCACTGGTTACTTTATTAGTTTTTATTGTCCAAAGTGCCCCTGCTAGCATCAGCATTGTGTCATGCTTTAAGACAGATGCAGATTCAGGATTTTGAAGGAGGAAGGGGGGCTCAATTTACAAAACATTAGCTGACAGGCAAGCAAAAGAATGTAAAAATTTACAAAAATAGAGATAAAAAAGCAACAAACCATTCTGAAGTGCTTTTTGGGGGCTGACAAATGGAGTACAAAAACAGTGTTAAGAGGGGGGGGGGGGCACCTTTTGTATACAGATATGCCACATTGGTTTCAGAAGGTAAAATAAAGGTCGGTACCGCGACTACCACCCCTCCCCCTAAATATGCCACCTTGATGGTTGTTTATTGTTTTGTTTTCCCTTTTAATGATAAGAGAATTTGATATTATTCATGTTGAGGGCTTGAGTTGATCTTTGTCATGTTCTCATGTTTCTACATGGTTTATTTGTTGTGTCCCTCATGATTTGGGATGATAAATGTTACAAGGTTTGTCAGACCATCAATCATGGGTAGTCTGTTGGGGGATGCATAGTGACTAGTTTCAGCCATATGGTACCCTTTATTTCTGTTCCCCTCATTCTCTCTTTCTTTCTGCTTTCTGATATTCTTTCACTAACTCTCTTTCTCTCTCTCTCTCTCTCACCCTCTCTCCCTGTATCTCACCTGATCTCTCTTTCTCTCTCTTTCTTTTTCACTTTCTCAATCTCTTTCTCTTGATTGTGTCTGTACATGTAGGCCTATATGTACTTCTTTATTGTAATAACTCACATTACCTCTACTGAAAAGCTGCTTATATTTGATAATCAGTACAATCTCTGTTGTTTATAGCTTTGAAGCCACTCATCTTAATGAGAACTGAACTACTGATTGACCAGTACAGAGTCTAAAAGTTTGTCCAAGGCATTGACTTTGTGCGTCCGTCCGTCCAGTGCAAATATTAACCCTGAGTCAATTAACTCACAAATTCTTAGCACAATCAGTCCGGTCAATTGTTGTGTGAAGATTGCTGCATAAATCCTGAGGGGATTTCTAGCAAACATGGAGATATTGAATGAGGAAACAAGGTCATATCATTTGACCTTCTTGTGATCATTACTTTTCTCTCAAGAATATATCCAACAAATGATATCAAAAGATTCAGGGGGGGGGTGCTATTATGCAATATGGGAACAAACTGCAAGATGTGCAGGGTAGACAACTCGGCTAGTTTGTATAATAATGGTTTATTTATTCAAAATATGCATCCCAGCCCGGGGACTGACTTATAAAATATTTTTACAAAAGCATTTACATGATAAAAACATTTTTTTAAAGACTTCAAGAAGACTTCAAAATGTTTCCATGGAACAATTTATTACATGATATCTTTGAATAGAAATCACATTATTTACAGTCATTGGTGCTATGTCAGACATCCCTCAGACAAGATTCATTGATATCAATAGCACTTTAGCTGTTTCAAATAAAGATTCATTAAAATGTCATATTGTTGTATATTGAGGTTGACATTGAAGCAGCTGTAAGAAATTTATTAATATGAAATAAAAAGTCTTTTACACAACAGTCAGGTAAAGGAAGTGGCTCGGCACTGTACACTGGCCAAAATTAGCAACCATTTTTTCAGGACTTTTCTGTATTTTGTCCTTTTTTAAAGAGAATTAAAAAAGGGAGATGACCAGATATGTGTTATGAAAAGATTAACTTTATGAAAAGCAGGGAAATATTTATTTACTCTTTGTTATTACCATGGACCTATACTACAAATGTATTACTTGTACTGCTCTATATATCATGGATTCTTGTTATTTCTTCAGCGATTTCATTTGCAAAATTTTATGGTCAATGTTTATTTTTTTATACTGATTTTTCACCTTAAAAAAGGTAAGATTAATTTCAGAACAATCGCGGACTCAGCAAATGCTTTCGTAAAGTTATTCCTCTTCCAAGCTGGCATCACCCCAGCCATTGCCATGCAACCATATCCATGGTAACATGAGCAAAGCATCACTGACGTTAGACCCTAAGGCATCAAACCCGGATGATAGCTGGAGGAGGATGCAAGCCAATCATGTCCCATTGCCGTTTTATTTAGGGGCACGCATGTTGCTCCTCCGGGCTGATATTTCATATTTTCTGATTTCCGATTTGTCTCTTGCTTTCTGATAAGACTCTACATGTCCTATATCAGATTGCTTGAATCACATCTCTGCTACCTGGAAAAACATTTAAAATCTCAGATCTCTTTATTTTTCAGCTTGTCTATTATTTGTTTCAAGCCGAAAGGATGTTAACTAGTAATAGTTTTCATAGGGCTAGCACTGTTCTCACTCTCTGCAGATTATTTAAGAGTTAAGACCCCTGTTACACATGCGTCAGATTTTAAAGCTGGCTTCGGAGGCGGCCTCACGCCTGCAATTTGAAGCCGCCTCGAGATCATCAAACCCCTGTTACACATATCTCGGGCCCGCAATTTTGTGTCTACATATAGGCCAGCCTCACGTCGCCTTTTCACAAGCTGATGTTGGGACGCACTCCAGGAAGACAGAAAGAGAAATTAATAGAATGATAAAAACTAAGAATAACATAAGGAAAGACAGAAAGA
This sequence comes from Mesocentrotus franciscanus, assembly GCA_037976565.1. NCBI lineage: Eukaryota > Metazoa > Echinodermata > Echinoidea > Camarodonta > Strongylocentrotidae > Mesocentrotus > Mesocentrotus franciscanus. Next base: position 993,661 of record CP137681.1, on the reverse strand, counting down.
GAAAGTAATAGAATGATAAAAACAAAGAATAACATAAGAGAAGGTGGCAAAGCGTGCCCGATGTATTATGTTGATATATGATGACAGGTCACGTCACTTCCGCTTATAAGCCAGCCCCGAGTCCACTTTGGTGTTACACCTACTGATTGCGGGACTGAGTCCGGACTCGGGCCGGCCTCAAACCACATCCAGAGGTGGACTGAGTCCACCTAGCCTCAGTCTGGCCTCAGTCCGGCCTCAGTCCGGCTTTTCAAAAAAAGTTGATGTTACACATACCTCGAGCCGCCTCCGGGGCCGGCCTCAGTCCACTTTCAGAGGTATGTGTAACAGGGGTCTAAACTTCTTTCAACTCACAGATGAACTTAAGCATTAAAAGCATTTTGATGTGCTCCTTGTTGCCAAATTTCACAGATTTATGAAATGTTCTTAGAGGAGGCAGATTTTTAAAATTCACACATTATTTTCAAAGATTTTTTTTTATATTATGACTTGATTCCGATTCTAAGTTATTTGCATTTACATTTAGTGGACTTCTTTTCCCTTATGATGGGGGAAAGTGTTGTACAATGAAACATTGAAGGGAAAGCTTTAAAAATGTTACAGGTATTGATATTATTTTATGCCCGTATCCTAATGGCTTCAGGACCCATTGTCTAAAAGAATGAATTGGTCGTTTCACAGGGATGAGAGAATTCAGCACTCAATTGGTTAAGGACGTCTGTCAAAGAAACAGTACATCACCCTGTATTGCTCTTAACAAATAAAAATCATTCTATTTTCATTAGATGGCACATAATTTAACCTTAAATCGAATCACTTGATACATGTCAGACAGATTTGATTCTGCTCTATTATGTCTGCATCCCCAAAACCAATACCATGCCACCAACTCCAAATTCATGTTTGGGTCTCTTCCTGGCTGGGTTTATAGTTACTGATAAGACTCCCAAATCCATGTTGATGCTAGCGCCCCCAATCGATCTGTGGTAATTCAGTGGGAAGTGGATAGCACTCAAGTGGGTAGCGAAGAAGAGAACATTTCATGAATATGCATGGATGTATGGATGGCTCATACTAAAGATATCAGATTATACATCCTCCCCAAATGTTAGAGAAGGTTTTCATTTTTTATTTAACCGATTGCTCACTTCTAGCAGATGGTTGAATTCAAAAGAGGTAAATCCAAGTTTTCTTCTGCTTGTTTTGCTTCAGGTACAAACTCAGATACAGGTTTGTTTGAAACTATAGTAATTATTTGAACCAAATTTATACTTCTTCATTTATTAAGTGAAATGATAATTGTAAACAGTAACTGAAATAAGATATTAGAAAATGCAACAGTGAGAAAGATTTAAGGGGGAAAAATGTGGGAAATGCTCAAAACTGCAGTTTGTATTTTGTTCTATAAATTTGTAAAACAAGAAAAGAGGACAGATTTTTAACCTTCATAGGAGCCAGGGAAGATGAATCTATAAAGCAGCACAATTTGTCAAAGCAAATTAATCTTTAGTTGACTCAACACTGAATCTTCGCAAAGGTGACAAGAAATGGGGATGGAGGGGCAGGGGGTTGTGAGGGTTCCTCTTGAACAAAACAAGATCCTATAGAAATTTGCATTTATAGTGATTGTAACCAAAACTTAGAAAAACATTGATTTCCTTTTAGTTTACATATATGGTCCACTTACGGCTTCTCTCTTACATTTCCCACCCTACATCTAGAATATGTGTCCTACCCAACAAGTTTATTTTCAAAGAAAATGCGTCTGTAACAAATCCAGACTTTCCCTTTATGCAGTTAATCCACAATTTGAAAATTAGTGCGGAAGTAAGACGCAACCTGAAAAATCGACCGGAAGATAATGCCCGAGATTGTGAGGCGTAATGAAAACATGGCATTTGAACACCTCCCTCTAGGGGTGGTCAATGTCCTTGAAGCATTGCGAAGGAACTTCTCACGAATACTTGACCAAGTTTGTGATTAGAAAGGAGGTGATGCAGATCGGGACAAAATGAAGTTTGAAGGTGAGTGGAAGGAAGAGGAGAGCTGGAGGTGGGAGGAAGAGTGGGGGTGGGGTGGGGGTGAGTGGAAGGAAGAGGAGAGCTGGAGGTGGGAGAAAGAGTGGGGTGGGGTGAGTAGAAGGAAGAGGAGAGCTGGAGGTGGGAGGAAGAGTGGGGTGGGGGTGGGTGGAAGGAAGAGGAGAGCTGGAGGTGGGAGAAAGAAGGGGACGTGAAGGTGAGTGGAAGGAAGAGGAGAGCTGGAGGTGGGAGGAAGAGTGGGGTGGGGTGGGTGGAAGGAAGAGGAGAGCTGGAGGTGGGAGTAAGGGGGTGAAGGTGAGTGGATGGAAGAGGAGAGCTGGAGGTGGGAGGAAGAGTGGGGGTGGGGTGGGGTGAGTGGAAGGAAGAGGAGAGCTGGAGGTGGGAGAAAGAGTGGGGTGGGGTGAGTAGAAGGAAGAGGAGAGCTGGAGGTGGGAGGAAGAGTGGGGGTGGGGTGGGGGTGGGGTGGGGGTGAGTGGAAGGAAGAGGAGAGCTGGAGGTGGGAGAAAGAGTGGGGTGGGGTGAGTAGAAGGAAGAGGAGAGCTGGAGGTGGGAGGAAGAGTGGGGTGGGGGTGGGTGGAAGGAAGAGGAGAGCTGGAGGTGGGAGGAAGAGTGGGGTGGGGGTGGGTGGAAGGAAGAGGAGAGCTGGAGGTGGGAGTAAGGGGGGTGAAGGTGAGTGGATGGAAGAGGAGAGCTGGAGGTGGGAGGAAGAGGGGGTGAAGGTGAGTGGAAGGAAGAGGAGAGCTGGAGGTGGGAGGAAGAGGGGGAGCGTGAAGGTGAGTGGAAGGAAGAGGAGAGCTGGAGGTGGGAGGAAGGGTGGGGGCAGGAAGGGGGTAATTTGGGAAATCAGTAAGGGTGGGACTTGTGCAGATTAATTGTCCATTTATTATGAGTGAGAACTAGAAGAAGAAAAAGAACAGGCCTAAATAAAATAATTAGCAGTAGGTGAAGAAATGGAAGGGGAAGGGTCAAGCTTAGTTGTATTTCTTTTCTTTCTTGTTTGCTGTTGTTGTTGTTTTTGTTGTTGTTGCTCAGTTTGGTCAGAGCTAGAAGAGAAGAAGAATCCTCTACCAAGAGCCATAAGGATCATCCTTGCTGGATCTCAGTAAATGGTTAACAGTTTGAGGTTGTACAAAATCAGATTTGAAGTCAAGTTAGTGGGTAATGGCTGTTTGGCGATTCAAGCTCCCTTGTGGTTGGTTGTATAAGTTAATAGCATCGTATAAGTCAAGATACATCCACTTGTATGGTTTGGGTGAGTCGCCTGGAGATGAGAATGCATTAATTGGACTAGTTTCTTATTTTGATACTTGAAGAAGCTTTGAGTAAGCCTAGATTAAACTGATTTATTGTATTTTCTTGTTCTCAGAAAACAAGAGTGAATGACTCTGATTTGGTTGACACGTGCAACACTTTCATTTACCTTATTCAAATTACCGGTACATCAGTATCGCTGTTTGTTTTTCAATAAAACCTGTGTTTAAAGACCTCTCTTTTAAAATGGGAGAGCTGGTCTTCAATGTATATGAAAATAATTAATGATTAACTTTAGAGACAGTTTGGAATGATGAAGTTAATTTCTCTTTGAAAAGTCGGAGAAGGGCTGAATATCTTAAATAAGGAAGTTGAATAGATTGATTACACACTTCTACTTCTAAACCAAACATCCAATCCATTAAAGCATTCGGTAATCAAATCTATTGCATGATACAAATCTCCTCGACAAATATTGACCTAATAGACGTACATACTAAACCATGGGGAGTTATGTTTAAGTGTAGTATGTCCCCCCTCCATTCAGACTACCACAATTCATTGTACGAAAAATCAATAAGAGGTCTGGGGTCATATTGATACTGCCGAGAGATCTATGCGAATATTCAAAAGCTCATGCTATAAAAACATGTTTGTTACTACTTTACTGCATGCATTTAATGAGATCCAATCGTTTAATTAGTGACTAACCTCATCAGATTGGCAAAGAGTATTAACCCTCTCTGACTGTCGCTAGGATACGGTCACTCATCTCCATGGTAACATACTCTGTAAACAATACTGGAGCGTTTAGGCATGCATTAGCGAGCCTTTATATGATTCCGATCACAGCGGCTATTAATTGTTTATTGATTGGTAGATGGAACGGGATGAGGTGTATGTATTACACAAAAGTGTATTACTCTGGTAGAGAGTAATTGGTATAGATGAAGATCAAAAGATATTACGCTTTCTAAGTTCAATGAAAGTTCACTTCACTGTTCTTTTGATGCTAAATTGTATAACTGCATGTATGTTTCACTGTAGGAAAGTATTACCCTTTCACCACTGGCAGATTTAGTATATGTAATATATACATTCCCTATACAAGTTCCAGAATGTGCCCCCACCCCCCTTTCGGGATGAGAAATTTGGAATATAAAAAAGCACCAGAAATTCTGATGATTCCTTTCAATGTAGTATTTAAACTGCCCATATTTCAACAGTGGATCTGATAGTTATTTGGAATAAGAATCATTTGTCTTCTTTATGGAATTCAAAAGCTTTATATCAGTTGTGATGTTTGATATTATGGAACTCTTACTGCTTTTACGGTAATCACTTATGATCAAGAATTACATGTTTATTCTATTTTTGATGGAGAAATAATACATTTTTTTCCTTCTTTTTATTTGGTAAGAGTGATATCAATCATAAAGATAGGTTTCTAGTAATCCCACTTGCAGGAAGTATGCTCTCTTCTCCAAACCTTATGGTTCGCCTAGCTCAGCCGTATCGCCTCGGCTGTATACATGTACGTGAAGATACTCCAGACTCTAATTATTCATTAACCCTCTAAAAGATGGATCCTGTGGTCTCAATCCTGTGGGACCTCTCTCTGCGTTGCCAATTGAAGGATTCTTCAAACAGCACTTGAATGTTGCAGGCTTCTTGAGTGTCATTTATTGGGGGATGATCTCCACAAGAACGTGGTAGCATTTAGAGGAAGAAAGAATATACCCCTAGAATTGTGGGGCTGGTTTTGATCTGCTTTCATTCAATCAATTTGTCAATATATTTTTATGGTAGTAACTCTGTGACAGTATTTAAAGAGTGTTCATTCAGAATAAAAATATTCAAAAGTTTAACAAGAATAGGTTATTAGGGCAATGGCAGTATAAATTACACTAAAATTGAGTGTTTCTGCCATACTAATATTACATTTTAACAAATTTTCTTATGTTGCTTTTAAAATAGAAACAAACAAACTTTTATATACTTGCAGTATTAGCTAAGGAACTTGAATTGTCTACAAATGTTAAGGAATATATGAAAATAGTTGTGTTTCATGGATTTCAAGATGTAGACACAGTGCTATGATAATGCCGACTTGTTGAAATACCTTCTCTATGAACAGTCATGGATTTGTGCATGTCGGACTGACAGCAGGGAATATAATGCTTTTGGTATGGAATCCTATGGATACCCTGAAACATCCATATTTGATGTCCATACAGTGATAGAGAATACTTCCCAAGATACTATCATGAAAAAAAGACTAATTGTATGCAAGAACAGTAGTTAAATTTTCAAAGGGTCATCTCAGAAGTCGTTGCCAATTTAAGGATCACCTCTACCCTGCTAGTGGTGAATTGCTAGTAAATAATTTCCAAGATACTATCTTGAAAAAGAAATCAATTGAATGGAAGAACAGTAGTTAAATTTTCAAAGTGTCAACTCGGATGCTGGGTGACGTGGCCAATTGAAGGATTACTTCTATGCTGTTAATGGTGAATTATGTGTCAGCCTTAGGTTGTGCGCATGGCTGAAATTCCATTAAGCGCCAGTCTGCCATCAGGCTGCCATCAGGCTGCAGCCCAGGCACGGATGGTATCTTAATGTACAAGGTTTGGTAGAGGCCATTGCTTAAACTGGATGCACTTAGCAGTAAATCTTGGATAAGGCAAGAGGGTATCCCTTTCATGACAGCCATATAAATATCAATGAAACACAGGCATGTTTGTGTCGTTAAGGGCTAATGAACTCCCATTTCGCAAGGGAGCCAAACCAGCATTATATCTTGTATTGTCTGCTGAGAGCCAGAAGGGTTTTAGGTCCTTATCCTCTTACATAGACTTAATGACCTTTTGCTTCTCATCAGAAGACAATCAAAAGGAAGTTCTGTGTTCCGCCCTGTCTGTCTGTCTGGAGCCAGAAGGGTGTTAGGTCCCTTTTCCTCTTACATAGACTTAATGACCCTCTGCTTCTCATCAGAAGGTAATCAAAAGGAAGTTCTGCGTTGCGCCCTGTCTGTCTGTCTGGAGCCAGAAGGGTGTTAGGTCCCTTGTTCTCTTACATAGACTTAATGACCCTCTGCTTCTCATCAGAAGACAATCAAAAGGATGTTCTGCGTTGCGCCCTGTCTGTTTGTCGGGTGCAAGATGGGCGTTAACTCTGCATGCAAAGAACATGAGTTAATGGCCCTCTGCCTCCAGCTGATGGTGTGTTTCACTCGAGGAGTATCACGAGATTTGTAATGTGCATTACTATAGATCCCACCCAACCGTAGTTATATTATGTGTGTTCATGTCATGTAGCGTACATCCAGGGCATTACCTCTGTATCAATGTACATGAGTTTATATGCCCTTCTGGCTCCAGACAGATGACATGTACGTACCCTATCACGTAATGGTCCTACAGTGTCTGCTACATGTTATGTGTATCTGCTAGCAGACTGCTTTTCATCATTGTGATATAAATATGATCCATAATTCATCTCATGAGAAATACAAACATTGATCAGCATCTAGGCACCGGAGCCTGGTTTAGACTCTGGAGAATTAGTATTGTATTGGACTAGGGATCTGTATTGATTCAATTTGACATTATCAAGAAACATCCTCAGAAACTCGTGCGTGACCGATTCTGTCATGAAATAAAACCCTGTTTTACTAATAATCTATGCATTGTTGATGTAACCTATCGTCTGCTGTAAGGCCACAATTGTGTTAACCCCGTATAGGTTTACATAGAGTTAATAACCTTTTGGCTCTAACAGAGTACATGACATGGTTGTGACTAGGTGGGAATCATAGGGCTTGGCATGTCATCCTCAATCCTTAGCTGAATGTATAGTTGTATACATTGTCATAGAAGTCTTCACAAATTTGTTGCTGTGGTTAGTTTCTAACAAAGTAACATTACATTTGTCTTAATAATTTAGCATCATATTGTTTGATGAGATTATGATTTTTGGAAGATTATAAAGTTGTCCTAACCATTTCCCTAGGGGTTTTTGTTTTGCATTTATATGCAATCTAGATAGCTGTTGCCTTTACTCCTTTTTTGTTTTGTTTGCTTTATATACCACCCTATCATGCAATTAGAGATAAAATGGAAAAATTAGAGACATAGAAAGAATGAAAATAAATAGAGAAGAAGCTGTTTAGGAAGAAAGATGTAAAGAAAGAGAATATAGGAAAAGAGAAGAATGTATAGATAGAATAGAAAAGAGGAGTGTTATAGAAAAAGAAAGATATAGAGAAAGAAGGGGGTAATAGTTAAAGTTTAGAGAGAGAGAGAGAGAGTGTGTGTGTGTGTGTGTGTGCAAGAGATAGATAAAGAGACAGAGAAATACAAAGTTGTGTTATCTATTAAAATGAAGATTGTAACTAATTTGGAATGAATGTGATCCCTTCTTTAAGTCTGTTAATCTCACATAATCTGTGCTGAAATATACGATCCCTCACCAGCATGATAATCACTAAAGTGTAGAAGCATTTCAATTGCCAATTAACAAATTATTAATTGATTTTAAAAAAAATGAATATATAAGATATCTTTAATATTTACTTAGATATTATTTGATGCAGGGTAAATATTTATTTTCAACGGTCCAGAGATTACGATATAATCATTAATTGCATCTAGCTGCATTTGTGTTTGTTTTTTTGTTTGCCTATTTGTTTTTATTTTGTTTATTTATATTTATTTATTCCTTGCTTTTTGCTTATTGCTTTTATTTTATTTGAAAGTAGGTTCTTCTATTATTATCTACAATTATAATAATGGTAATGTTTCTCCTTTATAAAACAACCACATTGACTTATTGTGTAGTAATGGTAAATTCTCCAATGCCTTTTGACTAAATTAAAGTTTTTATTGTCAAAGTCATACATAATTAAATTCAAGCAAACCTATGTGTATCTGTTGAGAGAGAGAAGGGCATTAACACTGTATGAAAGATAGTATAGGAGTTAACACTGTATGAACACTGCATTAACACTGTATAAAAGATAGTATAGGAGTTAACACTGTATAAACACTGCATTAACACTGTATACAAGATAGTATAGGAGTTAAGACTGTATGAACACTGCATTAAAACACTGTATGAACACTGCATTAACACTTTATGAAAGATAATATAGGAGTTAACACTGTATGAACACTGCTCTAACATTGTATGAAATATAATATAGGAGTTAACACTGTATGAACACTGCTCTAACATTGTATGAAAGATAATATAGGGGTTAACACTGTATGAACACTGCATTTACACTGTATGAAAGATAGTATAGGAGTTAGCACTGTATGAACACTGCATTAATACTGTATAAAAGATAGTATAGGGGTTAACACTGTATGAACACTGCATTAACACTGTATGAAAGATAGCATAGGAGTTAGCACTGTATGAACACTGCATTAATACTGTATAAAAGATAGTATAGGGGTTAACACTGTATGAACACTACATTAACACTGTATGAAAGATAGCATAGGAGTTAGCACTGTATGAACACTGCATTAACACAGTATAAAAGATACTATAGGTGTTAACACTGTATGAAATATAGTATAGGAATTAACACTGTGTGAACACTGCATTAACACTGTATTAAAGATATCATAGGATTTAACACTGTATAAACACTGCATTAACACAGTATAAAAGATAGTATAGGAGTTAACACCCTTCTGGTTCTCAACACACAAATATTTATCTATTCAAAGAAAACAGCCTTGATGGCTGCAACAGAAAAGAAAACAGTGAAATAATGCAAAGCAAGAGCCTACCCACAAAAGGCTAATTTCCGCTGGCCAGAAATGTTCTGCAAACTCAAATGCCAAAATAAATTTGTCAGCATAAAGATTAAACGTTGCAATAACAAGACATTTTGCAGAGGGGCAGCCAGCCAGCCAGGTATCGGCACAAAAGAGGGGCCTTCAAAAGAAATATTTATAGATATGATTAAATTGATGAGCAGGGGGAAATAGCTAGTGTATTTCCCAATTGTATTATCTATCTTTCATCGCTTCTATGTGTGTGTGTCTAGATAGGAATGGGATATAGAGATAGTCTGAGGTATCAGAGCTTGGCTAGAGCAGCTTTTATATGGAGGTATTATGATTAAAATAAAGAATATATGTCATGAATCATGTTATTATCATCAACATAAGTTTCTGCAAGCAGTGTTTTGATTGGCTGTTAGCAGAATAGTGAAAGACTATATGTGAATTATTATTTGCAATGTGTTTTATTTGCAACATGTTTCTAGGTGTCCATGTAATTATTATTTTATTTTAAGATTTATCTAAACATGTCCTATGTATTTAACTACTGGTAATCATACAACTGGCTTAATAGATATTGGACAGCTTAATTAGAAGTTAAAAGTGTATGTAACTTGTTTTGGAACTGAAAATGATTACTTGTTAAAATTGATAAATGGTGGTTCTTCAGTCTTGAATATCAGCAATCAAATCACTCTTACCTTTTACTGTCCTCTACTACTAAGCTTACATTATATGAACTTGTACTAGTAGATGATTTACTTAGAAAGTACTCAATATGTTTGTTTTCTGTGGTTATTAACATGGGATAATATTTGTGTAGTTTTGTATAGATCGACAGTCTAGTGTAATTGCTCTCTCCGTCCCAACATATGAGTTTTCATGTGAGCAACAAATCATCAAGAATGAGCAGTGATTATTATCAAGCATAAAAGGTCTCATAGCGGAGAATAGCTGATACAAACATTGGCATTCTCTTCTACCTTGAGAGCGAGGGCGATATATATTGTCTACTTGTTCTTCTACCCATCTCCCGACGACGACGCTGCATCGTCTCCAATCAGATGACCCATCCGTCGATCAGCTGTTGCAATGTTTTCTCCTAACCATCTACCAGTGTTGTGAAGATGGGGGAGAGATAGTGAGGCAATTGTCTCCCGACGTGACTTAATTACTGATGATGTCTCTACAATTGTCAACCAATTTTATGATGATGGGGGTAGTTAGCTACGAAGGAACTTTGATATTGACATGATGCAGATTTTCCACCAGTGCTCAGAGAGCAAGGAGAGATGGTTGTTTGATTCCAGCGCAAATGATTGGAGGTTTAATAACAATTATGATATAAAATGTACCAGCTTACTAGTGTTGGTGTCTCTACAATTGTCTACAAATGTTATGATGATTGATGTATTTAGCTACCAAGGAGGAGCTTTTGTATTAATGATGAGGTTTTCTACCAGTGCTTGGAATGCAAGAAGAGATAATCAAAGATTCCACAGGAAGAGAGGTGCTATAAAAATCAAGATCATCTCCTAACTTTGAGAGTGTCAGTCATGCATGAATATTCTGGTTAAAATAAATTAGTGATTGATGTTTGGCATCAAATAAGACATCTTGAAGACGAAGAAAGGTACTAAACTGTTAAGTTATAGAATTCTTAGCTATTTCTGGATTTGACAGAGGAAGCAATAATGAAGATCTACAACTTTCAGATGAAGATTCAGAACTTTCTGATTTCTGCTTGCAACAAGTAGGATATTAGTTTCAACAACTATTGTTATGACTTATACAGGAACATTTGAAATGTGTGTTGCTGAGCGTATTCTGCATTTTGTTTGTGCTTTGGAATCGGATGAACAATTGAAGTGTATGCCTCTACATGAGTAGACATTCTGGAAGTTTCCACTATGACTTGTACTTATTCAGCTTTTCCCCCAAACCTTGGGGCAATGTCTTAGATGCATCTTTAACATCTGCCATTTCTGTAGAAGTTACATTGTATGTGGCGCATCGGTCAAAATGATTAATGTCATCACGACAACGCCTATTCATCTTCACTTGTGAGGTTTTAAATTTTTACATCTTTTTTTTGTTGTTGGCCGATGTCCTTTTTTTCTTGATAATCTATGTTGAAGTGATACCGGGAGGCACTACATGACAAATTCGACAAAAATCTGATTAAGGATGGACGCTTTTATGTGCTTTACAACAATAGGATAATCCTGTAGCTACATGCTTGGATTGTTTAATCTGGATATGTGATTGTAAGTCTGACTTACATACCTGATCAAGTTCTTCTTCTTAAGCGGATGGTAGAAGTGCTTGTGGATCTCTTCCATATATATTAATGTTAGTCGTAGCTACATATTCTTAGCACAGGGCCTAACATTAAGGACCAGCTTTGGAGAGAATACAACCCCATATGATTCTACTTGCCATTGTCTGCTTGCCCGACATATCTTCTTGAGGATTACTGTAGAAGGAATACATTATTTCATCATCAAATTAATTCAGAGGTCTTGCTTGATATAGTGGCTCTCTGCACTCTGTAACACTACATTCAGCATTGAGGCTCCTCTCCTCAGCTGAAAAGGAAAGGATTATATATTCATGATTGTATATTACTGCAGAAGGAATACATTCATTTGTTGTCAAATTGATTCAAAATGGCTTCTCTAAGACTTCCTCTCTGCCCACTGTGAGTATATATCTTCAGTAATGAAATTACTATGAATTGAGATTTCACTATTTCATTTTTTTAGGAATCATAGGGGTGTTACTAGTAACTCATATATTATAAAAAATGATTAACACCTTCAGGTTCTATTAAAACAGATGATTTGTTGAAAAGGTTGTTTTCAATATCTATGGAATCTATAGTGTAAAAACATTCAATTATCTTTCTTTTATTTTGATAAATAATGCAAAACATATTTTACTTTTCTGTGCTATTCAATCAATATCATTGAAATGATGTGTGTATACTAATGAAATTTTGACCCAGATTGTATGCATTAATGATTTAGCAATGTTTGAAATTGTTTCTATTCTTTTTTTAATGAATGTATTGAAATTCTTCCACTCCAGGTTCTCAATATTTGAATAGATAAGCTGCTATTCATAATTTGATTTCACTCTTCATATTCATAGGATTGTCCTTTGATATCTATAGTTTAAAGCCAATTTTGATTTGTAAGATTGGAAACAATTATGTATCATGGTTAAATTAGAGTGCTTTGAAACTAGGAACTATCTCTCTTGGAATATGAAGCATCTGCATATTGTACATCCTTTTATTGATACTTGAGCAATAAAGGAACAGAGACATTATGACAAAGGCATACAAAGAAAAGGGGAACATAATAAAAAGAAAGGGAGAACATAATTTTAAGATTAAGATTAATGGTCCATGCCGAGCAGGTTATGGAAAAAGATACAAATCATTAAAAAAAGCTTTATGAAAATCAGCATGGTAGTTATACAGATTTGGGTAATGTAGCATGTACCAACTCTACATGATTGTAAGTGTATACAGTCTATAACAGGTATATATATACATTACAATAAACACAGAACATTAAAGCTCCCCTGTGCCTCCACAGCTGTCATTAACAATCAAGACGTTCTGTCTTGATAGTAGACTAGTGTCTCTTGAATCCCTCTGGGTAGCCATGAGATCAGTAATTGGTATAATGATTAAGTGCACATTAAAGTTATTCTGATATAGCAGTAGATTATTTAAAGTTTGCAAATACTCATCTTTAATGTTATTTATAATAATGAACATATTAATAATAATAATGAACATAATAACAATAATAATAATGATAAGAGTAATAATGATAATGATAATAATAGTTTTGATAATAATAATAGTAATAATAATGATAATTATTATTATTATATATATCATATAATGATAATGAAGATAATTATAATGATAATAATAGCAATAAAATAATTATAATAATAATAATACTAATAATGATAACAATATCAATGATGATAATAATAATATTTTATTATGTATATATATAATATATTGATAATAAAGATAGTAATAATGACAATAACAATAATTATAATGTTAATGATAACAATAATAATAGTTATGATAATAATAAATATTAAAATGTTCGCTTTGTGTTGTATCCTTTGACCAAGCAGTTAATAGTCTATTACATTGACTACTACCAGATCAGGTGCGGAATGAAGTTAATCTAATTCATGTATCCTACATTTTCAAGCCTTGAGAGTAATTCTGTTAAGACTCGGTTTGTTATCCCCAATTTTGGTAATACAAAGCCAACAAAGAATAGTTTTAGCAAGAGGCTGCCAAAAGCTTTAGGTTTAAATGTCATCTCTCTCTCTCTCTCTATGTATGTCTCTCTCTCTCTCTCTCTCCTCTTGAATCTCCTGAAATTATTTTGTTCACTGTACTGAACCCCTAAGTATTAAATGCTCTTTAACTTTTCATCAGCAATCTGTGACTTGAGTACTAATAACATAGCAGGTACTTTGTTGTTACATTGGAATTGATTTGGGGCCTACAGTACATGTGGCAGGTATATCGAATGTGTTTGTATGGTGTGTTGGTAAATTTATTGTGAAGTGCTTCGGAAAAAAGCACATCAGCAAGTTTCAAGTGCAACTATCATTTGAATTTTCAAAAAATTGTTTAAAAGGGTGATTTTCCCCCCTTGGTACAGTTCAACCTACTATTCTTCTCCTCTTTTTCTTTATTTTTCTTCTCTTCAACTTCTTCATCTCCTCTCCCTCATCCTCCTTCTCGTTATTCATTTTCTTCCTCCTCTCCATCTTCTTCTTCTTCTTCTCCCTCCTCTCCTTCTTCTTCTCCCTCCTCTTCTTCTTCTTCTTCTTCTTCTTCTTCTTCTTCTTCTTCTTCTTCTTCTTCTTCTTCTTCTTCTTCTTCTTCTTCTTCTTCTTCTTCTTCTTCTTCTTCTTCTTCTTCTTCTTCTTCTTCTTCTTCTTCTTCTTCTTCTTCTTCTTCTTCTTCTTCTTCTTCTTCTTCTTCTTCTTTCTTCTTTCTTCTTCTGAACTTTACTTGTTGCAGATTTGTCAAATAGTACATTTTTGAAATATGAACATTATTGTTCACCCTTCAATATGTTTGTTGCTGTTATAATTTTTTTTTTTTTTTTTTGTCAGCCTTCAGGGGGAGCTCCATTTGATTTGTTGTAAAAGTGTGATACTCTTCCCGCACCCTTTATGGAGTTGTATTACAAGAGAGGTCTTTTGGGGTGGTTTCTTCTCCTTTGTATTATTTACCATTTCTTCAGCAGCACTCTCAGTTGAATAGTTTGGGGGCATTTTCCTGTTTAATTGACACATGTATTCATCATACCAGATATATCATTGGTCTGATCGGTCAAGGAAGTTGTATTGATTATTCCTTTTCCTCTTCATTTTCACCTGTTGTTTTTTTTTTTCTGAGTGGAATATAAAATGCAGCTGCTAGGCATTAGAAGAGAAACGTTTTGGAAATCTACTTATCTTAGGTGGCATAAGTGTAAGTGTAAGGGTGCACTATACAGACACACTAGATGATAATAATAACTGTCCTTGGTCAGCAACTAGGTAAATGAGGGGGTGATTCCATTCCTTGCCCCCTCCCAGATAATATTTATATTTCAATATTCAGGTTATTTTTAACTCATTTTTATTTGATAACAAAGCACATGTTTCTTCTTTTTGCTCACTCAATTTACTCACCCACCAATTGTTAGACCCTGGAAAGTCTGGGCTATAGGTGTCAGCACCCCCTGACACACACACACACATGCATTATATGCCTATAACAGCTTCAATTCTCTCATATTGTGAAGTTTGATGCCATGCAATTTGTGCTTTCTGTCTTTTGTTAATTGTGCAGTCATATTAACCTAATCAATTGTCATTAACAATTTATATTAATAAATAAGCTGGTTTGATTGACAATAATAGGGATTAGGGGGAGGGGGTGGGGTATATGTACTATTCTCTTACGATACATGCCCCCACTACTGGGAGTAATAATACAATGTCTGTCACTGACTTGATGCAATATTCAAACATACCATGCTATTCAGCTGCCTCTGTGCAAATGACCCCAAGCGATAACATCTCATTGCGTGCATTTTCTTTTTACTGGACCGTGTAAATAATGCGCATCGCAGAGAAGGGTCGCTCTGGGTTGATAGAGACTGATGGATGTATCTCTCCTGGATGCATCAGACCTATAGAGGGCTCTCTTGACCTCTCTCCAGATCACATGTTGGATAACAATTGAGGAGGGTTGTAAGCGTTATAGATACGAGAATATACTTAGGGTGTTGTAGTCTAGTACTTGTAGGTGTATCACTAATTTTCTTCAATTTGTTGAACTCCAAGCCTGAACCATATTAAGGGTAGTCAGAAAAAAACTTAAACTGTAATCCACTACAGTCCTGAAGCATTTAACACCTTCTGTGCCAGCAAATGTACTTATTATCGAATGTTTGCATCAAAAATTTTATGAATTGCCTTTTACTTTCTTCTTGTTCTAGGCGTAAAACTTCTTCCATGAGAGGAAGTTTTAAGCATGTTTCTCAAGACAGTAGATAATGTAAATGATATGATATTCATACTGCCCTCAAAAGGGTTCTTACAAACCATGCACTGACCTTGCCAAAACGACAGTCACCTAAGCTTTGAAACCTTACAAGAAAGATAATATATAAAGACACAGGCCTATTAGGGGATGATCTTCTTAAAAACTTCTTTCAAGCAGACCCCTTACTATTGCTGGGCACTTGTGGATATAATCTAAGCTTTATAATACTGTCTATCATCCTGAGACTACTGTAAGTATTGTTAATAAATGTGGAAAAGGAGAGAGGATTATGTTGCACTTTGATTGTCTAAGCATGTTTCCTGGATTTTCCCAGTTAATCCAAATCTATTTTAGACCTACCGGTAAATAGCAAAGTTACCAAAGTATGTGATAAACATATACATTATCAAGTACATATCATGCTCTCCAGTTTAGAAGCATGACCTTTATTGGTGATATATTTTTAGCAGGGTGTATAACCAAATCTAAATCAATTTAATTTTTCTCATTTCATTCTTATTTGTTGAGAATGGTATGATCAAGTATATGAAAGTATATTTCCCTACATCATTTCTTTAAATCAATCCCTCCTGAATCTAAGAAGCTTTCCTGTGGGGATGTAATATGACAAGAGGACAAAGGTATTTAAAAAAAAAAGATTATGGGGATTAGGATTATCATAGTCATATCTCATTTGTAAGGATTATCTCAGCAATCTGTGTAAGCTCGTCAGTCTGTTATCCCGGGAAGAAAGATGAGAATTGATGCCAAAGAGACTAATTTATTCATTTTCAGTTCCTAGATCTTTTCCTCCCTCTCTCGTCTCCAACATGTTTTTGTAGTTGCACTGTATTATGAAAACTACCAATAAAACCTAATATATTCTTAGACAAGCCTCATAAATTATTATGACTGCTGAAGCAAAATAATTCAAAGGCAAATAAATCTCATGAAATATAATTCAGGCTCCTTCAAAATATTATCTAAAAACCACACACAGTACAATCATGTAGATGTGCATTGATATGCATTGAAGTATAATCAGTTGTGAGCATACCCATGTACTACCAATCTAACAGGTTCTGGACAGGTAGAAAATGCAAATCTAAAGAGACAATTCTGCATTATGCTTTGCTGCCCTCTGTAGTTAACTTATTTGTATGAGTGTATTGCATTGATAGATAAAGAATTTCAGTTTTGGGGCATTTCCTAGTTCAATCAGAGATACTTTTTTTCTGTGTTTAATGTAAGATTGAAGGCATAGTCTTTGAAAAGGTGTAAATGTTCACACGGTTCTTACTCAAGCTGAACAATCTTGCTCTGTAATCTCATAGTGCTATTGCTACGTCATGCCTTGGTAAAGAAGTCACTTTAATCCATTCTCTCATATTTTGGTTTCAAAAATAAATAATAAGTAACGAGAAATTCCAACAGATATTTTGATTTCAGCTTATCTTCAAACTTATGGATTGTTTCCAACAATACACATGCCAGAGAGACCTTGATTTGATTCTTGGGGGGTCCCTCAGGTGTTAAAGAGACTGAGATCAATCAGGAGCTACAGTGTTGTGTGTTATTTATTTTTTATTTTTTTATCTTTCATTGTATATTTTCATATATTTTTGTTCTTCTAAAAGCTACAAGGACCTAAAGGTCTCAATGAATTTCTTCATTTTGTGTATAATCAGTAGCTAATTCCTGTCAAATTATAATCAGAAGACTTGTAATCATACCTGTAATATACATGTATATTTTTTCACACTCAGTATAGAACATGATTGATTGGGTAATAGTGTTTTTGATTTTTTTGTTGTTGTCTATTAAAAAACCTATAACGATCTTTCATAACTCAACATAATTTCTAAACAGATCACACACACACACACACACACACACACACACAGACTTTCAAAATATGATTTCACCACAGATATTTGATTACCTTTAACTGTTACCTGCTGTTTTGAAGGGAAAATTCTCACAATTGTTCAAGATCTTCTTTTGAAATGTTTTGTTCATTGTGACCTTAGAGTGACCCAGTCTGACCTGCTGAACTTTGAACAATAGCAATAAAAACAGACAAATTTGTTTTTCTTTCACAAGCCAGATCAATTTACTATGCACCTGAGGCAGAGACATAACAATAGGGGCAAGAGAAATAGAGAAAGAGAGCGAGAGAAAGGGGAGGTAGAACAATGACTCATAAGGGTTCCTATTTCTTTGCTACAACACTGCTTTCAGATATAGTTGTGCATTGCAAGCTTCAAATAAATCTAAAACACCCATCAGGATGGTACTTGTGCTAATGAAATGCTTGAATTTTGCATATTTTGAATAATTTTATTTTTTTGTAATTTTAAAATTAGCACACACTTTATATCATACACTTATAATATGGTAGGTTTGTGTTAAATACCGTAATAGGAAAGAATGCAGAGTAAGAAAGGAAAGAGCTTAAAGACTCATAAGACTTTCTATTCCGTTGTTTTATGTAAAAGAAATTATATCACCAAATATATTTTTAGTTGGACTATCAGAATGATATGTAAAGTTTCACTTTGTCTTAGACCAATATGATATTTATTACAAAAACATTTCCTATAATTCCACAGTAGTTTGCAAATATAATTGTTGACAAAATTGAAGAAAAAAACCCCCCTAATTCAAGGCCAGATAACTTTCAGTAAAAAAAACAACCAAGACAACTGGGCAAGCTGCCAAAACAAAGCATGAATATTCATGTTCCTATTGTGACATCATCAACCGTGTTTGCATAATGACTAGATCCTCCCTCTGTAAATGTTTGCTGTTGTGTACACCTGAATGCACAGTCATTCAGCACATTATGAAACAATGTTTCCATAGCAACCAGTAACAATAGAATAATCAATCATTTAAGACTGATTATATAGATTGAAGCTGTGTGATAATGATTTTGTTGTTGTTGTTTGCAGATTGAGTTCTCTTTTGATGTTTTGACTCATTTGATAGTCAATGAGGCAATACAGTTTACATTTTGAAAATGGGATCAGAGTGATATTAAATCATTTTCTTTTTCAATTCTGATAATGAATGTTTTCATATGCAATCACATGAAACGTGTTGATGGATTTGTTTTTCTTTAACAGCATGTCACTCAAGTTTTATGTATGCACTGATGATAGTACTATTAGTAGTAGTTTAGCTCTCAGACTGAAAGAGTTAATTTTTCACCCCATGAAGTCTAGATGATGTAGACTAATGTCTCATTCATGTTGTATAGAAGAGCGACGCAAGATGAGATGAGTCCTTTTTTCCAGAAAAATAAATCATGTTTTTCATGAGTTTCAAATTTGAATCAGGAAAGGGTTTGATATAATATTTATATCAGTGCTATGTTCTAGCTTGACCTCAGATTGGCCTAATATTGACCTTTAACCTCTAGACGACCTTTACATGTCCTTGTAACTACCCCCAAAGTCAAACAGTCATCGGGTATGTGTTTTTTGCAATTTCATTTTTCATCACAACCGGGGAAATAACAGATTAATATTCATATTCAGACATTCAACTCCTGGAAACCCATAAAAATATTTATCATTATTTAGATGATTTTTGCTGATAAAATCATGATAATCTTCCCCCAAGCGCTAGTTGTCGCACTAGAAATTAATATGACTTCAACAATAGAGAGGGAACAGTCAGTTTGGGCATGTATATGGCCTTACAACCAATCCCCTTACTTCTTGATTTCCTTGAGTGCAAATCATAGAAATTGCGGCGGCAATGAAAACATTTTAGCATCAAAGGCTGACCGTTTCATCGATTTTATCATCATTCCCTTTGAGCGGGGCACTTTAATTGTGCATCCCAGCTGCCCGAACACTGACATCTAAATTGGCCACAAGCCTGTCATAATGGAAATAGGCTACATTTCTATTTAGGTAGATTTGCCCTGTTGTGTTATCCCTTGAATACATGTTGTTTTCCTGTGTAGGTAATGGCTCTCATAGAATTATGATTTATATCCCATTTCCCACTTATATTCCAGAATTGACTCTTCTGAAAATATACTCTATTTATAAAAGACTCCCCTTTTTAGATTGTTTTCAGAATCATTTTAGAATTATGATTTATGTGCCATTTCCCCCATTTAAATCTCAGAGTAGAATCTTCTAAAAAGTAATGGACTCCCCCTGTTTGGTTTACTTTTAGAATTGTTTGGTTCATGGTCTTATGTTGGATTTCGGTAAAATTATTCCCATTTATGACCTTCATGACCATTTACCCCTAATTGAGAGCTGTGTATCCATGAAGGGGGTTTGGAAAGCTTTTCTATTCGGAGATACTTTGATTTCTGTTGATTGGAATTTATTGAAATGTTTCAACATGGGTTTTTTTTCACTGAAAGATTTTAAAAGAATTTAAAGTTGTCCCCCGACTTTTTGATTTGGAAGAATTGTTTGTTCACAGATATGTTATGACCATGCCCATGTAGTGCAGTGTACCATTGAACTTTCATCCATGTTTTGGTTTTACTTGCCATAGTAAATGATGGATCCTGACTGTGATTCACTCAAATGAGCTTTTTTTCAGTTATCCAGAGGTCTTTAGAGCTTTCCAATTGGTGCTAATTGTTGCTCTGTATATTCACATGTATTTGACGGTTCTTCAAGTATGAACTTCAAATATATTTACAGCCTTTAATTGGTTATTTTTTCTTTTCCCATCTTTTCTAATTTCATGCTTTTCCCCTGTCTGATGTCATCTTGGCGATCTACAGGTAAGTGAAATTTCTCTTTCCTTCATTGATTTAATTATCAGTAGATAAGGATGATTCTTATGATGATGGTGATGATGATGATGATGGTTATGTTGATGATGATGATGATGATGAGGATAATGATGATGATGATGGTGGTGGTAGGGATGATGACGACGGCGATGGTGGTGATGATGATGATGATGACGATGGTGATGATGATGATGGTGATGATGATGATGATGGTGATGATGATGATGATAGTGAGTATAATGATGATGATGATGATGATGAAAATGATGATGATGATGATGAGGATAATGATGATGATGATAATGATGATGATGATGATGATTATGTTGATGATAATAGCATAAATGATTATGCTCTTGAATATAGCATCCTTATTTCAGAACCTCTCTTTCAAAGTCTGAATTCCTAAACAAAGTTGGCACCACACTCTACTATATCCAGACATTGCGGCAAACCAAACCGTTTTATCTAGACATTGCGGCAAACCAAACCGTTTTATCTCTAACCCTACTAGGTAACCCTGCTAGCAATTGTACTTTATTTTCACTTGGCTGAGCGGGCAGGCTAACGTGTCTATTGTGTATTTGTGTGCGTCTGGTACAGAACACACACCTGTGTATGACCTCATCACTGAACTACTCTGTGTGTCTGACTGATTGTAAACAATACTGATTATGGAAAGGATAAAAATGAAAACTGGTGAGATTGAGGTTGTTTTTGTCAGGGGGGAGGTGAAGGTTATATGTGGTTGTGTGGTGGGAGAGAGAGATAGAGAGAGACAGAGAGAGAGAAAGAAGGGGGAATGGGAGGTGTAGGAAAATATTAAAAGAGGCTTTGGGGGAAATATTGGGGGAAATATTGTGGGAAATATTTTTTAATCATGCTTGAAGTATTGATCAAATAATCAATATTATGGCTAGGCTTGTGCAAAAATCAAGTAGATGCAATTTTAAAAATAAAAAATAAATCTCTTCTTTTTATAAGTTTCATTTTAATTTTTTTGAAAAGCATCTAACCCAAAAATGTTTGAATCCAAAAGTAAAATGAACTTCTTTGATAAAAACATTTTTTGAAAAATGTGTAGCCTATGCATATCAGATATATGTATTCTGCATTACTAGGGCCATCATAGAAAACTTTAAAAAGATAATGAGTGAAGATCTGATTCATGAATATATGTCAATATTTGGTTTATATTTACACATGTATATATATCACAATAAATACTCCCATGCACAGATTCTACATAATGAGATTAACACTTTACCCTATTCACATTCTCAGACTACAACACACATGTAGTCATGCTGTGTGTTCATCTATATATTAGCTTACAATACCAGACCCACATTTCATAACAAAATTGATAAAATCACAAATTTTAGAATTTTTAGTACTAAAAGGCAAGCTAATTTCTAGGAAAAAAAATAGTAATGATAAAATAATAATTTGGAGATAGGTATCTGCTACAGCAACTACCTGTCTGTAAAGATCACATTTTCTGTTTCCCTTGAAAAGTTTTTTTCATTGAAATAGAAGGAACCTGTACATAAAGATCATTTTCCTATAAGGACTAATTTACTTGTCTCCTTTGAGCAGTCCTTATATACAGGTTTTGCTATAGGTGATGGATTTTAGTCTGTAATATGAAGACATTTGATTTGTTATAGATCTGTTTGCAATGTATCTGTAATAGGGTCTGTATGTAAAGCCTAGGGTATAAAACCACACTTGGAGAAGATCTATGTAGGGTTTTTTTTTTCATTCTGGACTACGATTCATCAATGCATGTTTGATTGTTTGGAGTCGTCAGTGCAGTGGCTCTCTGCATTGCGCATCAGTCACCTCAAGTGAAGTCCTGCTCGATCTCTCTTTCTTATCTATCAATAACGGATGGGTCATATCAATATTTGCACCTTTTATCTAGGAATTGATCACCAGTCTTATCATAAGGATTTATAATTCTGCGAAAAAGCGTGGTGGCTAATTTGAGCTCTGGAATACAGGATCTGGATTATTTTTGCTATCTCTCTTTCTGCGTCTAGCTCTGTGAGACATTCTGTTCTGTATTATTGATCACCTTGTATTGATTGAGACGATGATAGCATGTTAAGAAGATCGTAAGTAGAAAAAACAACATTTCCAGTACAACATGGTGTCCAGGCGGCTCTAATCATTCGCATCCTTCATCAACATTTGGAACCATCTTCATGTCCATACTATTAACTTTCATTGTCAATTTGCTGGTGACATTTTCATCCAATTGGTAATGATAACATGTGAAGCGTGGATGTGGATGTATCGTGCATTTAACCCTTTAACTGCCAGTTTATCAGTGCATCACACATCTACTTCTCATTGGTATTCAGAGAGTTAAAGGAACTTATCATTGGCCCTCGCCTGTGCGTGCATTGACTAACTATTCCATTGGATATTGGATTGGATTCTACATCATTCATATACTTACTGAATATCAAAATAGTGTTTCAACGTTCAAGATTACGATTCTGCTACTTTATATCATTTTCATTTTCACTCGTCAATACAACCAGATATTGCTTGAGAGAAACCATAACAGTGGCACAGAGATTTCTCTGAACCAGTGATCAAATTTAAACCTCACTTTGTGAGAGCCATCACAGATTTAATTATCAATCCATCCTTAGAACCATAATTTTGTTTTTATTGTGATCGATTTTAAACTATCCATTCCCACATGGAGGAGTGAAGACAGGAGTCAGAAACAGCTCTTTTGAGTGAATTTGTTCCACATCTGGTGTTTGGAACTTGTTGTTTGGGGGTTTTCTTGGAAGTATTCTCAGAGGACAGATGCCATCAGACGACAATATGGAGATCTCCTTCGAGGATCTTCCTCTTGACGATGATACCGTGGTGAGGAAAAAATAAAACGTTTGAAAATGTACGGTCTAGACCACTTGGGAAGTTTGTAATAATTTCTTGAATAGTACATTATCTCCCATTAAGCTGAATTGCATTGATGCCAGACAATTTTAAATTGAATGGAAAACCCATGTAAATAGACGCTTTATATTCAATTTGAAGGTCAGAAATAATAATAGGGTAAACAAGTCAAGGATATCATTTAACCTTTCTTGTCTGAAACTTTAAAGTTGAATGGAAAACCCATGTAAGTAGATGACATTCAACTTAATTAAGGTAAACAAATAGAAAAAAACATTGAAAGGTAAACATCCTTTTAGACAAGGGTGACATATAACCTTCCAATACCTTTCATGGCAGACACTTTAAGTCCAATTGAAAATCAATTGATTTGAGGGCCAGGAACAAAAGATAAAATGCAGTTCTTCTAAGGATGCCTTAGTAAGTTTTTGGTCTTACCTCATGGAAGATACTTTCACTTTGACATAAAACCATTTTAAGCTTTTCTCTTTAGGAGGATAACATAAAGGAAAGATATCTCTAAATCCACTGTGTGGTTGGATTTTATCTGCTGAATTAGGATTTCTTTGAAATATACTCAATAACCCTACATGGATTATAGGTATTTTACTGGTACATGAATGTCTCCGAAATATGTGGGTTATTTTCCATATTAGGAGAAACCTTGTAAAGTGTAAAGGGAACGAACTTTCATTTCAGTTGAAAGCAGCGGGGGAAGCCCAAATATGTGAAAATGAGAAGCTTTCAGCTCTGGATCTCAGGTTTTGAGTGGAAAATCGGAATGGAATGGGGTGAAATGGAGAAAAAAAGAGAATTTGATGAGTTGCTTTGTTATATAATTTATAAATGCAGACAAGAATGCTAATGATGAGGAGGATGAAAATGATGATGGTGGTGATTCTGATGGTGACAATTTTGATGGGGATGATGATGAAGTTGTGAAGATAATCTAGTTTGATTTTCAGAATTTTCAAAATATTTCATTCTGGTGAATGGATTATGGAGAAGGTTTGATTGATAAAACATTTAAAGGAATAACTTTAGCACATCAATTTCTTCCACTAATTTGCTTGCTGGTCCTGAATTGTATTTTTAAAATCCTTGATAGTATAACCATTACACATTTACAGGGGCTTGTCTTCTGCCTATCTTCCCTCTATAATTAAACATGATGATATTTTTAAAAATGTACAAATTGTAAAGTTATTATTTTTATTATCACTCTCTATCTACCTCACATTTTACTCTAATATCAATCTGTAAAAAAACTCAACTGATATTGTTCTTGATAAGCAGGCTGCAGATAGATTTAATTGCTGTTTTATGAATGTTTTAATAATTCATAATCAATCGATGGGAAAAGCTGGATTAACAAGAGTCGGATGACTGTGCACACTGTAATCACATTTGAAGGTGAATGATGTTATGCTTGTTTGTTTGTGAAACATTGATTGGTATTATACAAATATTGGAAGGACCCGAGTTGCTAGGGAACTAGTTACAGACCCTTTCATACCAGAGAAAAATTGTGTATAGAAAAATATGCAAACACAGTAAAGTGAAATTACCATAGGCCTGCACATAGAAATTTGCTTTAATTAGAGGAAAGTACATGTCTTGTTTAATGTTTTTGTTTAATTAAATGTTGTTGTTATATATGGTAATTACATCACAAGTTGGCCTCAATTCTTGTGAGAACTTTCATATTAATAAACAATATTTAAACTTTTGTTGAGGTAAAGGATATTAACACATTCAAACAAAATTATCCTTAAAGTTTTGCGATGTCTGAGTGAGGCTCAGTATTTAACTCCATCAAAAAGATTATATAAAAAGGAATGGCTATAAGATTTCAAATGATTTATTCCATATGCATGAACATTGTAGCTTATAATAGGTTTGTCTTATTATTCAGCTGTTTTATAATTCTTCATTATCTAGCCAACCACCAGGTAACCATACTGTCTGGCTTCTTTTTTCTTGAGCATGTTTTACATTAATTTGTTTTCAACAGTAAATATATGGAGGTACTTTAGACAGATGTATATTACTAAATAAATGTTTCACATTGCAATAAGAGCTTCATGTATAGCATGAAAGTACAGTAAACAATACTTATAGACCCAAGAACAAACAAATTACTGATCATGAATAGGTTATTTATTTATTTATTGAAAGTAGTACCTTGGAGTGTAGGTGTACTCCAACAGGACATGTTTACCCTCATACCTGAGCTATGGATGATAAACTCCGTGCATTCCTCTAATAGAAACACAAATATGTTTATTTAGAGAGGTGTTATATTTCAATAATGGATGGATGAGTGTAAATACGGGTTATTGTTTGAATAATATTTATCAACGTTTGGAGGAAATATGTTTTCATTGCCTCAATAATTAACATTCTTCAAATATTTGGGTTCATTATAATATAATAGGGAATTGCTATAATGTTTATGGATTAGAATGCCATATTTGTTTTTATCTTGCTCTGATACCTATTAGAGGAGATTAATATTGTTTTGATGTTAGAATTTAGTATAAGCATAAACAAGCTTATAGCTTTGATGTGGTTCACCTGATAGGTTTTTACTCTCCCTCCCCTCTCTCTCTCTCTCTCTCTCTCTCTCTCTCTCTCTCTCTCTCTCTCTCTCTCTCCATCCCAAACTCCATATCTGTCTATCTCTTTCATCTCACTATCTATTTTCTCTGCTCTCTGCTCTTCCCCTTTCTCTCTCTCTCTCTCTCTCTCTCTCTCTCCCCCACCATCTCTCTTTTCTTCCATCACCTCTCTTTTCTTCCATCACCTCTCTTTTCTTCCATCACCCTTTCCAACACTTGATGCATGCCGATATGATCATCAGAACAAACGTCTTGACTGATTTGTACCTACAAGAGTAGCCATACATCTCTTGACACCAGCTAATCATTTCAGAGCAAATCATTTCACCCGCTCTCCATTCAACCAGGCAGATGTACATGCTTTAACCATTCACATTCTTTCCTGTCCAATCTCAGGCTTATTTGCATAGCATTCATCCTTGCATGGCATTCAGGGGGTTAATTTGAAATCTGTGGAAAGTGAGCTGACCTCAAATTGGACATCTTTCAGGCAATGGTTTGAGTGGCTGAGTGGTCTCCTGTATTTCTCACTCAGTCAAATATAATCCAATTTACTTTATAAGATGAACCTATCTGAACCTCTATTATTATGGTTTTAAAGGGAATCATCCACAAAATAATACAAAATATTTTGATCTGTATGGAAATATTGCGATTTGAGATACAAGAATTACACTCTAGAACAATGTTAAAAGTGATTTGTGAGAAGGCCAATCAATACATTGATATACAGTTCAATTTTCTGCACTTACAAGTATAGGTCATGATATGAAATGTGTAAATCCTTGAGTGTGTGAAAGGTTAATTTATTTTGGGAGGCGATAATTTATATCTTCTCATGATCGATGTACATTTATATTTGGGGTGATTCTTTCCCTTTAATATTCATTGTTTTTCTTCGGAGAGGGTATACCAAGCAAGAATGGGATAGCCCAGGCTACAAAAAGTACAAAGCGACAACAAAAAATCCAAAGGAATAAACATTCTAATACCCACATAATACCAGATTGTTGAAGAGATTAATGATTTATGCTTATAAACTTGACAGAGATTGATTTTGTGCACCACTCGTAAAGTATTGCTGGAGGGTTGAACATAGTGCATTGGCATTTAAATTGTCAATTTGAAGAACAAGATACTGATCAGAAATGATGTGTTCAAAATATTCTATGGAATTTGTGACAATAGCCCTGTTTATGAAAGGGAAGTTTTTATTTTTTCCCCTTATTTTTCCTTAGTCGAATTAAGCAAATGTTCCCATTAATGAGAAATGTACTGTAGAATTGTGGCAAAAAGACTAGAAATGTGTATCAATCTAAATTTGAATCAAAGCACTAACATTCATAGAGTGACTTCCAACTGCTAAACATGAATTTATGATTCAAACTCATTGCAAAAAGAAGAGGAAAACCCAGATATTAGAAATATTCCTTGCTGATCCAACCTACAAGTGTTTACCTTCAGTGTACCTTATAATGTAAAAAACAGTCTTGCTATTCTGTTTAGCTTTTTGAGCACAATGCCTTCGATATGAAATGGAAAGAGTCTTTTTTTAGAAGTAAAATGGGAATCATTAACAAAAATTGTTTAATTAGACCGCATGTGTATAGTGTAGCTCTTCTATGGGTGACAAGAAGATTTATACAAACAACAAACCAATAATAGTTTGCCTTGATGTTGGGGTGGGTAGAAGTGGGTAGGGGAGGGAGACGGAGGAGGGGGGAGCAGCGTGTGGTCATGACTTACAGTTGATGAAAATTCCTGATTTTGTTTTTAGTTCCAATGAGGGCTAACTTGAACCTGTGATGTATAAGGTCAATTTTTTAGACAGAGTTTGTATGTTGTAGTCATCAATTTTCTATGTCATTCATAGAAGTTTCATTGGAGTGGGTGTTGGCCTTGACATAGGCTAGTCATGAAGGAAACTTGTCTCAAGTCTGTTAGAAAGATCTCTTCACATGTTATTTTGAACAGTTTGCACACAGACCTTTTTGCTTTTTATTTTTAGACGTGTCATTTTTTCATTTTCTAGATGATGATTTTGATCCAAAAAGTTATGTT
This sequence comes from Mesocentrotus franciscanus, assembly GCA_037976565.1. Lineage (NCBI taxonomy): Eukaryota > Metazoa > Echinodermata > Echinoidea > Camarodonta > Strongylocentrotidae > Mesocentrotus > Mesocentrotus franciscanus. The sequence continues at coordinate 965,597 of CP137681.1, read as the reverse complement.
TGACAATCATTTGTTTTCCAAAATATTCTCTGTGAAAAGCTATATATACTGTATTAATTACCTTTTGGATGTACCTGTTCAAAATTTCCTAAAAGCAAGTATCTTCAAATCTGCAATGACTGTAACTTATGAAATTTCATTCAATGAACTTAAGGCTGCATATAGCATTTTTTTAAACAAAGTTCTTTTCTGCAAAGTACCCTTCCCAAGTTCTAAATATGCATCACGATTATGAATCTAAATTAGTCCATTTAATACACCTATGCACAAGAAAGAGGATGATCTATGAGCACTATAAATGACAAGCATATTAAAGTATTCAGGAATCTTGTAGAAGTAATGTTTATAACATGATGGGGTCAGTACGTCATTAAACTTTCATCCATTCCAAGGTCTAATTCTCTTTCTATCCCTCCTCTATGCAATCAATACCCACTGTCCTTCGCTTCAGCATTGTCTGGGCATCACTTAAACAAATTACAATAGATGGGACTATTGATGTCCAGACCATGCTCATCCAGCCAGCATATATTGCAGTGCAAGGGACTATTGACATTTTTTAGAGCAATCAATACATATCTATTGTGGTGTATTACACTTCAGATGAAAGCAATAACCTACTGTCAATATCCTGGTTCTTTTCAAGACCTCAAATGCTTTCGCTTCTCTTAAATATTTATATCCCACATCCTACGTCATTTGAGAGAGTAAATAGACTTGCGTTCTGTGGAAGATATTGCTGTTTGTGTTTCAAACCTTCTAGAGCTCTGTCTTTAAAGGCATTGTTTAACAATGCCAAATCTGAGATGCATGGCCCTACGTGTTATCAGCGTCTGTGATATGGTGTAATATTGAAGCCCTAAAAAAATAGCGCTTCAAAATGATCATGAAGTGCCTCAAAAAAATAAAAATCTTTGAGTGACCGTTTTCATCATACTCATTTCCCCCATACTCATTTCCCCCAATAGACTGTAGTGTTATAAAAACCTTTGGGAAAACGTTTTTTGAAATTTTGAATTTCAATCATAAATATCTTGATAATCAGACGGGCGATCGGCTTGTATATAAACGTCATGGGAGTCCTGACTGGCCTAATTAGTTTATAATTATGATTGCAGCATGAGCTAAATCCAGGATTTTGTTTAGAATCTGAGACAAAGATACCCTTTACCTTTAAATGTCTTCCTTTATCTTCAACTTTTGCGGCCGAGCAAATAATGGAATCTCCCCTTAGTGGTTTTTGTTTTTAATTTCCCTATAGGCTCATGAATGCATTTAAAATGTGCAAGCCGCAATGACAATAGGCATGTATGTGCATAATGTAACACAATGGCAAAGCCATTATTCAAATTGATTTCTTAGGAAAACACAATATGTTAGCAAGGAATTCCATCTTTATTCTTTCTAAGTTCGGTATATCTTAAATTGTCAACTTGAAGAATGATGCTAAATGAAACCAACAAATATGTAATAATGATATTGTTCCACTAAAGAAATCATTTATGAAATACTTTAAAGGAAATTACTATTGGCTTTGATTAGCTGAGCATTGATTTTGCTAAGCCTGTATTTATGTAGTTCTTTTAGTGAGGTTGCAGGAATTTCTTGATTTTAATAAAATGACTGTAAAGAAAATTTGACATGAATGGAAATGACTCATGAGTAGTTGATTCATGAATGCCCTTTGTTACCAAACAATAGGTAGACAGATTAGGACAAATAGACATCAATCTTGTAAAGGTAAATGTACAGAGAGTTTGTTAATCTTAAGTTACAAAAGAAACCTGGACATTTGCCATAGAAACTCTTTGGAATAGTTAAAAATGACATATGGATTACTTTTTGTATCCACAAGTTTCAAGGAACGTATGATTCATTACATCATTGTTCTGAAGAATACCAAGAAATGTTTATTGCTTTTTAGCGTTCATAGCTAGACACTAGAGATTATTTGCACTGTGATTCTAAATTACAAAGAAGCAGAGTCTAGCTTGGGTAAGCATGTCAAGTCTAAAGTTTGCAAAGTTGTGAAGATTTTTTTTTTTTTTAAAGTGATGAAAAATGTACAGGTTGCAGCAACAAAAATATCTCTCTTTTCAAAATGAAATTTCTAACGGTAATTTGTTTATGCTATGTCACTATGAAGAAGATTATTCATTTACAGAACAAAATCTGTAAAAAGAGAGACATCCAAGTTATATCCATCGGTAATTTGTGGTTCTTTCAAAAAGAATAAAAGAAAAAAGGGGATTAAGAGCACCTTTGAGACGAGGCTTTTAAGTGCAAAACATGAGAAGTGAAACATACATGTATGTCATTCTTCATTAAGTCATTGGAACCCAAGCTGCTCCATAATTAGGAGTCATTTACTCTAAATTCCCTACTTTATTCTTTGAGAGAGGAGAGAGGACCCCGGTAGGTTTCTTGAATTATGTTGTAATATGACCTGCATTCCAACTCTGCACTTATGCTGAACTTATGTTGTACTGGCTTGAACTTGAAAGTTTTTTTTTTTTTTTTTAGCTGTTCAATTTGCAAAGACCACAAAGAACTGTGTGAGAATGTACTTACTCATTCCTGGACCATAAGGGAATGAGATACTACAGATAGGTATATAGAGGTTTTAAGAATGAAGATATGTCATCATTTAAATCACCATGTAGAATTAGTACCTGTAAGTATTGATGATACTAACAAATCTAAATGAAATCATGTGATATGAAGAAATTGCATTAAGAGTAAGAGTACCAAGCTGTAAAAGAAGAAGTAATCGAAATTAGAATAAGAAATAAACCTGGTAGTGGAAGGAAACAAAATTAATTTAAAGGACCATCTTAACTTTCTTATTTATCATCATTTAGAAGAGGATTGATATTGTAAGAAGTAGTCTAAAATAAACATTAGTGAGATATCAAAATTTCTTTTTGTATTTATTTATTTCAATTAATTAATCAATGAATTTACTTAATCATTTGTACTTCAATTGATATATTGATTGATTCATTGATTGACCATCCTGATCAGCATATGGACCTATTAGATACCAGTAAATTTCTTCCTGTCAAACCAATAGAAGAATATAAGAAAAACGTTGATTTGCATTCATTTATTTTGCTTGTCCCATGAACCGATCACTAGAATGCATAGACAAATGTATCTACATACAATGCAAAGTAACAAGTTCATGACAAACCTCATTCTTCACCTGTACATGCACCTGTACCTGATTTAACACATCATTAGTCAATACCAATACGGTACCTATACCTTTGGCTCTCCTTCCCTCAATTGATATGTAATTCTCTTGCTTGAACTACCGTGCAGAAAATTTGGGGCCCTTGTTTAGAGTGAAGTTGCTAAAACGGTACATGGGAAAAGGGTTTACGTGATGTTGTACATGTGCATGATGTGGCGCATTTGTGACAATACAGCATCCTGTGAGTGTGAGATTGATGGTAGATTTGAGAGGAGGATGTGGATGTAATTATCATGTAATGTTATAGTCACTCATACCGGCATAGATTGGATCAAGCCATTAATTAAGGGGGCACTTCAACGGGGGCCTGGGGCAGGGGGTGATAGTACTATAGGCAGATGAAATACAAGAGATATTGATGGAGGAGGGAGGGATTCATGCCTGTCTTCTTTTTCACAATTCCTCCCTTCTCTTCTCTCTCTTGTATTTATTTATTAATTTGCTAGACATTTTATCAGGGGTCACCCCACCCCTTGTATATTGTAGCTACGCCTCTTGCAGATCATACTCAAATGAAAATACTTAAAAATAACTCTTCTTTATTTAAGAATGATGTTGAATACTTTATTCAACATCATAAAGCTGTGCTGAAGTTTCATGTTGCTTTCTTGTATAGCTTCAAGTCCGTTGTTAGGTCTAAAATTGAATACAGAGTTATGGGGTTATTGAACCTTTAATTAAAAAAGACACGCCATATAAATAAATTGCTACCAAACTACTGCAGTATATGGATGCTTTTATTTCATTTATTACTTCAATGCTTATGATCTGATGCACAATTTCAATGACTTAAAATGACCACCCAGTTAGTGATCAACTGGTCAATATATAGGACCACTGATCAATATAGACCCCCCACTTATACTTATTGACCACTCAGACATTGGACCACCGATAATCTATACTGTATAGCATATACTCCATTGAATTTTCAATAGGCTATAAAACAAATTAAAAGATGCTAAGAATACCTCGGTTTCAATCAGTGAGTCCTACGACTTAATGTCTGGTATTTTGCTAAGTCCCTCACTACGATTATCTCAAAGAGACATACTTGTGAGGTTAAAAATAGGGAGAGTGAATATGTTTTTGTGTCTTCTCTATAGCTTTCTGTTATAGGTTTCACTTACCAATCTCCTTAGCATCCAACACTTGGAAAGTGGCGCTCTACTAATTTGGTTATGTTCTGTTTTCTTACCAAACTAAGTTCAGTTTTATTCTATTTTAAGCAAATTTACCAAATACCAGCCTGTGTTTGATCTACAGAGGTATATCAGCAAGGTGTACGAGCTGGGCTATGTAAATGATTTATCAATATGCACTATATCAATTTGACATTATTATATAGTCTTGTATTATTATCTTATACAAGTTATTTAAAACAGTTTTACAATTATACAGTATAATGCACAACAAACATTATTTACAAGGAGATTTACAAAGATAGACTTTATCAAAACAACAAAAATGGCATGTCTACTGCATGTTAGGTTTTCGTTGTTGTTGTTGTTATTTCATTTGAGAGGCATATATTCCAGGGTTTGCATTTCATTATTTCTTCCTAAATGTCAGTGGATTAGACAAATTTATTTTGATCTCTTAGTTCACCCCATGAAAAGCCACATTAGGAGTTAGACAACTCTCTCCTGGATGACAGCAAGTATTTTGAGAAACCCCTTTCACACCTCACATTTCCAGACTATAACTTATTTCATACCCCAAGATAAATGGGCCTTTAAATGAAAACTGGCATGAATATTTAATCGTTCCCAGCGATTCCAGCTATAGAGCTATTGTCTGTTGTTTGCAAACACCGAGTCAATAATAATAATAATACATCTTCGGCCCTTTGGTCTAAGCTCCATTGATCTCCTTTCTAAAATCGTAAAGACTGGAAATATTGGATCAAGCACCCGTACAGAACCATAAAACCCCCCATGGCGTGGCCTAATCCCGCCCCACCTTTTGTCGCCAGGCGCCAGGGAATGGTGAAAGGGGGGCTCCATGGTGGCCTGAACGTGTCCCTTTTAAAAGATCAGATATTGATGGGTGAATTGAGGGAATTAGATGGGATAAGAAGAGATTAATTAATAAGCTCAGACTAGTGAGAAGATGTCTAGCTTGGTCTGTTATAGTCTAGTGCATACTTTAATCTTTGGTCTTGTGAAAACAAGAAAGGCATTACTCCAATTTTAACTTTTTACAACTATTCACAACTCATTCTGTTTCAGTAAAGATAATAAGTGTTTAGTGACCTAGCTGTTTCATGGCAAACAGATCATCTGTTCAGAGCCAGATGGGCGTTACAACTAATGCCCTTCTGGCTCTCAACAGATGAGATATCAGTATAATATCAACATAGATTTGATTTGATTTGAATTTATTTCCATATCTCACAAATAAATTTGAACAAGTCATTATACAAACAAACAATACATTACAAAACGAAATACAATTAAATGAATAAATTGAAGACTAAAGTACAATAAAATATTGCATAATCAACAGTTTGTTTGTAATTGACATAACGTGAAATATGGGGGAACCATAAAGAAGCAATGCTTGTAAAAATATTTGGTTTCCAGGGGTAATTGTGTCTAATCAATATTAATCAAGAAAAATGTAATAAAAGAAAACGAACAAGGTAAGAACAACAACAACAACAAACCAAAATGATAATGTCTTCTTTTCGAAGCCAGAAGGGCATTAACTCTGTGTTACAGTATATGATATAACGCCCTTTTGACTGCCAGCAGACAGTGTGAACTTTACCATATGACTAGAGACTCTGTATTAGATGTCATCAGTCATTATACAGTAACAAGCTTAGCGCAAGAATGGTTTTACATGGAGCGTTACCGATGTGCATTAGCATTGAGCATATTTATTTCATTTGTTCACAATGCTGGTAAGTCATTAGCAGACATTTTCCCACCCTTGTCATCCCAGCCGCATACAAGGACAGTGTTGTTCAACTACCTGTGAAAAATCATCATTAATCATGTTAGTTGAGAGCCAAAAGGGAATTAATTCTGTGTGAATTCAAGTGAGTAGATGCCTTTCTGGTACTCAGTAGATACAAGATTCACGTTGGGGAGTAGTTGAGCACATGTAGCATGGTCAGTTTGCAAAAGGTTACAAAAGACTGAGCGAGGAGTGGTTGCTAAAGTTCAGAGGTCAAGAGTTGAAAGTCATTGATGAGGAGGACAGAGACTGGAAGAGGAACATGGTGTATGAGGGGTCAAATTAAAAGGACAAAATATATGGTTTTATTGATTTCCACAATTTGTTCTACATATATTTGGGTAAGTTGCAGTTTATTTTAGGTTTGGATATTGATATGTTTTATTTTTCTGAGGTGTGATGGGCCAAACCTAAACAGTGATATGGAGGAAGCTAGATCAAGAATATATATGTGTGTGTGTGTGTGTGTGTGTGTGTGTGTGAGAGAGAGAGAAAGAGAGAGAGGGGGGAGAGCAAGAAAGCAAGCAGTAGAGTATGCCAGATGTATAAGTAAAGTAATGCTATCATATTGCTATGTACATTTGGATACAAGCAACTAATTGATTTGCCAAAAGTTTCTTTCCGTCTGTGACCTAAACCCATGACGAGACAGATCTACTGAAGGATGAAATGATACCTTCCAATATTGCTGTCAAGCGGCCTAGTAGTTGCTATCTGATATATTCTACCCTAGGCTTTGTGGACTTCATTATAAACTACTTTGGGTTCACTTTGAATTGATTTGTATGATCTGGATTACTTTAAATATTTTCCACTTTTAGTTATGAATTTGATGTTATATTCATGTGCTGTCTTTCATCAATGTGTACTTTCCCTTAGATCAAATATATTCCTTTTTTTTGTTCTTGAGTAAAGTTGTATTCAGTTGTACTACAGTATGTTCCATAGTGGTGAAATTATCTCCTATTGAAATTATTAACTTTTCTTGAATGCTCAGTTGATTATTATTTTAAAGAATAAATGATTGAAAATACCCTGGAGACAGAGAGACCATTTACAGTGGTAGGAGATTAAGTCAGTCTTCCCCCCCTCCTCAATGTTGTAAGATTCTTTTGAAAGCAAAACTATATTGGTCAAATTTTTTATCAATTTTTTTATAATTCCCATGTTTATGGTTTACTCTTTGAAGGGCAAAAATTATAGTGGTAAATTTAGCAAGTTTGTTTCCATGTACGGTTTTATAATTTCAACTAGGTCAAATTACATAGGTATCGAGGTTGGAGAAGTCTCCTTATCCCCATGTTTCATAATTCCAATCTCTGTATCAATTCAATGTATCGATGGATGGGCTAATGCATACATGAAAAATGAAATTGAACACTGACTTTGTAAAGGTGTTGTCAGGCTTCATTTCCTGAATATATGAATGGATGAATGAATGGATATTATAGCTCGAGAGAAAGAAAAGGATTAAGATACATTCAGTCCTAACCAGCTGTATAAATGAGAACCCTTTGGTGTGCAGGGGGCTGTATCAGACACAATTGACCTGTTCACATGTAGGGAGAAGGTAGACTTTATGAATGGTACGTTGTGAAATGAATGGATTAACACTGACAGACATGTGAGATGCATAAAGCACACAGACGTCCTTATAGGTAATATTAGTCCATGCAGACTGGCCTGGAAATGTTGGAAAGTTTTAAAAAGCATCCTGGAAAAAAAATGAAGTGGGCTCCAAGTAATGTCTTGTGCACAGCCAGTAACTGAGTAAGCTGCTTTAAAAATGTTGCTTTTTGAACTTAGCGTTTAAAATATGAAAAGGGGTTTAGGCATAGTTTCCTCCAAGAAGTCTTTAATAACCGATCATGATGATATACTGTTATCCTCTTTCTTTTTAGAAGGTCTTATCATGGTTTTCTTTAATTTCTTTAAAATTATAAATTGTATTGCAAATGTGAGTTTGCAACCTTTGCGCTATATGGTTATCATTTTATTTATGCTATGTTTCTTAAAAGAATATTTTCTTCTGGTGTGAAAGAGCCAGCCATATCATTTGCACTAGCTGTCTTGATCTTCCTCACTGGGTTGTATTTCACTACCAGACACAAAACATGCCACTGGCACCTCTACTTGCTCTAGATACCTAGTCCATTTCAATGTTTGCATTGAAAGATGTACAAATATGCCCCTCCCCTTCTACATCATAGTTTTGATTTTAAGAAGGGTTAGTTGAAATGTTAATTACATTAGGTGTCTGCTAAAAATGTACAAAATGCTCCTCCCTTTTTGTGTCTGAGTTTTTTTTTTTTTTCATTACTAGACTTTGAGGAAGGGTCCTTCGATATGTGAATGACATCAGCAATGTCTCACTGTCTGCTAACAATGTACATAAAATATGCCCATTAAAAAGACATTTTAGATTGTTTTATTTTTACTGACAATTACATCAGCGTTGATTACCTGACTCAAGCTAATTTATTTGTTGCATAACAGTGAATTACTTACAAAAGATTTCCCACGTAAGGACCCCTCAGTTTCTGAGAATATTATTGACTGTTAAAGATTTGTTTATCAACTTTGCAAAGTTCATCGTTCCATGGTATGAAAATAATGAAAATTTTTTCGATCTGTTCCCAAAACAAAGTGATCTTGTCATTAATACTATGTAAAATACATTGTCTGCTTAGAGCCAGAAGGGCATTAACTTGATATCCTTTAACACAGAGTTAACAGCCTTCTGGCTCTGAACAGATAGTACCTTCTGGCTCTCAGCACACTTTGTGATCTCTGTAATGCATTCAACATTGATTGAAGATGATTACTTTGGAAGAATAAATATCTAAGGTCGTTTCTAGGTCATAATGATGACCTCGCTCTTACAGTGAACTTGGCAGCATTTTGTCGTGCTTCACAGAGCCGAGGGGTAAATTTTGTCAATTTTTCCCACCATTTTGTTTTCTTGCCCCAATCAGTTAGCTGTATAGTATGTCTATATTCATTGTCCCCTGTGACCTTCTAAACCAAATATTTAGAAACAATTGAAACAAATGAAGCATTGCATAATAGTAAATAAAGAATGGTGTTACAGCTTACAAGCACTGGATTATTTACCAAACATGTACTAAATCAATACAGAGTATCTACAAATCCTTATTTTAACAAGTGTTATCACTTTCCTCTTATCAAAAGAACTTTCAGGTACCTGCTTGGAATATTCTTCAAAATATCAGCCCTGAAACAATGACATTTGGTATTTCAAAATTGAGGAGGAAAACACCCATATTGATCTTGGAATGTTAACGTTGCAGGCAATAACTGATGCACACTATTTTGTGCACTTCCGATTTCGACAGGCAACAACCTTTGAAAGGCTTAAGGTTCTAGATGTATACAAAGAAAATCCAGAGGCACTTCTGCATTTCAAATGTCACCCTGTCAAATAGGAAAGTATTCTATGTCAATCAGTCGGTTGTCATATCCAACTTTTGATTGACAATTGCACAGGTTCTCTCAATTTCTATTCATTGTCAATATCGATTGTTATTTTATGTCACCTTCTTAACAAAGTCCTGAGCATTTCTCGAGACCTGCATCATTTCTCCCTCTCCCTGTTTTGATATCGGTGGTGCATTGCTAATATTCACACCTTGTGACTCTTCCCAGGTTTGTTCATATGTGACTTGCTTGTCACTCGCTTGTCAAATGTTCTGATTTTCGCCCCTTTTGGGGGTGGCTTTGGGATTTGTTTTCAACATTTTCAACAATGCCATATCGAATAGATGTTCCAATCTTGTTTTAAGTGTGCTATTTGCAGACTTCCTACAATTAATGACGAACAAATTGTGTGACAAATCTTACAATTTCTCTCCCTCCCTCTCTCTCTCTCTCTCTATCAATATTTCTTTCTCTCTTTAAAGGTATTACAAAGTTTTGGTATGGGGTCAATAATTTGGTTCAATTGAACATATTGGAAGCATATGCGATTTTACAATATTCAATGATCGTTGTCGCGGTTGAAATTGAGTCTAAAGTGATGAAAGTGTAAATAATAAACTCTTTATGTTGTATAGCTCCCTCTCAAGACTGATATTACTTTAGCTTTAAAACAATGTTTCTTGACTACAATCGACCGATTTGCTATTCCCATTTGGAAATTATATATTAGAACTGCATATTCTGAGATTTTCATGGTCCCAGCTACCATGGAATGGCCTTAGGCGATATTTGAAATATTTGAATTATTTTGATTATCCGCATTTCCCAAAAGCAGAAGTGTTTTAGGGGCTAAATTTTCTAGTGCTTATAATACATCCACATGGGCATCCAAATATATCAAAATTTTAAAGAATTACTATCCATCCAATTTTCAACATTTCCCAAACTTTGCTTTACCTTTAAGAGTGTCTATTCACAGCCTTCAAAGCTCTATCTTGTTGTGTTCCACATTGTCATATCCAACTTTTGATCGACAATTGCACAGGTTCTCTCAATTTCTTTTCATTGTCAATATCGTTATAAAATTATTTGATTATCCACATTTCTCGAAAGCAGAAGTGTTTTAGGGGCTAAATTTTCTAGTGCCGCATCCAAATATATCAAAATTTTTAAAGAATTACTAAACATCCAATTTTCAAAATTTCTCAAACTTTGCATTACCTTTAAGAGTGTCTATTCACAGCCTCAAAGCTCTATCTTGTGTTCCACATTCATTAGTTCCTTACGCTCATATCAGGTGATAGCCATAAGGTCATTATAACCCAAATATGATGTACACTGCGTTTGTACCCTTCTGGCACTCAGGAGAAAATATAATATGTCCCCTTCAATTGTTAATAACTCTTCATCTCCACCAACCGATCCCTCTCAGCAGTTCTCTAATAACATAGACCTTTACATACTCCATTCCTCTCAGGAAACATAAAGTCTGTCCCATTTCCGATCCATCTCCCCATCGCTCCAGCAAATATTACCATCTGCCCCTATTGTGTTTTATCCATCTAGAGAGATGAAGAGAGGGGGTCAGAAATGTTGCCTGCACTTATTTCCACATTCAGTTTGTCAATTTTCCATCAACTCAAACAAGTGGGATTTTTACATTTTTAGACATTTTTAATATTGATATTCAGAGACTTGTACACTTGTTGTTGTAGTAGCCCCTCTCTCTGCTTCATCTGTTTTCCCTTTATATTTCTCTACCTTTTCTTTTCCACTTAGTCATTTTTTTCTTTTTCTTTATCCCTCTTGTAATATAAATTGCTTACTCTCAATTTATACACTAAACTTAAAGCTTTGTTTTGGCATGTATTTTTTCAAATATATTCAATATTTATCCCCTTTCTTTTGCTTTGTCATTTATGGTAATGTCTTCATACAAATATGTCTTCCTACATGTAATAAGGAGCAGAATTTGCTTGGAAAATAATTGCCTTTGTTCCAGAGCACAATATTTTTGTGATAAACATGTTTTTAACTGTAAAATACCACAAAAACCAAGTCCATAATTCTATTGATTCAGGCTGTATATAGTTATAAGTGCCTTTTGTATGGGTACAGTGGTTTTTGCGGGAAAGACGCTTTAATGGTATGAGGGGAGAAAAGAAGAAAATAGCAGGTGAATTGGGTATTGGTGGTTTGATTAGGTCATATTCTAGTGCAGTGCGACCCTTGCTCCTTCTATTTCCTCTTTGATATATTTATCTCCTTTCTTCTCTTCCTCCCCTCCTCCCCTTCTCCTCCCTTGTTCTTTTTTCTTTCTTTTTTAGATTTCATAAGAAAACCCTTGCAATATGAACTTATAAGTTGCTTCAGTTCAATTTTAAAGATATTATTTATTTTAAATAGTCTTTTTTTTCTTGACATCCTGTTTCTGTTTCTCTTCATCTCTTTCAATCCCCCTCCCTCTCTACCCTCTCTCTCTCTCTCTCTCTCTCTCTCCCTCTCCCGCTCTCTCTCTCTCTCTGTCTCTCTCTCTCTCTCTGTCTCTCTCTCTCTCTCTCCCTCTCTCTCTCTCTCTCTCTCCTCTCTCTCTCTCTCTCTCTCTCTCTCTCTCTCTCTCTGTCTCTCCCGCTCTCTCTCTCCCCCTCTCTCTCTCCTCCTCTCCCTCTCCCTCTCTCTCTCTCTCTCTCCTCCTCTCCCTCTCCCCCTCTCTCTCTTCCATCTCGCCCCCTTGTTATTTCTTTCTATCTATTTCTATCTCTCTCGATATGCATTTTCTGAAGTTTGTAAGCAATGTGTATTGGTCTCGTCCTATTTATTCAGATGCACTTGAAATGTTATTTGCTACAAAATGTATGAATCCTGGTGTAAAGAATGAAGCTGTGCATACTATCGTATTTGATGAGCTCAAACAAACTAGAGAATGAGTGCTGTGTCTGCCCTAATTCATATATGATTAATACACTTTTATTCAAAATCATACCTCTCCCACCAAAATACATCTTTCTTTTCTCTCTTCTCTCTCATGCATCTCACTTATTTCTTCCTTCCTCTTTTTGTCCATGTATGTTGTTTCTTCTTCAACTGTTCAACTATCCCAGTCAGTTATTCTGTGTCTGTTTTCTTTGATCCCTCTCTTTTTTCTCCTTCCCCTTTGCCCAGTCCTCTCTCTCTCTCTCTCTCTCTCTCTCTCTCTCTCTCTCTCTCTCTCATTCTCTCTCTCTATCACTCCGTCCTCATTGAGTTGAACCTCCTCTCAGCCCTTCTCTCAGCCCTTCTCTCAATCTATCTGAGTGGCACACTGCATGAATAGAAGCCCCTATGACTCACTCCCGCTTCACAACAAACTCTAAACTTTAGAAACTCCTACCCCATTCATCTCTCTCCAATCTCTCTTTTCTTCTTGTCATTATTGTATTGAATTTCCCTTCCCAGCCGCATTGTTATGATGTAATGTACCTTCATGGTTGAACTGAACTGCAATTTCTATTGATTTTTTTTTCTTCTTTTCTTTTGGATCGTTCATTGAATGCCCTGTGTGTGTCATGTTTTATATTTAAGGGATTTATAAAGGACCTGCTGGCATGGCTGGGGGAATCAGAAGTTTGCTGTAAGAAATACAAGAAACTTTAAAGGATAACTTAAAGCATTAATGAAATGTATATTTATTTGATAATATGGGCTATATAGTTCTTGCCATTATTGATGAAACATACATGCACATGATTGCTGGTACATGTGTTAGGGTAGTACTAAATGCCTTTCCACCATTTCATAAATGTTATCAGAAGTTAATGAACATAATGTTTCAATCTAATACCCAACGTAATATATTATAAAGCCTTTAACATCGTGGGAAGTATTGGTGTGATTAACATTCCTCACATGAATACTGTTTACAGGTACCTTTTTCCTTGTCAAAAATATGCAAGTGCAAAGATAAGAACTATTTAACATAATAGCTGACATTTTGTCTCGCAGAGAAATAAAACATTTTTTCTGTTGAATTTATAGATATTCCAAGGCAGTTAGTTCTTGAAGTGGTTATTAACATAAATGGAAATTAAATCACATTTGAATGATTTGTAATAAACCAAAATTGACACTTGAATAATACACTTTGTTTTTAGCTGAAATACTGGGATATACACCAAGGACAACAACATAGTATTACATATAATTAAATATTCATGAGTTCTACGTACTTACAAAATTCAGAGATATTAAACTTGTCCCCATTCCAAACTTACTTAAACAAAAAAAATATATAGTTTTACACTTACTGCAAATGTTAAAATGAAAGAAAATGCTTTTCTGAACATTACCTTCCACATTCTACCATTAGCAAATATTGAATATTGGAAGGGAACCTGAGTAGAATCTATTGAAATAGGCATCTCCTTGTATTGACAACCTCTTTTCCAGAAAGCATGCAAATACACAGCGGTGTTGTTGCTGAAATTGGGTGCAATATGCATCACCCTGTTATGAATAGAGATAGCTTATGGAAGAAGAAGAAGGAAACATGTGTGCATGTATGAGTTTGGAGTAATGAGCATTATGTTTATCATGATAACACTTAAAATGGAAAAAAGTGGTGACATTCATTAAGACTGTGAATCATAGATGGTATTGATAACCTTAATTTTTCCAAAAAGAGAGCAATCCGTTGCTGTTTGCTAGAAACATACTGCACCTTATCAGCAGATATTTTATTGAGGAAATAAAAAGGAATAATGAAAAAAATGTGGTTTTGATGAATTCATCTCTTGAGTGTTAGAAAGGTATTATGTCATACTCATAGGATGTGTGTTAATACCCTTCTGGCTCTCCACAGACAATATGTTTATCATGAAAACATTGAAGAGGGCAAACTGAGGAAATTCATTAAGATTCCAATCATGGAAGTGGAGAAATTTCCACAAAGCGAGCAATGTTGTACTGTCATCAAAATGATAAAAAAAATATATAGTGCATCTTACTATTTATCCACGCCTCCAGTATAGGATTACCACCTAGCTAATGCCTCCGGTCGGTCGGTCGTCCACAATCTGGTATATGACACAAAGAAATTACCATGACAATGAGCAAGTGCATTATTGCAAGGTTTTATCATTTTAAAATCCCCTCTTTTTTAAATGCCCAATTGGCTCTTATGATGATGCTCTCAATCGAGCCGATGCTCGTCTGGATATTTTGCTGCCCGAGGGCCGCACGTCTTTCGCGGTAAAAGCTGCCTCTAAATGGACGCATGTAAACGAAACGTCTCCGATAACAGAAGAGCCTCATTTTTGCTCATTTTCCCCCAGCATCTTAAAGGTGTCACTCGGTTTCTTTTCTTGCTCATTTCCTATGCATCATTCTTAGATTATTACCACAAATGAAATATCACAACGTCCCCGCCATCCATCATTGAGTGTGATACTGATAGCTATTGTCACATATCTTGGCATATTTGATTTTATTCTACATAGGTAAGCATATGTTGCATCGAGTGTGTGTGTGTGTGTGTGTGTGTGTGTGCCAGATATCCTATTTTTCTAAGTTAAAGACAAGTATAATAATTTTGATAGGACCTACATTTTTATAAATCTGTCTCAAGAAGTGGAAGAGTTGTCATAATCTTTAAGTAATGATAGGCTTTATTGCTGATCATTGATTTGAAACAGACACATTCAGAAGTTTATGACCTATCATTAATTTGAATATTGATATATTCAAACTGAGAATAAGTGCATGTTTTTGTTTGTATGTTATCCCTCATAAATTATATATACCCCCTTTCACCTTGTACTATTTCTATTTTTTGTTATCTCTCTCTCTCTCTCTCTCTCTCTCTCTCTCTCTCTCTCTCTCTCTCTCTCTCTCTCTCTCTCTCTCTCTCTCTCTCTCTGCCATCTGACATCAAATTGCAGCACACCTGCATTATATGATAAAAACAAATCTCTAAAATATAACCACCACGTACTCTCCTTCCATAACCATTTCCGCTCTTACTTCAATAGGAGGGGGTTATTATCTTTCTTTGTTGTTTTTTTGTTGTCTGCCATACATGGTTAGTAGGATAATTTTCCTCTTTATTTCCTGCCTATTGTAGCATTTGATGTTTAAGTAATCCATTAACCTTGAGTTTATGATGCATTGTCAATATGTAACCAACAAGCAAAACAAAACAAAACAAAAATCACCAACCAATGATTTGCTGACAACTTATAAATATTCAAATTTACCAACAGATGATTTTGAAAGTGGGGGAGGGGAAGGGGAGGGGGAGGGGTACACACCCCACCTCCCGGCACAATGCCCCTGCGTATGATGACAACTAACAAGTTTAACCTCAGTTCCATAAAAGATGGGTTAAAAGACATATTCATTTACAAACGATGTAGCAATTGCCATTTTATGTAAATTTATCATTATTTGATAAGCCTTCTTTTAAAATTGCAGTTTCAGAGAAACCATATCAATAAGATGGTGATGATCCTCTTGTGAAACACAGATATATTACAGGTTTGAATGTTAATCTTGCTAAACACTATATAAAATAATGCCATGCAAGCCCATAAGTAAACTTTGGGGGTATTCTTAATTAACCTTAAACTTATATTTACACCTTATAGAGAAATGTATACTTGCTGGTTTTTAACATAGGAAGCAAATCTCATTAGGATTAGTCCTCAACAAAACAAATCTTATCTTTAAATTTTTCTTTCACATTACATCAACATTTTCTCACTCAGTATGCACTAAAAGATTGGATTAATGTCATGGCCTTTTATTTCCTAAATATTTTCAAGTCAGCTAAAAACTTGGTATAATTATTTAATGAAGCATTTATGGTATTTTCTGATTCTGATATTAATCACTTTGTCCTTGTATAAGAATACTAATCATATTTCAACTGCAATATAACATTTGCTTCTGATGTAGGACATGTTTTATGACCATAGGTCAAATTCCTACAAGGGTTTATTAGTCAGTTCATAATTACATTCATATTAAACAGGTGTCTTTGTAATGTATCCAGTCATAAAGTATCATTAAAAACTCAGCTATGGAATTCAAGTCTGCTGGAGTAATAGTGACAGATTTATTTCTATTTCTGATTCAGATTATAATCAATAAATGCTAATACAGTGTTTTATGATACAGTCATCAATCATTGTAAATGACGTTGTTTATTTGAAGGTATAGTCATATTATTCATTTGAAATGAAGAACAGCAAACCAAAGCAAAAAACAAAGAATAATTGGCTTAAATACTGGAATATTATATTGACCAGCATTCCAGTCTTGTTACTAATCAGACTGAATCATCTGTTAATATCTTATTATTCTGTATGATTAAGATAAGCCATGTGCAAAACACTTTTATGACTAATTCTTGTGGTTCATGGAATAGGTGTTTGCATGCGGTGTTAGGACACAATACAAATATGGATTGGTTCAGTGTGGAGGAATACCACCTAGGGTAGTCAAAAATGGTGTGTGTTTTATCAATAGTTGTTTGTGCAGGTTTTTTGTTTTTCTGTGGTTCTCTCTGATGGTTGTGCTTTTTCTCCTTCTTTCTCTCTCCCCTTCTTTCTCTCTCTCTCTCTCTCTCTCTCTCTCTCTCTCACTCTCTCTTTCTTTTCTGTTCCTATATCATAACAGTACATTTTGTCTTGTAATAGTAAAATAGGCCAATGTATGATTGACCCATCACTACTTTTATGTCTGTATATCTACTAGCTATCTATTTCTCCCTCTCTCTTTCTTTCTCTCTCTCTCTCTCTCTCTATGATCTCTTCTCTACCTTCTCGTCTCTTCCTCCACATGCCGGGGGCTAACTGTCTATCATCATGATTTTTAATACATTTTTTTTAAACCATGGTTCATAGCCACATCATGTTAATGTGGCTATGAACCATGGTTTTAAAAAATGTGTTAAAAATATGAGGAATAATTGAGTACTTATATGAAGAAGCATGAAATACATTCACACTGGGCTGACCTTCTGTTTTGTTCGGGGGGGGGGGGTTAATATCAGTCCTAAAAGAATGTTCAGAATAGTTGACGTTTCAAGCCTTATTTATGTTTTTCTTCCGTCAAAGATCATCCTTCTTCAATTTCATCCCATATGCCAATTTGAAAGTCTAAGAATGGACTGCTTTGAAATCTAGTATTTCAAAATACACATCTGTGAACTGGCTGTGTTTGTTTACCATTTGGCCACTCCCCCTACCTGTCAATCATCTGTCAAAAATATGAAAGTGATATAGAGAAGAATAATTTTGCTGGAAGTCAAACTCTCGGGAGGTGTGTGTGTTTTGTTTTGTTTTTTGTTTTTTGTTTTGATAGCCTTATAGCAAGTGTAAAACAAATCATAGTGAAAACATGAATATTTGTTTGACCAAAATGATGTTTGCAAGAGTGAAATAACGAATGTGTTGTGATGTTTTCTGATATTGTTCAATTCATACCCTACTTTACCCTACTATGAACTTGATTCTGGTGGGATTCCAATGTTGTTGTTTTTTTTTTTCATTGCCTGTGAAATATCACGCATATTTAAAAAGATGTTTTCCAATTCTGAATCTATGATCTCAGTTGTAATAGTCCTTAACTTCTTATGATAGTAAAAATAAAGAAGGGTTTTGTTATGTTACCAGATGTTTGGAATGAAAGTATGAAACATTTTAAAGTTTTAGTTTGATATATATAAGAGACTTAATTTGACCCAGATAATAACTTTAAATGAGATATTTGTCAATTAATCTATTTAACTGCCCTTGAGGTAAAGCATTTTTCTATTTGATATTGAATACTAAATAGATAACTCCAAGTTGAAGGTTAATGCCTTTGATCTGTTAAGCATTAGTACGCTATGCTTAGAATGCTACAGCCCTTGACCATAGCCGTCAGACCTACTCTAGGATACTGTGCTCATTACAACTGGAATCAAAAGCGACACCACGTTGTCGTAAGTCCTCCGCTTTGTGCATGCTCTAGTTCAGGCTATTGAATTCCAACCTTCTCATTCCATCTGCATCAACCCTTATCGAGAGGTACAAGAGAAGAGGGGTACGAGGGAAGAGGGGTACGGGGGAAGAGGGATACGAGGGAAGATCGGGGGGGGGCAGATGGGGTACTTATCCCCTTAGTTATTAATGGTGAGAAAAAAATGCAGCTCAAGCATTGGACAGTAACACAATAGCTGTCATGAAATAAAAACTATTCAAAAAATGCATGCGTTGAATTAAAACTTAATTTGAAGGCTTTAGGAGGATAAGGGTTGGAACACTTACACCCCCCCCCCTTACCTCATTTTACTCTCCACTGTGATTTCAGGGACATTTTACCCCAACATTGGGTAATATAACAGAATACTAGTCATGAACATTCAATGACCTACCCATGCAATTAACAAACAAAGGAATGGGGAATAGATGATTATTTCATATCAATATCAATAAAAATAGACCTGTTAACTTATTTATTTCAATTTAAGCATGTTTCTCTCCCTAACCCCTAGTTATTAACTAATTGATTTACTTTGCATAATGACATATCTAATGATGGAATCCTCTTTGCATACATTAATTGTTGCTATGTCAGACATGTATCTGGCAAGTCCTTTACTTGCCAAGAGAAACTTATGTTTAAAAGGGAGTTGTAAATGTAGTAAACTGGTATATTTGAGCCCTATGTGGCATCTGTAGTCCACTTACTTTCTACTAGTCATGAGCATTTGCCCAGCAGAGCCCCTACCTATGTAGAAAGTCAGTGAACTTTCCAAAAAGGTTTCCGTTAACTGCCTGGCTAATTAGATTTGGTTGGCAGGATCGCAGTCCAAGTGCATCGCCTTAATATGATCAGAAGCTTTGACATGCTTTTAGTAAGGCTCATTTGTTACATGGTGTAGAGACTGATTTCACTCACAGTAATTCACATTGGGTTTACGAACCGTCTAGTTTTTCTTCCACTTCAAGATGAGACTCTACCTCTTCAATACTATTTATGTACTATGTATATATCCTTTTATGACTTCAAGTATCTATATTTGGTTATTTTCTTTGGACTCGAAATGTAGCATTAACTGTATTTCTGATATGTTCATTTTTCGGCACATGCAACAGACTGCAAATTTCTAATAATTTGTAGCAAAGTACACATTTGGTGTTCTAATAAACCTCTAAGTAGGCCAATAATGCAAGCATAATACCACAAACATTCTGTACAGGGAAGGTATCAATGCTCTTATTATGTTAAACATGAAGGTTTTATACTTTTTCATTTCAACCAAAAAAAAGGAGGGCATAACCGTAAAAAGTATTTGGATTATGAGTTTATCACCCCACTAATCTGTAATGTGACATGAAGAGGTAGCCTGCATGGTTCTTCTGAATGTTGAGAAAGACCCCGTTCTCATTCACTTCGTTGGAGCGGTCTAACTAAGACCCGTTCCTCAGGAGCGGTTCTTAGGTGAGTGAGAACGGTCAAAGTGGTCCAGGAAGTGGACTTCTGGACCGCTCCAGAAGACCACCTCGGGAGGTGGTCTTGAGGAACGGTCTTATTAAGAGCGGTTTGGAGCGCTCTAACGTGCGAGTGTGAGGAGGCGTACTTTGAACGGAAGTGGTCTAGTGACGTTGCACGAAACATGTAGTACGGTACATACGCTTAGTATTCCGCGAAAAATTTACCCGCTGACCTGAGCTGCCATAGCAACAAGACCACTTTGACTCGTGGAGCGGTTTGAGCCATAAAAAACTGCTCGGAGTGTGAACCCTCGCAAACCGTTCCTCAAGACCCGTTCCTCTAGAGCGGTCTAACTAAGACCACTTTCAAAGTGAGTGAGAACGGGGTCTATGTCTACATCGCTTTCTGATGTGAATGGGTACTCCAAGCACCCCTGTTCAGTCCAGGCACCCCTCCTCTCTGGAGAATCAGTACCAGATGCTATGCAGACCACCTCTCAAACTACCACCCCCCCCCTCTCTCTCTCTCTCTCTCTCTCTCTCTCTCTCTCTCTCTAGATGGAATCCCAATCCAAACCCTCAAAGATAATTCCCTTGGTGATGGTGAGGCTCATACCCTTGCCAGACATCTCAAAACCTCCCCTTGCATCCCTCAAAGCACCATAAATGCCATTTTGATCGGTCAGGCCCAGTGACTTACATCTTGACATAACTAGTACTGGAATAAACACTGGTCCCTGCAGGGTTGACGGCAGAGATAAAGAGGAAAAGATGGTCGGGTAAGATGCGGATTTAAATGTGTTGGTGTAGGCCTACTTCTTTCCATGGATGCACTATCGAAAACAGATATATATTCACGATTTGTCCATAGCCATGTGTCTGATTGGATAATTCCACCGACCATGTGTGTTGTCTGTGAGTTGTTACACAGGTGAAACAAACATGAGAGCTTTCTCCTCAAATTGAGAGCTCAAAGCTGAGTTATACACCGATGTAGCCTCTCTAAGCCAAGATGGAGGAGGAGTCTTTCTGGTGGAATTAGGTTGTCTTTTGAGAGTCACAAGAGCAATAGCTCATACACTTGTGTACAGCTTTAATGCCCCTCTGTCTCTCAACAGTGTGTTCAGACAAACATCATCTTGACATAACAGCATGCTTGGTGTGAAGGGAGTACATTGATACATACTGGGGCAAAGCTGATATATCTGCATTGCTGCCCAGATGTGTCTCTAGAAAAACGCAGCACTCATGTTCACATATTTGGGAGAGGGAAAAACAGAGAATGCATCTGTTGCTATGGTGACAGGATAGAGGATTGAGATGAGTGTGGTGAACATGGTGATGTGGTATGGATGCGGGTAATAATGTGTTCATAAGAGAAGAGAAGTCTGGCATTATCGAAATTGATCAACACAGCTGAGAGGATTAGGTCTATTATCTGTATCTTAGACAAAATGATTATTTTTGAAGATGTGGTTTGAAGGTCATGTGGTTTGAAGGTCATGTGGTTTGAAGGTCATGTGGTTTGAAGGTCATGTGGTTTGAAGGTCATGTGATGATGTGATGATAGTGATGTTGACAGTGAGGAGTTTATCTAGAATTTATCGTCAGTCTCAATTTGTCTTGATATTAGGTTGCTTTTTTACTTTTTTTAAAAACTATTTTATTTTATACCATGTAATATAATTATAATATTATGTAAATGAATCTTTCTCACAGCAGCGATGTATGACTTCCATCTTACTGTTATGTGCAATCTTGCTCAAAATGGA
The DNA here is from genome assembly GCA_037976565.1 of Mesocentrotus franciscanus. Lineage (NCBI taxonomy): Eukaryota > Metazoa > Echinodermata > Echinoidea > Camarodonta > Strongylocentrotidae > Mesocentrotus > Mesocentrotus franciscanus. The sequence continues at coordinate 943,710 of CP137681.1, read as the reverse complement.
ACTGTTACATATCATCTATTTGGATGAGCTGCAAGAATGAACACATTGCCCTTGTGGCTTCAACATTGAAGTATTCTCTCTCATTCTTAGCCTCAATCATATAGTGCCACTTTAGTTGTAAAGAGAATATATATATATATATATATATATATATATGCATGCCTTAGAAGAGAAAAATCATATCAAAATGTTTCTTCTCAGCATGTAATTGAAGATTTTTCATTTTTATTTTCCGCCATGTTTGCCATATTACTAATGTCACTTTTCTCTCTTTCTTTTCTTTTTTCATTTCATTGGTCTCTGATTTGGACCCAAATAGGTAAGTGATAAATACATAATCATTATTTAATAAAATAAAATAAAATTTTGAAATTATTTCTTTTCCATAATTGTTTCACATTTATGTCAGTGGCTGTCAGTGGCTTGTCTTCTTCAAATACAAACATACTTTTTAGGGAGCTCCCTCTTTGTCAATGTGATAATTCATTCTGGCTACCAACAGACTTATTGTAAATTGTGTTCTTTGGATTTGAAAGTTCAATTAGAGACAGGGAGCTTGTGTTTATTGTTTGCTTAAAGCCAGAATGGTATGGCTCTCAATGAATGATATGATTAGCCAAGAAGCCTAGTAGAACCTAGCCCTGAGTTTAGAATGATATGATTAGCCAAGAAATCTGAACCTAGCACTTAGTTTGGAATGATAAATATAAAGTAGGGCATCTCTCAGGCAGGCCCACCAGCCCCCGAAGCAATACCATCTTTTTTTCAAGTAATAACAGCATTATTTCACCGACAAGAAATCTGCAATCCCATTTTCTCATCAAAATCCCCCCATCCTAACCTAGCTAGCACCAAACACAATAAAGATCAACTGCTCGCCTTTTAACCTCTCACCAATTCTCGATAGAATTGCATTAAGACAACATCTCTGCAAGAAACATAGATTTGGCAGAATTCGCTGATAACATTTGGAGATTATTTTGTAATGTTTCCTGCAAAATAAACCATTTTTTTTCCTTCATTGTACTTGCGTCAATGCCATGAGATTCTGATTAGAGATATCTCTGAGTCAGACAGCTTAACTATCTTCCTATTTTTGATAGATTTGTATCTCCACAAGCAAAGTAGATTTGATAGATCTTGCTGTTGGGTTTCTTAAATGTTCACGCAAAGTAAAACTAAGTTAATACCTGAATTCAGATGCAATAAAAAGATTTTGGATAGACATATAAGAGGACTAGATTTGAATAAATTAGGAAACTGGTTTGTTGATATTTCTTTCTTTTTTTCTTGCAGATTTAGTGTAAAGAATGGATATGTTTTAAATAGAAATATGTCCTTTTACTGACAGATTTTCTATGTTTTTGGTAAGGGTGAAAGTATTATACCATTCCCATAAGACCTATCAAAGTATGTTCGTCTAAAACTTTTTCTAGGTTTCTTGGACACAAGGTTATCGGCATCTTTTGTCACAAATGTTGTATTCAATGTATTTTATGAAATTAATTTATACTGCTCCACTCATACTTATTATACATGGTATGTCTGCAATTCCATTAATGGATGTACAGTAAGGAGATCTGAGATTAATTTCTCAAAAGCTGCAAAATATTTTATTTCATTCTTCCTCCAGTAAAGTGCTTGTGCCATACATATTTTTTTCCTCAGGGAATGTGATTTAATTGAAATGTGCCAAAGAGGGTGACTAGAAGTAGAACATTTGTGTTGTAATTGCTTTGGTCTCTCATGGGATTTGCGAATGTGTGTGTGTGTGTTGGGGAGAGGTGGAGGGGGCAATGTTTCGGCCAGAGATGGGATGTGTTTTTGTTCTGTTTTGTGAAATGGTGAAACGTAAATTGTATACAATTTGGAGGATCGGAAGTCTGTTTTTCTTTGTTATTCAATTATTTTATGAGAAGAAACTCTTTAATAATTCTACCTCTTGAAAAAAAAAAAAGCTCACAAAATATTGTGGTTTAACAATAGCACCCATTACAAAAATACTTTATTAATTCAAAAGTGCTGATCTTTTGAGGAAGCTTTTAACGGAAAAGGAAGATATCCTTGTATATAGACATTTTACAAGCATTCATTAGCAGAGCTTTTTGAGAGCTTTCAGAGCAAATATCGGTCACCAATCCCAAATAGTTTCTTCTTCTTTTTTTTTCATCGGTGAAGCACCTTTAATTCTCTCCAAGCTTAGATGCATATGTTTTCTATTCTGTCCATTGCACTCCAGGGCTTCCCGACACATCTGTCAAAATGTGTCAAAAATGAATCTATTTATTTGTGATGGAGTGGTGGGGCCTGCATATGGAATGATTTACCTATTTTCATGTTTCCGACAGTTGCTACCAAACGTTTGAGCATCATGAATAATAAGGAATGTAGCAATTTGTGACAGGTCAATATTTTTTCTTGAATTCTTCTTTGGCCAGTTTTGATAATTATTACTAATACTATGCTAGCACACACTAATGTCAGTCATTTCATGCAGGGTCTGAATTATTTTGGGTAGCAACTAAAGTTCTTTGTACACACTAGGTAATGTAGCTGTTTTGACACAATCATTTCTTGAAAACTTATTTTAGGCCTTCATCAAGTCATGCATGTTGAAGTATGAAATGGTAGAACAAGTGTTGGACTAGAGACTCATTTCATGTCATGCTGAATTAAATTGAAAAAAAGAAAAAGATACCTAAATAACAAGTGTAAACACAAACCCTTTTTTTTGTAAAGAGCATTCAGGATTAATCTTTCTCAACAACAACAAAACAAATTAGTAAAAGGGATTAATCACAATGTAAAGACAACTTTTTTGTTATTGTCTCTGTGGTGCAATAGTTATTTTGCAATCCAAATGACCAAGATTTATAAATCACATTTTGCTCATTTCCTGTCCCAATTGAAATCCCCTTCTGACCTAGATTGAAAACGAAAATGATTATCCCCTGCCCATTCTCTACCCACACCAAATGATATAATGGTCTGTATCCAAACATCTCAATAATTGCCATATTTCATCAACAACCTCATCACTGTATTTTCAGCCCCCGTAACAACCAAAGCCATTATCAAAATAAGAAGAGCATAATTATAGAGCACAGATTCACTATGTTGTTTTGTGGGTTTGTACAAAACTCAACTTATAGGCCCATTCACTCTTGGACGCAATTATTGGTAGCGAACTTTTATTATAATATGGTGTAAATGGGACCCGGCATTGACAAGGCTTCCAAACAGTAGCAAAGGTCTCAATGCCAATTTACACCAGGGTTTAACATCGCGTTTAACATCGCGTTTTTATAGTGAAATCATTATGTTAGGCCAAAGTTGTTATAATCACAATGTGTCACATGTTAAAAGTAGTTACTGTCTCTCAAATCACAAACAATGCTCGAAATAATTGCCTCCAAATGGTATAGTTGCTTAGCAACATTCTAATGAAACATCACAATTTTCATATATCTGTTTGGAATGTTACTAAGGCTATTGAGTATTGATGATACCCCCAACAACAGCATAGAGATATTAAGTTGGAAATTTGTTGTGACGTGAAAGGGGTTTTGTTCTGTTCCGTGTCCTGGCTATATTGTCATATTTTTGTTGCCGCCATGTAGTGCATGGTCGGTCAAGCAAGCGGTGGTGCTATTGTACTTGCTGATGATGAAATGATCATGTGCCCTTTATCCTCCAGGGAGTTAAATTATTACCATTTAGAGTTGTTTTGAAAAATATATTGGTTGTGGTTTTATCTTGTTTTTAGTGATGTGTTGCCTTCGTGATATAGATTACAATGCTTATTCTGATTCCATACAACTATATTTGATGTTCTTGTATGGTTTCCATTCAAGGGGTGTTGTCATTATAAGGAGCTTATAAACAAGGTTTATTAAGCAGTAATACATGTAATTAATTATTGTTTCAATTCCAGTTTCACACATACAAAAATAGATGTGCTATATAAAGCTAATTAAGTATGGTGTGCTATGGTTTATAATGATTTATTTTGAAGATGGAAAGTTTAAACACACTGAGTAGACAAGATTTGTAATGAGGTTTAATCGATTTAATGTTAAAGATGAAAAGTTAAACACAGTGCACTGACATTAGTTTAAAGCACAGTCTATAGTTATGCAGCATGCAAAATGGATTGACCAGGACGGTGTGAGTTTCATGTAATTAATCCATATTTGCCTCATCAGTCTGTGACAGTATGTTAAAGCCTAGATGCCATTTCAGGAACTCTCATATGTTATAATCCTTGCAGGAAGTTTATTTTAGGAACTCAAACCTCGTAAACCTCAAATATGGAAACCAATCATATAAATAGCATATGAATAACACACCAAATATTGTTAAGGATGTTATCATTTACATTAAACACTTTTTAATGTATTTGCATGTATACCTTCCACATGAATGTGTGTCTTCCAAAACTTGAACATCTCACACTCAAAGTCACATTTCATGCATATAGATTAGAAACTACAAGTTGCACTTTAACAATGTATTGTTTTCACATCTCAATAGCTAATGAATAAACATCACAGTAAAAAATTCCACTCATATTTTCTCCTTTCATTATGTAAAGTGAAATTCACATCTCGGTACAAATTCCAATCATGCTCCCCTTGTGACGGTAGATTCTCTGGTCAGAAAGGTAACCTTGTATAAGCTTTGCCTGAACAGCAGTCAATGGAAATAATACTTTTTATAGCCAAGAAATATGGGAAACAGGTTATAAATAGGGGTTTGTTTCTTTTGAGGGATTTTGAAGCAGTGAAACATTAATGGGGCGTTCACCTTATGTTCCTGGCTCATTGAATGTTGATTTTGTAATCTGAAGGTTAAAGCTTGTCGGTCATTCAGAAGACTTTCACAGGTTGCGCTGTACACGCATTAGGTCAAAACTGTGCAGGCTAAACTGTGTGCCAAGTCTATAATCTGAATGAACATGTGCCTAGAACAAATTTTGTTTATGGTAAGAACATGTGAGCATATGCCAAGAATATTTTGTGTCGAGCCTACAATCTGAACGGGCTTAATGTTTGAAACCATATGTGAACCTGCCATTGATGTAGACCACAGGTATACACCCACTCACATATTGCATAAATTGCACTTCCAGATGGCCTTGAGTAAGTTACAATGAATGAAATATACATCACAATGAGATATTCATCATGTGGGCAGAGAAACTATTTCCTTCCTGTTGGTTTTTAGAGAAGCCCATTGAAACCAAAATAACCTCATACTTATGCAACCTCTAATGATATACAGTTGCAAATACTTCAGCATATTCTGTCTGCATCTATATTTTTTTTACTCGGAAGATGAAATCAATTACATGTTGCGAGGAGATTGAGTAAATTCTGTTTTTGTGGGACGTAAACACAGGAAATACTAACGACGGGCCTCAAAGTTTGTCATATCTGCAGCAAAATGTTAGACTTCAGTAGGCAGTAACAAAAGTTAAGCTTGTTTACAACTCGGGGTATTATAACTTAGCAAAGAAAGGCGAGTTGATAGACAGTGACTTTTTTGTGCGACTGATTTTGATTATTGTGACTTGCTGAAGTGCTACTGGAAGTAACTAACAAAGTGTTTTCTTACACGTTGTGACTATTTCACCATTACTTATTTGGACAGAGCAAGAGCGATACATGTTGTTCTATTGTGATGGAAGGGATAACATTTGGAGGTTCATCATTTGTGTAGGGTGCCAATGTTTTGGATTTTCTGTCTTTCCTGGAATACTACTCTGTGGAATAGTGAAACTTATAATTCTGTTCTACAGTGAAAGTTTTACAGGACATTTGAAAAGTGAACTAAATGCCTTGATCTAGAAAATTGATGACAAAAATCAGACAAAGCTGATCACAAATATAAGTGATTGTGGATTGAATTTTGGAGTTGTTTGTACTTTTAGGGTACTTATGAAGTACTTGTTCAACTTTAAAGGAATTTACTCATGACAATAAATCTGCAGCAAGAATCATGAAAGTTTGCTGAATTACCAACAGCTGATTAGATACCATCTGCATTTGTTTGTGTCGGTGATTATAGGCTGATTTTGAAGAAACTAGTATATTCTGGAGCTTTTGAGATCACAATGTTGGACCAACAATAACACTTTTACCGATTGCAGTTGGAGAAGAAATGGTTTTAGGTTTAAATTTTAAATATTGAAAAAGAAAAAAGATCTGGAATATCATCTACGTTGTGTCCAAGCAAAGCATTAATCTTGAAGACACATTATCTACACTTGAGTAAAGGATCACCAAGGGGGTCCCAAAATGGCCCCTATGGGTTCATCAGAGACACCCTCTGAGATAACCCTTGATAACATGGTGGTGCCACCCCACCCTCGTCCCATCAGCATGGGCTCATCGGATATACCAACTATTAAGATAACCCTTGATAACGGGGAGGTGTTGCCCCGCCCTCGTCCCATCAGCATGCTGGACACCCGCCCCATCCCCCAGCTTAATCTGGTTGGGTGTCGCTACGAACCCTATGTCCCACCAGCCGGGGTCCGAGGGGGGCAGCACATTCGGGAGCGGAGTTGGTCTACCTGGTCGAGGCACAGTGTTCACTCTACCACTGGCCATGTAGGGAGTATTGGTGGAAGGGTGAGTCTCTTGAAACCGACTTCATAACAGGGAGTTTAACATAGTGAAGATTTCAGCCTCAACTCTCAAGGTTAATCATAGAGACTGTATTTGTAATGTTAATATCATCTCTTCTTCATACCCAGGAGAAATATAGGAAACTGGTCGGATGCCAAGTGCTAGGCATTGTCAAGGTGATTCTCATCTATGAATAATGGGGAGATGCAACGATTGCAATCATTTAGTTTTGGGATGTCTTCAGAATGAAACATGTTAGTTTGCAGTCACAAATTAAAGTACTTTATTATAATGTCACAATGTGCTTTTTAATCGGATGTAAACAAAAGTTATGATGGATTCTCCTGGCAACCCTCTGTATGCCAGAGTGTGAAGACATGTCTTGCTGTTGAAAATTTGGTTTTCTCTATAGAAACCATTATACTTGCAATCATTGTTGCTTACTGTTTCTTCAGAATCCTTTTTCTCAAGTGTAGAACAGTATATTACCCCTACCCCCCTCCTCTAAAAAGGGAATATTATACAATGCAATTGTACATTTTGCTGGAAATGTAGGATTAAATATCTCTTTGGAGGGATGCTTAATCTTAGATCAGTCTGCATTTGATACAGGATTTCCAGGAATCACACTATATACTCTCTACACCCTGTTTATGGAACTGATTGTCATTTGACTACAAGATTTAATGCTTGGTGGCTGCCATACGTAGCTCAGGTTTTCAAATCCTTCTGAAGTCACCAGACCAGATCTTATCTGGAGACAGAATGTGATGTGGCTTGATCTTATAAACCTTTGAAACATGATCGAGGGCCATGATTGGAAAAATATTCATATTGCGATCGTGACGGTCATTTACACACAAAGCTATCGGTGAAGTTCCAACATCAGTTTTTGAACTGCAATTGGAATCTCTCTTTTTGTGCATGTGAACAATAATTCTACTGGTGGGTAGGAGGTCCATGGTTATATCACCATTTTGTATCTAGTTTGAGCAATTGTTTTGCTCTCTTGGTCATAGAAATTTGATAAAGAAAGATTTCCTTACCCCCTCTCTCTTGATATCCTACTCTTATTTCCTTTTTTTTATTTTTTATTTTAAATCTGCTTCATATGTTGTGCTGTAATGATAAACATATTTCCATACATCTTAATGAATTTTGAATCAATTAATGTTATGTAGGGAGTCTATCATGGAGGTATTTTACAGTATTTTAGTTTAGGTTGTCAAGGAAACGTGTTAGAGGGTATAGTCACTGTCACCCTCTCTTCTCAAGAAAGTGCAAAAGGAATGCTCATTTCGTTAGTCATGCGCAATTAATACATCTCTAATGGCTGTTAAACTCTTTAAAAATCTTTTTACTGGGTATTAATGGATAGAGCTTTCATGTGATTAAATGTTTAGGAAAAAAGGGAATTATGGGTATCCATCTTAAGAAATAACATTTCAAACCGAGCATTAAGCTGGACTGAGCTTTGAGACAGGAGGCAGTCAAGGTTTTAAATGCTTAGTGAAGCATTTCAACTTTTCAAATAAAAGAAAGGAAAAGGGTTAGGGTATTGGAGCAGAAATGTCTTAGAAAAAGCAATGATGATCGTCTTGGGGAAATAAGTTTTTTTTTAAAGGGAAAGAGTATAATAAGCATTCTGCAAATGTATCCTACCATTAGTGTAATCTACATAATTCTACTGTGTTACACATTTCATGTTACCTGTATAATATGATTTTATTTAGTATGTTAATAGAGAAAATAGCAAGCAGAAATATAAGAAATCACCTGCTTAGTGCCAGAAGGATGTTAACTATCATTCTAACATAGAGTTAATATACTCTCTGGCTCTCAACAGACCCAAAAGAAAATATTCAGAAATTATATTTGTCAGTTTGCAAACCTTGAACTTGTATGCACATCCTGGACCAAGAGACACACACGTAAGGATTAGGTAAAGTAGAATTTGTGATTAATCCCTTGAGAGACAGATAAGAGATATTTGCAAAATATTACAGTTCTCTCCTTGTTTGACAGAAAACAGACATCGTAATGTCCTCTTTGAAGAGTAAATCATCGTTCTTCAGGGTGCCATCAAGCTTTTATAAGCAAGGCTGATCACCCATTTAGTTGAATACTTGTGCTAGGGATGAAAAGCAAATTACTTTTTATGTGATAGGCATTGTAAAGTTCAGGGGTGAAAATACTGGGAAGGGATTGTGACCCCAAATGCACTTCTATCTATTATGTGGTCATTTCTCTGTCTCCTTTTCTCTGTCCCCTTCTCAATCTGTTTCTCTCACTATCCCTCTCTCTCTCTCTCTCTCTCAATAAATAAATCTGTTCATCTTGACTGTGCGTTCCCATATGTGCTCCCCCCTCTCATCTCTCTCCACTATACTTTGTGGGTCTAATCATCTGTCTGCAGACAGAAGGGCATTAGCCGTTATACACAGAGCTAACACCCTTCTGGCTCTCCACAAATGGTATGTACCCTTCGGCTTCACCCCAATGAACCCCAGACTCCATCAGCTAAGAGCCATTTTGTAGAATTATTGTTCTACTGTCTTTAATAAGTGGTAGGTACATGTGTCTTAATTGCACCAATTACTATAAACCACATGATCATCTGCTGACAGCCACAATGGGCTTATTAAGGTTAATTCCTTTCTGGCTCTCAATGAACGGTATGTATACCATGTTCTACCTGTCAACCACAGATTCTCTCATTTCTATCTGCCGAGCAAGCACAAGAAGGATGCAACTCTATAGGTGAAAGGATCTAAGTTCCTGTCTTTCTGGCTTTCAACAGTAGGTTTGACCATGGACCTACAAATCTTGGTCTATTATCTACCTGTCTGCAGAAAGAGGCATCCAATTTACAAGAGGGCTTTAATATAGAAGATCAGTCAGATTCTCGTTCCTACTTTCAGATTGGAAATTCTTCTTGGGGATCATCCATCATTAAGAGTAGTCTTCCTTTCCAGACATCAGGCCTCAAAACGCAGACAGTCAGTATGGTTGACAAAAAGAAAACAGAGTAGAACACCAAACAGAAATACAAGATATAATCTGCAGAGATCCAGAAGAGTGTTCGATCTGTCATTTATCACAGATGTTCTTCTTACTTTTAATTGGAATTCCTTTTTGGGATCATCCATCATTAATAGTAGTCTAGCTTTGCAGACAGGCTTGAAAAGGCACACAACGGGGTGATCTCAAAGGGGCACAGGGAATTTGTTCTCCAGTTCAGTAACACATAACCCTTTGACTACTGACTTCTCTCATTCCCATCCGCTTAATATAGGAACCATTCAGATCTCATGGGTCATGGGTTAAGAATATCTCCAGTGAATCTAACATGATAATAACAAATAGCATTGGGGGCTACTTGTGTAGTGTCATATATCATGTCCAGACTGGCCCTACAACATTATGACCCGGCACTGAGCCTAGCGGCCAAATATGTAGCGCTCAGATATATCGGGTACATGTACACCTGGGTGGAGAATAGCAAACATAAATTAATGTCTTTGCAAAGGGACGTTAGTGCCTCCTCCCCCATTTACATGTAAAGATTCAGAGAGTTTACGCTTGACAGACTACACCTATCAACTGTGCATGGCCCCAGAATGGACATCTCAGTAGTATATCAACAGTGACCTTAGAGTGAGAGAAAGTCATAATATCTGATTATCTCATGTTACTTCAGCCCAAGATTGGCAAGTATTGACAAACTCAGCTCAAACTTTATTGGATTGTATGGGTCTGTCTGCTAGCTGAGAGCTGGAAGGACATTGAATCCATGTGATAGTATATGAGTTAATGGCCTTCAGGCTCTGAGGAGATGAGATGTGCCTTTGATGTTTTGAAGGAGATGCATTCCAGACAAGCATTGTGACTTCTGTATTGCACTATTCTCTGGACAGAGAGGATGCACCCTATATCATCTGCTTTGAGACAGAGGGCTGGTGACTGTAATACTTTGAAATACATATAGAGTTGAAAGCCTGTATAGTTCTCATCAAAAGATATCTTGGTATCTAGGGTAAATTGTGAATTGTATGGGATATATTGGATATGATTGGAAATATATTCATGAATTATCTCCTAGGTCTCAATTTGATTGTACTGGTTGTAGGTTTAAGATGTTTTGGAGTTTCTTTTCAATCTTTGATGTGATTGATAAACAGTAGCTGTTATATTTACAAGGAGACTATTAGAAGTTATTAAATAGCTGAACATTTCATGTAATACATCATGAAATAAAATCATACCTGCACTTGCTATACCATAGGTAAAATAAGATTATTAGAAACACTTAATCTTGGCTAAGAGCCAGGAAGGTATCTTTGATATGATGATATTACTCTGAACAAAAGTTATCCGGGATGACACTGTGATTCTCCCTTTCCTAGCTAGCCCCCTCCTACTGACATTAAAATCTAATTTTCAAAGAAACATAGCAGCAAAACCACATATTACTGCCTGCTTTCACTTTGAATCTCAAACATTCTTCCTATACAGTGCTTGTATTGGGACCTAATAAATGGAAGAATGGAATTCTATTATGGGATCATGAACATCAATTGGCATAGAAATATCATTTCACTTGATTTTTGTCTGATATAAGCTCTAGACCTAGTAAGGCTGTCAGCTTGTCACAGTTATCAGGTTTATATTAGATGTACATTGCAATGTATGGAAAATACATATAGCTTTGACTTGCCCATTCTATAATGATCATTTATTTTTAGGGGGGAACATCTTCAACCTTTTGAATATAAAGAAAATACAGAGACAAAGGATTAAACAAAATATCTCCAAAGGGTTTGAAATCTCCCTGGAATACCAGCAAGGAATTACAGCTCAATTTCCTCTTGCTCTAGAACCCAACTTGACCCAAATAACCTAGATATGACATAAATAAAATATTGTCTATGACATTTAGACTGAACAATAATAGCCGCTAGCGATTGTCTGCATGAAATAATGCGTTTTGGAGCAACAACATAACAGAGTATTGTATAGTTTAGCCTACGAATGTACTCTAATCCTTGCAAATACTTTTGGCAAGATCTTTTTTGTAAGATACATTTAGAGAAAATTGATATTACTTGACAAAAATTGTACTTTTTTATAATTGTACAATTGTCTCATTACTGAGGATTTTACATTTAGGGTGGTATATAAGCATATTTTATATCATGAATTATGTCAAGTAGTTTCAAATGATAATTTGATTAACTTCCTACTGGGAGCCTCTGGGCTATGTTTCATTAAACTTGTTACCGTTAACAAGTTACAACAGTCAGTAGACACTATTGAAATCTTTGCATTTGAGTGGTTGTGACAAATTTATTATAGAACATTTCTAATAAAAATGACAGTTTTCATAGATAATAATTAAGTTTTGTGAAAGGGGCCTCAACAAAGGATAACTCTTTGTAAGGGGCTCTCAGCAGATGAAATAAATGTTGCTCAGATTTTTCATGTTTGACCAGTTTTAGAACTATTGAAATTATCATAGCAAATATCCACAGTCTGAACTCTGAATACATTCTGTCATGAATCAGTGATGATGTGACAGCTCTGTTACATTCAGATTCCTTTCAACAGTTGTTTTCCCCATTCATTTTGTGCATCAAGGTCTGTAGGCCCCCTGCCATTTAGTGGTCCAAATAGAAAGCTATTTATGTCTCTCAAACATATGTTTGATATTACAACATGTTTCAAAACAACCATGCAAGAGGATATCAACATGAGAACCATTTGAGACAATGTTTGTGAACTTTACCTGTTATTCTCATAAATGCACAATATGGTTTATATTATAGGGCCTGATTGCTGTAAAACCAGACAATTTTGCACACATGAAATGCTTGCAATTCTGCAATTTTGGTTCAAATGGCAAAATTTTCATTCACCGAATTCATTCACATACATGTAACACTGTCACTCAATATTCACAAATCACACAAGTTTGCATTTTTTCACAAAAGTTGGTGTCATGTGCAATGTTTAAAAGTTTTATGACATGATAGTGTCTTGTTTTATGCAATTTGTGTTTGAACCCAATGGCCATGCTGAGTTACATATTTAATCAAAAATAACGAAACAAATTTGAGGAAAGTATTGTCTTAGGAAATAATCACTACTTAGTCTCAAACTTTGGAATTCAGCTAGTTAGTATAGAATTGTCCAGAAAGTATAGTAGTTTGAAGGACTGAGTGATAAGCATATTTGCCAATGTTACTGTAAGTTTATAGGAAATGTTAACAATCAGTAATACTCATTTCATGATTTGATTAATTTAGCTGTAAACAAAAATACCACTTTCAGTTGAATAGATAGAATTATTAAAGTAAACAGCGTTAAGTTGAAAGCAATTATAGTTTATTTGATTGACAGCTGAATCAATTCTTATCAAATCACGGATCAGCGATAACCGTGTTGTGGCATTTGAGGTCTGCAGGATCATTTTTATTTCATTTATTAACGTCATTATAGTTAGACACAATTGTGTATTTGTTTGTTGCTTAGTGTTTGTGAATAAATGAACTCATTATTTTGAACTCTAATGTTGGCAATATAACCCAATTATAATGTTGAGTAAATAAGTTTGTCCTTTCTCTCTCTCTCTCTCTCTCTCTCTCTCTATCTATCTCTCTCTCTCTCTCTCTGTCTCTCATCCTTTATGAGTGTTTATATTTATTTTTATTTTTTCATTATTTCTTTCTGTGGCTCTATATTTGTCATGGTAATCCTAATCTACATCAGTCTATCTTGATATTGGATTGCTCCTAGCTCATTGCTCATTTTGGAGGAGGGGGTTGATGTTTTGTTTATTGTTTCTTTATTTTATTATTTTCCAAAATTTATATGTTTATACAGTGTATGTGCATTTTGCTTTATGTCTTTCTATATGGTTTATCCATTGCATACATGGCTATTAACTTGGTGCATTCTCCCACATGCACCCCACTCCAACTATTGACAACTTGTTTTGCTAATTCCAGTTTCATGTATTCTGAACTGCATTTAAAGCAAGCTTGCACTTACTGGTACATTGCAAGTTATTCCTGCATTGTGACTACATGGAAAACTGACATTCCACCCCGAAATTCCAGAGCAGATAAATGAAAAAAGCTCAGAGTCAATTGAACATAAAAAGGACATAACTTGTTTATCAAGGTCCCCCAATTGCTTTCAATCATTCCCTAAACAAACTGCACTATTCAATTTCTATTTTCTTGACAAGGTTTCGCATGAGTGTCTTGTTGTTTTCCTGCAACCTATTGAAATGTATTTTACAAAGAATTTGTGATAAACATTTCTGATCTAGATAAACATAAATACTTCCAATCAACCTAACAACACAATATTGATGTCTACACTTTCTTTGTTAATCTTTACAGTTACAAGATCTTAAACCCTTGTTCTAATTTTAGATCTGATGCAATTGAAGATTTTAATATACAACTGTGAACGTTTTATTTTTTAATGTAATAAAGCTACCCGGTATACAAATGACCCCTCAGAGTGTTTATCTTTATTGAAAAGACAAATATTATTGAATCTATGAGGTCAAATTTACCCAACCCTGTTATTTCTATAATTAGAGTTTATTAAATTATTTCAATTATTCTTGCTTCTTAGTCAAGCATTTATGGTATTTGAGGTCATTTCATATCCTTTTAAACTTTATTGTTTAATTTTACTTGTAGCTTTCATTTAATTTGTCAATTATTTCATTTGTAGAGAATTAGTTGTTCTAGCTAGATGCAATGCAATGAAGAGTATGCAGAATGATTGGTAGGGATTCGGGAATATGATTCTGAGATATGAAATGGTTGTGGAGTGCATATTCGTAGAAGCCAGTTACTATTTCTATTCCTGTCTTCTGGGGCATTGGAAGGAAGTTATCATTTTGTAGTTAGTCCATTCCAATGAAAATATATCCACTGTGTTTCTTCTGTAATATTCTAGCCAGGTAGAGTAAGTCGATGATTAACTACATATGAATACCGGTAGGTATATACTGTAAGGCTTTTTAATCATAACAAAATGATAAGAAATTGCCCCTATCTTGAGTAAAAGCCATATGTGCTGCACAAATGAATGTGTATAATTAAATATATATATGGGACCAAACACAAATGTTAAGTGAAAGTGAATTTGATAGTCAGGAGACATTTCTTCTACGATATTGTCCCAAACTAACATACAAAGCTTACAAATAATGTGGGATCTTCACCGGACTTCTCCAGCTTCTCTTTAAGAGACTATGAAAGGTCACTGTTCCATTAGGGAGATTGGTTGTGCTAGGCTTATAATGCTATCCATCATATATTGACATTTTTGACATTAAATGATATTTGTAATTACTTAACAGAATGGGATACATTTCAAATGGAAGGGATATGAAAGAAAGATGTGAGAAAATATATCAAAATTGGGAAATATTCGAATTTTGTTAAATTTAAGGTCACTTGTGTTGAATAATCTCTCATTTTTCAATCTTGGTAAGAGACAGAATAGTATTTACATAGAGCTTGTCTTGTGCACAACGTTACTCTTTCTATAACTTGTCAACAATTATAATGAAAGAACAGACATGTTTTCTAATTGAAGATTATGTACAAGTGCATATTAGCTGTAATATTGATATATCTGGAGCACTTTCACAACTCTGGACAATTTATATGAGGAAAAGTTGAAATCCACTTAATTACGTCCAGTATGTATGAAGGTTTTAGACCCCTTTACTGCAAGTTTATCTTGAGTAGATGTTGACATGTGGGACACAATACCAAAATTATATGGGTGAAGTACTGAACAGAAGTGAATTAAGTCTATGTTAAGTAGTGTTAGTTAATGCCCTTCTGTCTCTTAGCAAACTTTAAAAGGAACTATCAACACAGGAAGTAGTTTGGAGGTCAGCACAGGAAGTGGTTTGGAGGCCATTTTGAAATGGGCTTCCATTGCATGCACATTACAACAAAAATGAATTTTGCAAATTGCCAAGAACTTAAAAGGTAGACTGAAAAGGACATGTTGGTGTTACAGCAATAGCCTCAAATTGGTCATTTTCTCACAGGAGGACTCGGAGTAACCCTATGAGGGTCTTATAAATGTATTTGCCACCCCTTTACCCCCTACAGTATAGTGTGTGTGTTTATGGAAGGGTGTTTCTACTTGCATTCACTCTGCCATTGGGCTAGGTCTATATCATATTATATATTGAGAGCCAGAAAGGTTTTAACATTGTGTTTAAAATAATAGTACCCTTTTGCCTCTCATTCAATTTAGCAGTTGCTAAAAAAAAATTGTAATGTGATTCTCTTTCTCAAAGTACTTAAACCCATTTAAAGTCTTGAGTCTTTAGTTGGACTTTGACATGAATGAAGATAAATTTACTTGAATGGGTTAAAAATATACCCTCTCCCAGGGGTGAATGAATGCCCCCCTCCATTGGATTTACATTGATCATCAGTCGATTTGGGCGTCTCTTTATTTATTGACAGTTTGTATGTGTAGCTACAGATAAGGGTTGAGTGTGTATTTCAGTGAAACCTAAAAAACAACTTTAAGAGGAGTTCTAACAGTGATTGATATACATGGGGCTAAGACACATTTAGGCTTCGGATTGACAATGCTGCCCTTCTTCATCTTAACTTTAATTAGAAAGTTGAATGAAATCATCCTAGATTATTCCAAACTGTTTGATAGTCTCCATGGCGACACTATATTTGTTTATTTGCTTAGCTTTTGTTATGTTTGTGTTGCCAAAAGAAATAAACTTTTCTTTTGATATTTCATAATGGAATAAAACTAGACAGGTTGTGTGGATTGTTTAATAGTATGTTATGTATTCCTGCTCTTAAGTATACATTTTCAATATATATAAATATTTTTATGTAAAGTCTGGTTGGAAAAACTATTAATACTGATGCATAATAACAATATTTCACAAGTCCACAGACTCCATACCTATTTCTCCTCCTTCTCCTTGTTTTCCATTACCTACCGATTGAATTTTGATGTTCCCTGTTATAGAGTCACCTAAATAATTCAAACATTCACTGCGGTACATGCTTTGAATGCAATCAATAACTTCAGAGAAAGATGTAAGGTATCTAATTCTTCCTTTAGTTTTACTAGGAATCTTCTTCAAAGCTAGGAGTCAGGTGACATTACTTAAAAGGATAGAGGAATCCTAACTAAGCAGAAAGTGGTATTAACCACAAGCTGCATCCCTCTTTGTTCAAAGGACTTTCTATTCTGGATGTTGAACTCTTCTAAGTCAAAATGTCAATGTTTTCTTACCATTGTATAACATCACATAAGTTATCTGAAGCCTTAGTATGCTAATGGGTACCTATTCAAGCAATGACGTAGATATTTTGAACAGGATTTGGCGGAGACAAAATTATTATTGGGGTCATGACCTAAGGTGGTTGTTGTGTATGTTTAGTGCAATAAAACTTGTTTAAGTTTGACAAAGGTTTTGCACATTGTGCAACATTTATAGGCTATGTTAAGTCATGTTTGTAGTACAAGACATTCATAGACAATGATAGGTTTAGTGATTTATACATGCAAATATGTTTTGATTTTCAGTAATATCATTGAAAGGAAGAGAAGTGCGAAGTATCATCTACCATTTTTCAGTTTTCTGATGTGTTAAGCATCACTCATGCATCACTGCTGTGTAACTCATTTGGCTCTTCCAAATTACAAGAAATGTAATCCCACACCTCCTCCAAAAAATGAAATGAATTAATGATAGTATTACTAAATGAAAATAAGAATAAGATTTGTTAAATATCTAGAATTGTCATCACCTTCTCAGTTGTTGTCTATTTTGTCTTGTTGAAGCACCATTCCAATAGATAACTACAACAGCGCTGATAAATAGAAATTGATCATGTTTGCAGAATGTATATTAAATGATTGTGCTTTTTTCTCTGCTTTCTTCTCTGCTTTCTATTAAAAGTTGATAGTATTTATCTATCCTTCACAAGATGATGTATTAATGCTTGTGGGTTTAGTAACAGATCTCACTCAACCTCACTGGGACTTTAGTACAAGAAAAGACCAAACAAATGTTTCAAAGTTAAGGTGTTCAATGTTTGTAAGTTCAATAACCAACTAGCTTGCTCAGCTATCCTTGGACTTACAAAGAAAGGCCATTACAGGCTTTATTCCATTGAACCTGTCAGTGAATCCAAAGAAAGCCCTAATCCATAGTTCCAGATCATTAGAGTTCTAGACCAGCCCTGTATAACAGGTCCTGTCATATTGATTAGGTCCTGTCCTATTGTCTATTTTCTGAGGAACAGTTATCCTCCAAATGGACATTGAGGTTTTAACTGGTATTGATCCATAAGACTCACTGGCTTATCTTTACATCCTTGGACAAAAGTGTTAGGTATGAACTTGATCAATCGATGTCTGTCTTGTATTAGGGCTGTTCTATACATGAAGATCAAGCAAGAGCCAGTCATCTTTTAGCTCCAGATTTAAGATGGAAGACGCAGGGCCTGCAGCTCAAATTTTATTCAGTTTGATTAAAATCTTTCACGGAGATGTGTTTTGCTTGTCCCATGTGTTTTCTTCATCTCTACTTATTTTGGGGTAATTGTGTTACGTTTTCTTTGTTACTGGTGTGTATGGTCCTCTTGATTTATAATGGATGTAATGAAAATTGATAGATAATTTGACCAGCATCATTCATATGCTCAGCTGAGAGACAGAAGAGTATTAAATGTCAATATAATGTGACTTGACACCTATCTGGTTCTCAGGAGATGAAAGAGTCTACCCACTTGCTTTCTCCCTGCCTATGTTTTTACCCATTATTTTTACCCATTATTTTATCAGAATGATGTGGGCCTACATCTATCTTTCTCTCTTTCTCTGCTTTTCATTAAAGTATTGTCCATTAACACTTACATGCAAAGCTGAATAAATCAATCCATGACATACTGGCCTATACTATACTGTAGTCGTTCACAAGACAACATATACACTGTTTACAATGTTGCATCCCCTCCTCATCCTACAATGAATTGATTGTCACTTAATCCATCAGGAAGGGATTATTGTGACCCAGCAATCCTAAGAGGGATCAGAGCATAAAAGAGGGGCGAGGGCTTAAGCCCCTCCCCACCTCCCACAGGTGTATGTGATGAATAGAATGCACCCATGGAAGCTCGTCACAGGAGATTTGTATGGGTGCCCTGTCCTAAAGAGCCAATAGAGATTGAATAGAAGTCAAAGAGGGGTAATAGCAGGAGTGGCAGTATACCATCGGTATATAGAAGGTTTGAGGGGTGCGTGACGGGTCAGTTAGTCAGGGAGCTCATGCTGAGTGTGGACTGCTGTAGGGTCATAAATAGAATCTTTGTGGTTAATGTTTGAAACTCGGTTTTGGCTACACCTAAACAAATGTTTTGAACTTGATGATCACTGGATATATCCATTGATACATAAAGTGCATCAACCGTCCAGGCTTTCATAAATGTATCATATAGTCCATGGACTTGCTCACCTTGTCCTGGTGTAGTAGACTACTTTGCATCCTCACAGTTCTACCAAAGAGTTCCTTAGTTCTAAATTTGAGTGAACTTTATTTTGTTCTTTGAGGAAAATGCGTCATAATTTGAGAAATATTCATATACCAGTTGGAAGCAAGTCATTTGAAATCAGGATCCCCTAGCATCTCTCTGTGAGCTAGGAGCTACTTGTACAAGTTTGTGCATAAGGCATATATCTCATGGATTAGGGAAGCATCCCATCATATCTCATATTTGTCTTCACTATTCTTGTTGGAATTTGCTGCAGAAAGGAATATTGTACTTTCAGGCTGTATCTCATAGTTCCAGGATCTTATTTCGACCATGTCATCAGTGATGATGACCAGGAGATCGGCCTCTGTTCCATATGGAGGATACAGGCCTTATTATCATCCAGAGGTAGTCCATGTTCAGGGCCAGAAGGGTGTCATCTAACTCAAAGATTAAGCCCTTCTGACTATCAACAGATGAATACTCCTATCAGTTTTTACTTATCGGAAGCAACATTTTTCTTCCATTTTTAAAATAGATTTTTGTTGTTTACATTTTCCATCTGATGCTACCTGTTTCATCTAACTCACAAGTTTTCATTTGGAGATCATGACATCTCAATCTTTATAAATAGAGCAAGCCTTTGTTATCATGTACTCCAGTCAGAAAAGTTTCATTCTGCTAAATTATTGAATCACAACTGACACTACAAGGCTTTAACATATAAAGATTGTAAATTTACAGTTTGTAAAAAATGCATGTTACAAACATTTCTGGTTTTGGAGTAAATGAGAGCTCTGCACTAAATTTCTTTATGGGGTTCCAATGATTCTAATTCTGTCATACTGCTAAGCTGACCAAACTGACTGATTCTAAGCCATCATTCAGGGTACCTACATGTAATGTCGTTTTTTGTTTGGTCTGTTGTCGGTCTGATATTAGTCTCATAGGTATGACTGGGATATTAGAATTCAGTTGTTCTTAACACATTTTATTTCCTTTGAATTCTTCTTTAGGCCCATGTGGTGGCAGCCTTTGAGCAGAGTCTGTCCAACATGACCAACCGGTTGCAGCGCCTGACATCAACAGCCGATCAGAAGGACGGTGAGCTCCAGGACTTACGGGAGAAGATTGAACAGCTGAAGGTGGCTCATATCAGCAACACTCAGGGACTACTCACCAATGGCTTGTCCAACGGAGGAGTAAACGGCCAGAAGAAATCAAGTGGCAACCTAACAAGGGAAAATACAGGTCAGTTCCCATTTATTGCTTTTGATTTGTTTTGATAAGGATAATAACTTTCTGTTCTTGTTAATGTCCCTATACCCTTCTAGTAAGCATTGGAAAATTATATCCCAGTTGTAGCTCCAGCAACTATTACAACATACAGTGCATTTCTATGAATATTCCTATCAAGAAGGCCTAACTATTCACCTCACTGGGATAACATGTAAATGTAGATTAAATGTCTTGCCGAAGGATACTAATGCTATGGCAGGGAATTAAACCTTGTATCTCAGGTTCACAGTCCAGATTGATCCACAGATATACCTCTTCAATGTATCGGGCAGTGAGTGGTGGTCATACATTGTAGACCTGCATCTCTGTTCAAAAGGGTCATATAGTTCAATTCAAAACCAGGAACACACTATAACCTGAAGTAGACATGGGCTATATGCATCCTAAACCTTGTCCTTGGTTCTTAGTTTTAGTAACTTGAAAGTAATCTGTTATTGCTGTTGAGAACCAGAAGGGTGTTAATACCTTGATAAATTATATGAGTTAATACTGCCCTTCTGGCTCTTAGGAGACAAATTGAATTTGAAACCATCATACAAGATGACATGGTCTAAACATTGCCTTGATCTGAGCATCTTGTGTAGTCCTTCTATTTTTGTTTGTGGATCTATAGTGACTCCCATTTTAGGAAGTCCTTGGTCAATATTTACCCCCTAAAACAAACTTAGCAACAACTTGAAAAGGACACCTGCGATTGCTGTCACGTTGCTAGGTTTGCTCATGCGAAACAATAAGTTGTTGTCTTCCAAAAGGTCCCCTATTTAACAATGAATGACCAGCAAGAAAGCCAGTATTAGAAGGTTCATTTCCATTAACCCAAACAAGCTTGAGGCTGGGGTATAAATTATAAAACGAATCCTACACTTCTTTCATTGAGTTTTAATTTGCAAACTTCATTAGCCTGAGGTGAGAAACACTTGCTCAACCACTTTGCTAGAGCTATACATCATGTCCTAGTTTGAGATCATCTTTACCTACAAACTAAGCCAATGGTTGACAATAGTAGTCTGCTATTTGAGGGACATGCACTGAAATATCCCAAGCATGAGCTATTTGCATCTTCACTGAGAATTAGCTTGAGCTAATTGTGGTAGGGCTAGTTTACCTGGTTCAGTATTTGGATGCTGCTATTAACCCATTACCTACTTGGACTGGATAGATCCTGTATTTAAGTCTAATGGAGGAGAAAAGGTCAGTTGTCAACGGGTTAACCTGTGGCTAATGGGAACAGGTCTACTAACTCTGTACAAGAATAAACAGTGACGCACAAACACAACTGGGGGGGGGGGTGTTTCACAAATACTAAGATCGACTTTAAGTTGGACTTAACTATGGCAGGCCATTCATGCCACTGTTTGCTCTCACCATTTACTGGCATTGGTATGTCAAGGGTCATAAAAATCATGGTCACAAATCTACAGAATTTATATTTTTTTTGATAATTCATTATAGGAAAAAAATATTATCTAAAGATCATAATGGTGAGAGCAAACAGTGGCATGAACGGCCTGCCATAGGTAAGTCCAACTTATAGTCGATCTTAGTTTTTGTGAAACACTCCCCAGGTCTCTTTCTTCAAGCTCTTTATGAGATTCCAAAATACAGTTGGGTTTAAGAGCTCTTTGTTCTGAAGTGGTAAACATTGACAGCAGGATGTGAATATTCATTAGAAGTTGTCAAGGAAAACTTATTAAAAAACCAAGCTTATCATGTACAAGGGTTGCTAGGATTGGTGAAAAGGACATGTTGTAGGATAAATAACTGTAAGGGAGTGAGGTACATGTATAGAAAGACATGCATTTGTGATTGTTAAAGTTCATTATTTATACATACATGTAGTATAATTGCTAAAGAGGAGAATTTAAGATTCATTCATGTTGTACATAAATGTAGGCATGATTTTAAGTCACTTTGCATTTGAAAGTGAACAAATCATTTGATTGGATACAAATATATTGTATATTGAGAGCCAGAGGGTTATTACCTAACACATAATACGCGTGACACAGTGTGAGACAGTGTGAGAGTGTCTACTTTATTTCAAGCAATACTGTACATTTACCTATACACAAACTTATTGCCCTTCTTTCTCTACCGAAGAAGACAAGTAAATAAGATGCACTTAATTGTAGACCCTTCTGGTTAATTAAATTTACTTGCAGTAGACGAACACTAACATGTAGTGTAAATTGCAGATTTGCATGCAAATTGGACAAGGACTTTCCATTAAACTGTTATCCCTTTAACAAGATTATAGAGGTTGTCATAATTGATTACGTCTTCAGTTTAGTAGATAGACATGGAGGATTTGAAACAGACTGGCATAATATGGTAATCTGTCTTCTGGCTGAAGTAGAATAAAGCCCAGAAATTGGAATCCATTTTGAAAGAAGGAGGACTTAATATCCTCTCAACTTAAAGAATGGAACCAGAAATTAAAAGTTTTGTCTGTTAGGAGCCAGAAGGTCATTGAGTCATTTTAGCCAAGCTGGCTAGAAACAGACGATACACTTTGTACATACAAGAGAGGATCAATTTCTTCTTACATGTAATTGGGTAATTATGATTGAAACCAATGTGGTAAGCTGGCACTTTAATTAAAAAGAATGAAACTAGAATTTGGATTTTGCTTTGTGTGAGGGATGAGGACTTGTTATCCTCTTAATCCCCTCCCTCCTTCCTCCCCCCCCCTTCCTCCCCTCCTCCCTTCCTCCCCTCCTACCCTCTCTCTCTTGTTCCACCCTACTGCACTTGACAATGAAACATTCATGTCCTCAAAGTGATCGGTATTGACTGACAGAGGCTCCACCAGTTTTATTAGCCCCCTAGATCAGCATCTAGGGGATGGCGGCTGTATTTGTGGCATCGGAGATCGAGCATTGGCTGAAGAGGGTAGTAATTGATAATTAGAGTGGCTTTGTGGATTTTAATTAGAGGTGATGCATTGTATTAAATGTTCAAGTGGTATTAGTTGAATTACCCTATCAGCTGCTAATGGTGTTAGATATGTCATTGAAAACTGTGGTGCCAACACATGTCTTCATCAAATTGGTGAAGACTTAACAGGCCTACTTGTTTATTGTTATTTAGGAATGTGTTGTTGTGTGAAAGGAAAAGATAAGCAGAAGTACAAATGTACTCAATCTAATTTATCAACTCTGAAGAGATGAATTTACATGTAGCCCTATATGTGCAGGTAAACAATTTTTTCATAACATTCACTATCAAGTTTGACCTGAAGACAATATATCCTTACTTTGTAAGATATTTGTGTATCTTTTTTCCAACAAAGGATATACATGTAGTCTAAAAACAAGCCATTTCGTGCATTTAACTTGGTCATCATACGTTTGCCTTTTCTTTGATATTTCAGGCAACATTAGTAATATTTGTTAAGACAGAGCTGGAACACCAAACAAAGAAATACCTCAAAAGAAACTTGAACACCAGTTTGATTTAGTTAACCTTTCCAAGGTGAGCAGTCTCGATTGATTAGAGGGTTAATTTTTGAAAAGGGGGTTCTAAGACCCCATGAACTTTGAAAGCACCCTCGCTGCTCACCTCTTTGCACCCCTACAGGGGTGTCTGCCCATACCCCTTTGTACCATGCTCACCTTTACATGGGGGACTCCTGGGGATTTATGTTGCCTTGATTTATAAAGCTTCATAGTAACATAAAAATATTAGGTTATTATTGTCTTAGTCTGGCTTTCTAGGCCTGCAATGACTATACAACACATGCTCCATGCAGTGGCAATTCCTCTGCAATGTATTTCTGACTTACACCAACCAAACTCCCAGCTTCGTTCCCCTGACCCAACATAACGCTGAACTTAAACCTAGCATATATCCCAAAATCTCCGACTGAGTATTTGAAATCAAGCCCCACCCCTCTCTTTTAGATGAAAAAACCCAAGTCCATGTCTCAAAGCAAATGTTCAACCTCCACCCCCCTACAGCTATTGCCTGTTTCTCTTGGAGGACTATACATTGTCTTCTTTGTGGCAGGATTGTGATGGACAGAATTTCTCCCCAGAATGAAATTTGATGACTTGAATTTCAAATCACGCACTTTTCTTGTCCATATTTGGCAAACACATAATTTCTATTTTGAAGGTGAATAGCTGGCACATTTCTCTTTTGAAAAAATTGAATGATCTGGACCAATCTTGATATTGCCCGGAAATATCTAATAATTTTTTAATCAACATTCCACAATAGAATTCTAAATGAGCAATGAGTTTACTTGACTTTCATATACATGTATATTTACAAATCAAAGGGGAACTAATCCAAATCATGCAGGGAATTGCTATGCCATATAGGCCTAAATTCACCAGCATTGAGATTGGGTTGTATATCCGTGGTAAGGTTAAGGGTGATATTAAAGTTTTAGGGTGATATTAAAGTTGTGTACTTTGAAGTTCAGAACAGGGACCAAAGATGAAGACTACCATTATTACAGGGGTGCAACATTGCACCCTATGAGTATGAGTCATCAGTCAATGCCTGGTAGAGGGCAACTTTTGCACCCCTCTTTTGGTGTTGTTTTGGGATCACCACGTCCCTGGTAAGTTTTGATGTTGTCAAGAGTTGACATTCTGAAATGCAGAACTTGCTGAGAATGTAAGTTTCTGTGGATCATGAACTTGAATGGCCAATTTGACACCAGGAATTACAACATATAACACGTAACATCATGCTTTGGTAAATATATTGATCTCTTTTACTAGTTCTGTTATTGTTAAGCACCTGCTACAGTTTCATTTATCTGCATACATGTATGTACCATGAATTAATACTGACATGAAGCTTGATTGAAAGTTGCTATTGATTTGGAGAATTGAGATAGATGGGGGGTTATCTGACATTTGCTCCAGGCAATGATTCTTCTGGTCTTTTATTTTGTCAAAGGTATAGAAGTAGACTTGTATATTTAGGGTTAGGTATAATATTTGGTTGGTTGACGTTAGGGACTTGGTTAGTCATGATTGTGATATAGGCTATGTTTAGGGTTAGAGTTAGGTATAATATTTGGTTGGTTGATGCTAGGGATTTGGTTAGTCATGATTGTGATTTAGGCTATGTTTAGGGTTAGAGTTGGGTATAATATTTGGTTGGTTGATGTTAGGGATTTGGTAAGTCATGATTGTGATTTAGGCTATGTTTAGGGTTAGGATTAGGTATAATATTTGGTTGGTTGATGTTAGGGATTTGGTTAGTCATGATTGTGATTTAGGCTATGTTTAGGGTTAGGGTTAGGTATAATATTTGGTTGGTTGATGTTAGGGATTTGGTTAGTCATGATTGTGATTTAGGGTTAGGGTTAGGGTTAGGTATAATATTTGGTTGGTTGATGTTAGGGATTTGGTTAGTCATGATTGTGATTTAGGCTATGTTTAGGGTTAGGGTTAGGTATAATATTTGATTGGTTGATGTTAGGGATTTGGTTAGTCATGATTGTGATTTAGGCTATGTTTAGGGTTAGGATTAGGTATAATATTTGGTTGGTTGATGTTAGGGATTTGTTTAGTGTAGGAAATCGAATGTTGATATATAAATCATAGTATGACACAACTGAAATTGACTTACAACCTTTGTAGTACTTTACCAATATGTTTCCACACATTATCACAGCTGAGCCTGATCTGTGATGGTGGTTCATTATTATGTGTCTATCTTGATAAGAACAGTGTTTAATATATGGTATCAAACTTCACAACAAGCCCATTTAGAAATATGAGACTTCATATGTAACGTACACAATGTGGAATTATACAACATGCTTAAGACGTGGTTTTGTATCAAAGGACTGGTAAAGAATTGGATATATTTGAACATTTATCATCAAAGAATTATGAAAAATTCTTGAATATTGCTTGAAACGTGATTTATTATGCAGTTGACTTTTCAAGGAGATAGCCTCAATTGAAACAGAAATGTGCATTGAATATGTTTGATAAACTCATTTATTTAATTCATTAGAGAAAATTGGAATATATTCTAATCAATTATATAAATCTTAAATGTCATAACATTAAATTGCAATGATATTCATTTGATTTTGACATTATTCTTATTTTCTTTACATATTGTAGGCCCTTGAAAATTAATAACAAATATGGATTGGTTTATCAATCAAAATATGTATTATTTCTCTCTCTCTCTCTCTCTCTCTCTCTCTCTTTCTCTTTCTCTTTCTCGTCCCCTTCCCTCTCTCCCCAAACTCTCTCCTCACTTCACTCTCTCACTCTTAAATCCACATCTCGTCTCTCTTCTTCTCTCCCCATTCTGCCTCTGAAAGATAAAAAGTTAAGAGGAAAGAAACGACACTGGTACAACCTTTGTAACTGTGTAGCGGTGTAAAACCCCAATACAAGCTCTGGTGAATGCCAGAAGGGTATTATAGTCATACCATTAACACAGAGTTAATACCCTTCTAGCTCTCAGTAGACAACACATAGATCATAACAAAGCTCAAAGGTGCACTGCACAATAGTGGCTCTGAAAGCCTGCTCAATTTTCACCTTTGTTTATATTTGATGTTTAATTATTGTCTACTCGCCGGCTCTGTATCAACATTGGATTTTGAGCTTTGACTAACAGTTGCAAGTGCAGTTATCGCGTAGTGAATATTTGTCGTACAATCACTGGACTGAAGCCTCCAGTGTGGTGTTTCATCATCATTCTCCATAGATCAGCAAATTACCAATTCTCTCTCGAGTTAGGGTTTGGAGATCTTGCCGTCATGTCTCTCAGGAAATTCTTGAACTTTAGGGGTTAAAGTACCAGAGTTCTGATGCTGTATCAAAGACATGGAATGGTTCCTCGTAATTGATGAATGTAACCATGGATTTGCCTTGTCAGGTTTTATACAAGGATTAATGGTACGTAACAGTATAAGACTATTCTTTGCTCCGCATGTAGAAACTCTGTAGCCGTTAGTTTGTGTGTTGACTTCAGTGGTGAAATCTTCAAGCTTACCTGTGCCAAGGATCAAGCAGTATGAATGGGATGTATTAGAAGAGATTGGCATTGGCACAGAGGAAAGTGTTAGTGTTGTAGGGAAAGATCTTCAGATTTGGATTTGCCTATACAGTATAGTGGGCAGATATTGTGGCTATGAAATATGGCAGTAGTGGCACTTTAGGAATTTGGTTTTGCAGTATTTTTTGTGGACTTACAAGTGCTTTAGTATCATGTATAAAACATTGGTACTTAAGTGGAGCCTCATATCCTATTTAAATTGTACATTGATTGCTTCAATATGTATATGAGTGTATATTCTTCATGGCAAGAATATTTGGCTTATTCATAAACCAAAATCATGTCTTAATTGTTATACTGTTTGTTGAAAGCCAGAAGGGCGTTAATGTACTATATTGTTGTATAAAGTATATGAGTAAATGCCCTTATGTCTCTCAACATAACAATGTGATTCCAAGTATTTCCTTAAAGTCAAACAATTTAATAATTTTAAGATTGGAGACAGCATTGTATCTCTTCATAACTCTCAGTGCTAATCTACTAATATCACAACCAATATTCTCAGAACTTAATGAAATTGATTGTCTTCCGATCTAAATTCTAAACCTCATCATATCTCACCTCATATCATAGGAGGGATATATTTAGTAACTCGTGATACCTAATGCCTGACCTACTGTGAAGTCCTGTCCCATGCATAATGTTTTTTGTCGGACAGAGGTGGTGAATTTTTTATGAGAGCAAACAGCTTGCGTAAGTGGGCATGAATTTATGAGCAGGGGCAGAAAGAGATATGATAAATAGTTTATTTGGAATTCTAAAGAGATGGGTTCCATACTTTGGATATCCTCTGCTGAGAGCCAAAATGGCATGGTGACTTAAACACCTTCTGGCTCTCAGCAGACCATATGATCCACACACATATACTGTATGTTTGGAGTCGGGAGAGCATTAATTAACTCTTAATGCCTTTCTTGCTCCAAATGGGCAATACAATATGTTTAATAACCATTAAACACATATTAACCAAAGATAGGAGAGATCATGTAGTATGGACTAGAGTCTCAAAAACATCTCTCGGATTCAAGGAAAGAAAAATTGATTGGCCCAGAACCAGAGAGGTAGGCAGATAAAATGTCTTGTAATGACTTTTTAGAAGGTTTCTTTTTTCCCTCCGACATGCATGCACATACCCTTTATTATAGTCAAGGGAGAAGCAAACCATTTTGGTATTCACCGCCACGCTTTGTAGCTGAGGCCTCGGCTTGATGTTTACGATTGGGAAATTCAATATGAGTGCGAGGATACGGCTTGTATGTCTCGTAATTACCTCCTCTTAAAAGGAAAAAATATTGGATGGCTTGAAAATGTACTTTTGCCTTTCCTCGATCTCTCTCTCTCTGTTGTTTATGTACATCTGAAAGTCTCTCATTGTTCTGTTAAATTGAGAGGTTACTGACATTACATGGTTAAAAGGTTACCAAAGTGATGCAGTTGTCATAGCAACTAGGATGTCAGCCTACAGTATGCTCATCTTTTTGAAAGATAAGAAACTGTGTACTCAAATGAGACTGATTAGCTGATCTTTATTATTTCTCACTGCTTAATTTGACTTTGACCCTTATCATCAACATTGTCATTGACCCTTGACCTTTGACCTAGAATCATAAATAGAATGAATTCAATAAGGTAAAGTAGGTCAATCAACAATATAGATTGATGCATGAATTAATATGATCTGTAGATTTATGCAAATAGCACCAGCATTGTCTTATTCTATTGAAAAACAATGTTTGAAATATTGATGTAGACTAGCTCAGTTAGCAGATTTCAATTACAGCTGCCAACATATTACATTTGAAAAATTGATAAAGCAATGCATCATTTTTGTTTTCTTTGTATTACAATACATACAGATGCCATATGGTAGCCCATTCCATGTTTGTCCATTCCATGTTTGTCCATTCTATGACGTGGCCTTGTTTTCACTGAACTTGCCCTACTTAATTCCATTATATTCCTAGTAGGATCCTTTTGTTCCATATGGAAAGGTTTAACTACGGTATTGGATTTTTTTTTCCTTAATCTCATTCTGTTTTAATTTGTTTGCTTCTTTGTTTTTTGTTTCTTTGTTTTTTGTTTATTTTATTTGTTCCCTTTTTTTGACAGATAAGAATTTTATTGGCCACAGCTTTACATTGGATTGAAATGGAATATTATACTACATTATTAACTAAAATGAAAAGCAAAGTCTTTGATATCCGGTATTATACAACTCACTCCTAGATCCTAATCAAATGATTGGTCATGCGCGGTCACGTGTGATTCATTTACTGAGCCTATTGCACGCTTTTTCATGAAAAAGCGTGCAATATATTCCAGTACTATCCAACGATTTTTCAGTGCCGCGCAGTAGTGCGCGTAGAGGTTAGGGCGCTTAATACTGCGTGTACACATGGTCCTATTCTTGCGCAGCACTATGCGTAAATGGGTATAGATAGAGGTGCACTTGCTATATCTATACTTATGTGTGCACACTAAATTGAGACTTATTAAAACTTGAGATTTATTTGTCAGCCATAAACTGTCACGAAACAATCTTGAATTAATTATTTTTACATCAAATAACAAGGATCTAGGAGTTTCGTTGTATAAAACAAATGATGCATGTTTTGATTTGTTCATTATACGATCTATCCGCCCTCATTGATGCTGTGTGTATCTATCGCACTCAGCCTAACGGCTTCGTGCGATAGATACACACATCCTCAACTCGAGTGCGGATAGATTGTATAATGAACTCATGAGCATGCATCATTTGTATACTATATGTTTCTACACACCATTTACCGTATGTGCAGTGTGCTCAGTTTTTCTTGTTATGTTATATCAATCATCATTTGTATTATTGTTCACACTCAGACAGTATTGAAAAGTCTCACACACTCTATTAAATTAAGAATATCAGTTTGTATATATATTCAACAAGTTTAAAAAAGAAGAGTATGTTGTTTCCAATCACACAAGTAAACAGAACAAAATAATTGTTCACTTCTTCATTGTGAGAAAAAGAAATCATGCTTAATTTTAAGAAAGTTACAGAATAAACAAAACTAATGCTTTTTCTAATAATGTTTTGTGTATCAGGTTCAGAACGTCGTATGACCCGTCAGATGTCAACTGATTCTATGTCATCATTGGCCAGTATGACAAGCATGTCTAGCGTAGGGTCAGCCGTTACTGACACTGAGATGCTAGAATCCAAGAAAAAGAAGAAGAAAAATTGGGTAAGTTTTCAACAATGATTTACCATTTTCTTACTTAAAGGAAAAATCCACTGTTTCTTACTTAAAGGGATGGTCCAGCGAGTTGACAGAAACAAAAGCATAAAAAAACAGAGACACAGATCAGCGTTTGAGGAAAAAATGAAGATGCCAAAGTTTGATGAATGAAAGAAGTTTATTACCAAAACTTGATTATAATTCTGTACATGTTGGATCAAAAGACACATCTTTGACAATAGGACACAGCTAGATAGCAATACTATAGTAGGGTTATAAAGTAAACCTGATGAGTTTTTAAAGTTGTAATTGAGCAAATGGAAATTGACAACTCTGTGACACACCTGAAATTCCAGCATCTCTCCCATGTGTTCTGTACTGTATTTCATGCTCCTGTGCCCTACACTTGTAAGTTATTGGACATGTGCTTTACAAGACGCCTTTATGAACAGGATCTACGTTTCATCAAAAGCATAAAACTTGTGATGTTCTGCTTTTAATAGAACCAACCTATATACAGAATGGACTTCCCATTTAAAGGTTCCTTCTGTAACTGTTGACAAATCAGTCCAAATGTTATGACAAGCAAGCTTCATAAGGGATGATATTAGTATAGAATCCTTTTGAAATTTCTCCTTAAAAAATTAAGAATGGCTATTTTGCTTCAATTTCCGTAATAATTCCACTGTTAGATTTGACGAGCTCCCTTGTTGTTTACCATCTTCTTAAAATATAAAAATTACTTTGAAAATCCGACTGAAATATAGAATTAGGTAGTAATATATTTGTTCAATCTTACTTCCTAAATTTATGAATTTAAGTGCAGCTGATGATCTGCCCCTCAACAAAGTCATATAAAATGTAGGATTTAATCTTATAATAGTGAACTTTTCTTTAAAATTTGGTTTAGGGTTAGAATAAATCTATAAATATACCTTTAAACGTAAATATATATAAATGTAAAAGTTGCATCAATAATGATATGGTTGGGTAGACATGGCTCAAGTGATAATTAAATCATCTTTCAAGAAATGCTTTAAATGACTCAAGTCAGGAATAATATAAATTTATTTAATTTCTTGTTTGTCCTCCTACCTTTTAAAGACGTCCTCATCGGGTGATAAGGTAATCAAATGAGTGAACTTGTAATCATGTTTTTGGTTTATTTAATTGTGCATGTTGTTTCAAAACTTCTTAATTTGTAGTTTGATATTAATCCTGGTTGGATGTTAGGCTATAGTTGACAATTCCAATATTTTTTGTTTGTTTATTATTTTTTTTCTATAGTTTGTCTGTTTGGAGCCTGAAAGGTTTTATATACCAATTTGATATGAGTTCTGTCTTTCTAGCTTTCAGCAGACAAGTGTTTTTTCTTCTTTATTCAAAGTATTGATTACCTGCCAACACACATAATATACTAGAACCACAATTCATTTTTGTGTTTCTTGAGTTTTTGCATTGATCAGTTCCATCTATTGTTTGTTAGCCATTTAATTTAACACTTCTGGATTTGACAATATAACAAAAGAGCCATTTTTAACATCAAGATAAATAATCTCTTAATGTAGAATAAAAGGTTTTATTGGACATTTAAGTGCATTTTCAACATACATATAACAAAACACAAACATTTTTAATGCTATTAATCTTTTTGCATGAAGCTTTCCAATTTGATTTTTCAAGCAGTTTCAGCAAGATACTCGCACTTTCATTTTAATCAGAATTTCATTTTATTCATTAAATTTAAAAGTACTTTTAATAATTCCATATAGATAACATGGATTTATTTTGTTGATAGATGGGTAGGTTTTAAGTTGCCTGTTCACCATTTCCTGTGTTATTATACATGACTATATTGTCCTTAGACTGCTAGAGGTAGAGCTTTGATTGTTATAATGTATTACTTTTAGAACATGTGTAGTAGAATGAAATCATTCAAGTTACACATATATACATGTAAAGATGCAGACACATTACATGTACATGTAGTTTGTTCTTAGTATTATAGTAAAAATTTGTTTGAGTGTGTTTTTCTTTCCTTAATCATTGTGTGAATTCATGTATTTTTTGTGACATATATTTATTGTTCTAGTGATTCTACTCATGTGAATATAGGGTTTGACTGTTTTCACTTATTTCATCTTTTTAAAAGGTGATAAAGCTTTCAAAGGGCATGTAATTTGATTGAATTTTACAAAACAAGTACTTTTGCACCTTATCAATACTTTAAATACTTTAAATTATTCTTTATGTAAAACTAAATACATTAAAAACAAACAAATATTTTGACAAATGTTATTTTAATATAGGGTCTATTTGTAGTATAAAACAAATGTTCCTTTTTAGCCTCATAATACTTGCATTTATTCTCCTATTTCAAGTTAACTTTAACAGATAATTAGTTTGACAATATTACATTATCGCCATGGCAATAACATACCAAGACTGATCTAAATAATAATATTTTGATTAGTCAGAACATTTTGACTCTTTATTTTGTTTAAAATTCAGTATTTTTGTGAAATGACATTCAAGAGACAAACTAGTTTTGGAAATGTTACATAATATACTTAGATTGTCTAATTCAGAGTTCTGATTGTAAATAATAATGTCAGTTTGGGAGCTTTTGCCTGATTTGAATGGCCTAGTCCTCTCTCTATTTCAGGCTTCATATTGTACAGAAGATTCTTAAGCTGCAACATGCACAAGTCATCAGGATCATTACATAAAACAACTGATATTCTTTAGTTTTATGCTAATTAGTTTAAGTGCTCTGAAACATTTTAACATTTCATTTGCTTTCTTTGCCTCTGTGCACGGTCACCGTCACTGTTTGCCACTCATGCAATTTTTCACAAAACAATATGCACCAATTGACAGAAGGATTACTTTGTGCAACATATTATCTAAAATTAGCTGTTTCCAGTCTTGATTAGCTTTGTTCATGAAGACCCTTTTAACACTGGTATAGATTAATCTTGCACTGGATATCTATCCTATGATGAATGCGGTGTGGCATATAAAGAATCGATATATGCAAGAGCACTATATAAATGAACTTATTGTATTGTGTGTATGATATTTCCCTACTCTGAACGTCTCTCTCTTCTTTGTTTCATAGATCCGAAGTTCATTCCGTGCTGCATTCACACGTAAGAAGAAGATGAGCGGAACGACAACAGACACGGAAGACTGTGAGAGTAACATCTCATTATCTAATGGCAGTATCCCAGGCAACGGCCAACTCAAAACATCCGCTTCCACGTCCGCGTAAGTATCTCAGTCCTGGATGCTTCTGTGGTCCAGTATGTTTTCTAGCAACAATTGCTTGGCTTTATTTTGTCAGAGATATACACTGTAGGTTTAGGGTTGCAGTTGGGTTTGATGTTAGGGTTAGGTGTTGTGTTGGGTTTGATGTTAGGGTTAGGGTTGCAGTTGGGTTTGATGTTAGGGTTAGGTGTTGTGTTGGGTTTGATGTTAGGGTTAGGGTTGCAGTTGGGTTTGATGTTAGGGTTAGGGTTGCAGTTGGGTTTGATGTTAGGGTTAGGGTTGCAGCTGGGTTTGATGTTAGGGTTAGGTGTTGTGTTGTGTTGGGTTGAGTGTTGAAGTTGAAATTGAAAGGACTATTTAAAAAAGATTCTACAGAGGAGCAATTCTACGGCAGCATGTTTTGTACAAGATTGTCCCTTGAATATTTTGTATAAATATACAGATGGTTGACTTGTCATAAGAATGTTTTACTTCTGTATGAAATATCATCCATTAACTAGATTTCATGCCATGTTTATCCATGTATATAAATATATATGTATATACAGTGTATATATATATCCATTTTATTAAATCAAATGTGGGTTTTTTCCCCCTGAACAAGACTGCTGATTATTTATTCAAATCTGATGTTCCGTCTGCACAAAGCCTTTGTATTTTTTCTTTTTGTAATATTGTTCATACTACTCAATGCAATATTGTTCATTTAAAGCAACAGTTGATATAACAAGGTCAAGCATTTATCACATTTTCTTTGACATGTACATTAGATTGGTATCCTTTTTTGTATGTGTCTCTTTGTAGGATATATGACTCTCCAGAGAGTAAAGAAATGATCACCGATCTAAAGAAGCAGCTAAGAGATAAGGAGAGTAAATTAACAGATGTCAAATTAGAGGCCTTGAGTTCACAACACCAGTTAGACCAGCTTAAAGAAGCTATGAATAAAATGAAGGTATGATGATGTTGGTGGTGGTGATAATGGTCAATGATGATGATGATTAATGATGTCGAACTAGAGGCCTTGATAGCGATAATAGTGATGATGATGATGATGGTAAAAATGAGGATAATGAGGATAATTGTGATGATGATGGTGGGGTGGTTGCACTGGTGATAACAAGATCTTGGTGATGATCATGACAATGAATGGTAATGATGAGGATGACAATGATGATGATAATGACGATTACAATAATAATGATGCTGAAAGAGTGTTCATTCAGCTGATGATATTACTTGATTAAATAAATGTACTTACATATATAATAAATTTCAGTTTTACATAGAAATTGCTTTTTCTTGTACTGTAAGATTTAACTTCCATACACATGTACCTTACTACCTTCACAGAATGAGATGAGTGTATTAAAGCAAGAGAACGAGAGATTACAGAGACAGGTTACATCAAGAAGATCGTTAGAAGCCAGCTCTTCTCAGGCTTCTCTAAACTCTCTAGGCTCCTCAAAGAGGCTCAGTAGAGATTCACTTGGTAAGAAACTCTCTCATCTTCATCTGTTTCATTTTAATAAAAGGCATACAAATAACAGTTTCTATGTGCATTGCATTGTAAAATTTTAAATGCATATAACTAGGGAATTATCAGTTGTTGTGTGTACCAACCTTTCATGCAGCAGTGAAATTAAGTGTGCCACCAAGACACAGAAAGTGTTCAGTCACCATTCAAATTCAGAATTTATGTCGATGGATTTTCCTTATAAGTGTGTGTGTGGGGGGCAGGTTGTTTTGAAGTGGGTGGAGGATGTGTACATTACATGTAAAACCTGCTAGGTGTAAAGGTGAAGGTCACCCTCTGTAAATGATAATGATTCTATGACCTTAGACTAAATCATGTCAAAAGTGGTATATTGAGCTGTCACATTAAATAATAATGCCTTTGTGTTCCATTTCCAGACTTGTATTTTTATGCCACTGCATTTCACTAAATTGCCTGACTTTCCTATCTTTGATATAGATCACATTCATGTATGTTTTCAACCTTTTTTTCTTCCTGATTTTCAGATCGACACAGATTAAGTACCCATTCAGACCATGGTAGTCTGGATATCTTACTAGACGATAACTCTGGTATGACCAGTAATAGTAAGAGGATTGTCGTCACAGTAGCACTTGGTGGCCTTCAGGACCCCTTAACTCAACCTACAGTAAGTTCCGAAAGGTTCCAAGTTCAGTCATGTCAAAATTTGATAAAGAAATGGCTTGCTCGCAAAGTTTTATCTGAGGATAGTTTCATGAGTTGGTTAGAATTTTGTTGGAGGCAGGGGCGAATACAGGATTTGAAAAATAAGGGGGAAATAAAGTTGTCATCATATTTTGGGGGGTGACTTCCAGTAAAAAAAGTCACACCTCAGAAATGGGGTACAATCTTGAAGTTGTGTCTTTGAGGTGTACCACTTGAATGTCAAAGGGGAGAGGGAGGGGGGAGCATGGGATGGATGTTTCTACCCCATTCTGCCAGTGATTGAATGTAACTAAGAGGTCAAAATAAGTAAAAAGTGAGAGTATAGGTGGTCTGTTATTGCATTATCTCTGGTTCTCTTTTACAGACGGTCTCAATGCCTGTTCATGAGGTTCTGATTGGTACTATAGGTATCAGCAGCAAGACTAACTGGGATACGTTAGACAGTGTGGTGAGGAGAATATTCAAGGTAAGTCTTCCTCCTCTTCTGGCTTGATGGGGAGCCTTCTGTTTGCACACCTAGGATTTAACTTGAAACTGAATGACAAGTAAACTTTCTCAATATTCTGTGTTTGTTGCAGGTTTTAGTTTTAGCAGGTTCGTGCACACTTATGCACAAATAAGGGTGCTGTGGAGATATGTGCACTCTTGTCATACTATGTACTCCTCATATCACTACTTAAAATTCTCTTAAAGTACTTGTATTAATTGTACCTCTCTCTCTCTCTCTCACTCATCAGGAATATGTGCTAAGGATAGACCCAGTGACAAACCTTGGACTCAGTTCAGAGAGCATTATGTGCTATGTAGTTGGTGAGATCATGAGGACCAAGGAATCAGAATCACCAGAGCTTCTACCCTGTGGATATCTTGTCGGAGAAAATATTTCCATCAGGATATTTGTCAAAGGTAAAGTACTTAACTTGTTCATACCCCAGTCACAGCAACGAGACCAGCACCAGACCGACACCAGACCGACACCAGACCGACACCAGACTGAACAGAAAATACATTGCCTCTGATGTCGAGAGTCGGTCTTATTGAGTCTGTGTGGAGTTGGCTTGGAGTCGGTTTAGTGGTGTCACTAAGCTATAAATACGATCTTAATAATTTGTGGTTCTAGCAGATTAAAAAGTCATCAAGAGTGAATACTATATATGCATGAGTGAAAAAATTCTTGAAAGTTGCAAAAGCACTCTAGAAATCTGACAAAAGACCTGTTATAAGAAAGAATGAAATGCATAAATATCGCTGCAATGGAATCTCATTTTAAGTTACCAAATACCGGTAAACAATAGCAAACCAAAAAATCTTTTACACTTTTGAATATTAGTCCTTCAAATATGCCACATGTAACACTTTGCGCAAATGTTGCTTAACTCAGGAATTTTGAAATACCGGTTGCTGATCTTTAATGTAATTGTAAATTGGCAACGTATTGGTAGATGAACTTTGTTCTTTTTGTTTTCCCTCATAGAATGAGTTATTTTGTTTACTTGTGTAATACTTAAGTAGGTACATGTAAATAATTAGAGTTTGAAAACTAATGAAGTGCTCTGAGGAAACAGCAGAATCAAACAATGACTGTTAGTTTTAACATTTTATTTTCAATCTTTAGATCATCTACAGAACAGCTGTGATTCCCTGGTATTCGAGACTCTTATCCCGAAGCCCATCATGCAGCGCTACGTTTCCCTCCTCATGGAACATAGACGTATCATCATGTGTGGCCCCAGTGGGACAGGCAAGACTTACCTAGCACAGAAACTAGCAGAGTACATTGTCCACAGGTATATAAGGGGCATCTGACACCCCATCCCAACAGAATGTGTGTGTTCATTGTAATGCTACCCCCTACTGACAAAGTTTGGTGCATGGGCTCGATGGGGTAAAAAATCGAACCAAATTTGAAGAAGGGGGGGGGAGGGTGCTGGGGTTAAAATTGACAACTAAGGTCAGGCTGACAACCTTTTTGTCAGTGATTTAAATGGTCTAAGTTACAGTGACTTTTCAGGTGAAAAATCTTACAGGTAAAATGGGTACGACTATTTCGGACAGACTCCTGGCCTGTAAAGTTGTGTAACATTAGTTCTATACTACAAAGATGCTGTGCATACATAGCTCTAAAGATCACACTACTACTAATTAAAGATGAATGTCCCTTTTACACATCTGATATTTAATCTTTTGACTTATTCTCGCTTGTTTCATTTTTTTCTCTTGTAGGTTAGGGAAGGATGTGACATCAGAATCTATTAATACATATAACGTTGATCATAAATCTGGAAAGGAACTCAAGCAATATTTATCATCAATAGCAGAACAGTGCGAAGCAGGGTAAGTTTGACATACTCTCAAATATTTTTTAACTCTTTGATTGCTTTCTTCACCTCTCTGCATTGTCGCTCATTTGGCAAACATGCCATTTTGAACAAAACAGTAGTCACCAATTGACATAAGGATTAATTTTTGCAACAAAATGGCTTTGCAAAGTTACCCATTTTTGATTAACTTCATGACAACCCTTTTAACATTGGTATATCTTAATCTTGCACTTGCACAAAAATTAATAATCTTGAAACCTTTGGTATACCCCTCCCATGATGAATACAATGTGGCAGAGAGATTTTCTGTGTGGCATATAAAAGAGTTAATGATGTGATTTCAAGACAAGACATCATTTGGTGCAATTGTTTTAGTTTACTATTATCTTTACTCATCCTTGGTCGAGAAAAAAAATTACATACGAAGCAGTTCCTTCTGTTCTGATTGGTCAGTTATTTCATGGAGCTTCAAATAGTTCCCTCTTAGCTACAGAGATTGTATGTTGGAGGGGCTATTTCAGATCTCCACGATTTTACCTGTGACCACCTAAGCGTAGGCATGTCACATCTATCTCTCTCAATATGCTATGCTTTGAGGACTCAACTTTAGACCCTGGACTGAGTGCCACATTGCTTGGAGTATACCATGCGTGTACACTGTATTTCGGACATATCCTGTTTGTTTATATGTTTGACGAAAGCCAGGAAAGAGATAAGAACTTTTCAATTTATTATTGTTAATCACAGTGGCCATGAAATGCCTCAGGTGGTGATCCTGGACAACTTACATCATGCTGGCGCACTAGGGGATATCTTCAGTGGCTTCATCAAGTACCAGAAATGCCCCTACATCATCGGCACCATGAACCAAGCAACATGTTCATCAACAAACCTACAACTCCACCATAACTTCAGGTGAGTGGACAGATGCAACAGAGTTTTCTTTATATTAGATACTAAATCATCTGTTATGATCTACAAAGATGCATGCTCTATGTTACATGATGTGAATTAATGCCCTAGGACTCCTAAATGGATAAAATGTTTCATGAACTTTAAACATTATGTATCTTATCTTTTGTAGCTGGGATTGAGGAAGAGGAAGGAGAAATATTAACAGGGTATAAACAGTCCTTTTATAATGTTAAAGTTGTAAGTTAAACTTGCCCATCTGTCCACCAAGTTTTCAGTGCTTGTATCAATGGAACCAAAATAAGAAGGTAGACAAA
Organism: Mesocentrotus franciscanus; assembly: GCA_037976565.1. NCBI lineage: Eukaryota > Metazoa > Echinodermata > Echinoidea > Camarodonta > Strongylocentrotidae > Mesocentrotus > Mesocentrotus franciscanus. The sequence goes on along the minus strand of CP137681.1, from coordinate 903,928 downwards.
TCAATATCCTTCACACTTTCATACATTCATCCCATTACATGTCTATGGTACTGCTTCCTTCATATTTTTCTTGATCCTCATGTGTTTGTTTGATTTCATTTTTTTGCCATGTTTGTTTATCATTTGTTTACTCAACTCTTACTCTTTCTGATTCAATGTAGATGGGTGCTATGTGCAAACCATATGGAGCCTGTCAAAGGTTTCTTGGGGCGCTACCTCCGCAGGAAGCTGGTGGAGTATGAGATCGGCCACAACGCTCGCAACAACGACCTGATCAAGATGGTAGACTGGATGCCCAAGGTCTGGCTCCATCTCAACAAGTTCCTGGAGACCCACAGTTCTTCGGATGTGACCATTGGACCGAGGTTGTTCTTGTCCTGTCCTATCGACCTGGCTGGTTCTCAGGTCTGGTTCACAGACTTGTGGAACTACTCCATCGTGCCCTACCTCCTAGAGGCTGTCAGGGAAGGCCTACAGGTGAGTTCTTTGAAGATTCCTCAGTGAGTTAATAAAGCATAGCAATAGGTTGCACCAAACCCAGGTGTACAGTTGACTTCTTTGAATAATCTGCAGTAGTTAATAAAGCATAATGATGGATGTAGGTTGAACTGTCTTTAGAAAAGACTGTCAGGGGAGGGGTGAATGTGAGTTCTTTGAAGATTCATCACTACGTTTGTAATGTAGAGTGGTAAATTGCACCAAGCTGCCTAGGGTTTTGTTATTGTCTAAAGTTCCTGGAAAATTATGGGTTATCTTGCTACATTTCTTGGAGGCCTGGGGGAGTTTTCAGGTCAGTTTGCAATGATAATGATTGATACAGTCGATTGATTAATGGCACATTCTGAAATGAAAGAAATGGTCCATGCACCCTTCAATTACCAATCCTTTATCCACGTCTTACAACAGCTCTATGGCCGCAAAGCATCATGGGAAGACCCTGCAGAGTGGGTAATTGACAGCTATCCTTGGATGGCAAGCTCCTCCCAGGACTGGCCATCCCTTCTCAGGTTACGACCAGAGGATGTAGGCTTCGATGGCTACAGCATGCACTCTGGGATCAAGGGGTCAACGCAGGGTCAGCAAGGTCAAGGAGAGGTCGAAGGTGACCCGTTGGTGAGTAAAATTATCTTTGAGTCCATTCAGAATTGGTTCTTGGTTCTCGTGAAATCAATTTGATCTGATGATGTTAAAGACTTTGAAAATCCGATGAAAATTGACCTTTATATAAATGGAAAACTGAATGAACATAGAATACAAATATGTAGGAATAAAAATATAGTGTTGCACAAAAGCGATTTAAAACCTCGTTTTCCAGACCCTTCCAAATTTGCCAGGATTATGATGACAACATAACGTATGGACCTGAACAGCTCGCCTATATAGCTGAGGCAATGAGCTGTGCTCAATTAATGCAAAGTCATTGTGAATATGGGTACTCCACATAAGATGATGTCACTAAGTCGATAGCTAGTTTTTAGGTCGACAACTTCCAATTTTCGAAGCTTTAGATTTCAAGTTTTCAGAGAGATGTTACTCCTCTGACAGAACTAAAATAGCATATAATTGATATTATTGTAATCTATGGCTTATAAGCGTTCCGTTGATATATATTTCATCTATTTCATTTTTCGCTTCCGACACAGGTCTTTATAAGGAATTGTGGTAATCAATTATCATGCATAATTCATTAAAGTAATAACAAGGGCATGTCAAAGGGAAAGAAAGAAAAAAAATTAGGAAATATATGTGTATATTTTATACATGCATAAATATTCACACATGTATATCTAGATCGAGGACTACTGAATGATTTACACATGTACTAAATCATTATTTTCTCAATGAATTTTGCTTCAAGAATCTGTATGCTTTAAAAAATTTCATCAGTGCAAGGCAAAATCACATTAGGTTTTTGAGTGACAAACACTGTATGGGAATTGAAATTCATTTTCCACCTTTTTTTCCTTCCATCTAATCCCTCCACCCTCTCTACCCTGCCCACCCCTATTCTCCAAACAGTTAAGCATGCTCATGCATCTACAGGAGGCATCAGGCTATTCAAGCCCACGTAGTTGTGAGAGCCCTACCATTTAGCACACAGGGTAGGTCCCTATGTTTGCAGGGACTGTTTGATGTTTTAAATAGTTGATGTGTTAACCCATAGCAGTTTGGTGTCTCCTTTATGTGACATTTTAATTTCATCTATTGATCTACAATGCTCTGAATTACAAATTTACACCAGCAGAAACTGCATGGTATTTTTCATTCATATTGATTCATTTGAAATACATTTTTATTTGATTAACTATGGAAGAGTGGAATATACAAATAATAATTGCTCATTTGAAGAGGAGATGATTTATAATTTATACCTTTACAAAAGTCTGAACTGTTGTGTGTTTAAAGGGAAGCCTTCAAAGATATTACATTTGTTACATTAACAAGAAGAATAATGAGAGAAACGAACCAGTTAAAGTAAGAAACAATGTAGTATCAGGGTGGACCCTTATAAGCATTGCTGCACTGTATTGGCTGTCTATAGTTGATCTAAGAGTTTGCATGTTGTGTAGTCAGTGTTGAAAATACGTTTTATTTTGTTATGTTTTAAATCCGTGGCTATGTTTGCTAATGTGTGAATCTGTATTCCATTGAGCACTTTTATTTACCCCTGTACAAGTACAGTGTAGATGTACTTTACCAAGTCTTCTTTCTTGTGTTTGATCAAACCTGATTAGTGCCTTTCCTCTCTCTGTGCACGTTTTTTCTTCAGATATATGTTCAGATAGATGTTCAATTAATTATTAAATTTGGTCCCTTACGTTATTTATTTTGGACCTCTATTTTAATTCCTTTGAGGAGATTGATATACCAGATTATATACGAGTTTAAAGAAAACCTATGAACACTTCTGACCTTCTGTGGCTTTTTGTTTTATTTCTTTCTTTTTTTAATTACTCTTCACTTGCATGTTTGAATATGTATAAATTTATACATTACAGTGGGGTCGAATTCACAAGATCTTTAATCTGATCCCCACTCAATTTATGTTACCTGTGCTTTCAGCTCCTGATTTTACTATGTCCATCTTTTTGTATTATACTGTCATATGCGTTCATACGCAATTTTATGTATCTGTTTTTTAAATATTGAGTGAAAAGATGAAAATGAATTGAATTGAATATGTATAAGGCCAAATATAAAAACAAACATGTCTAAATCCTGCCTTTTAGAAAAAAAGGAAGGAGGAGGCCCTTTTTTTTCTTCTTTTTTTCACTTCAAAATGACCGCTCGGCACATTTTCCAAGACGTCCGGCCGGGCTATATTTTCAAGATGGACGCAAGCTTATGTTTAATTTTAATTTTTTTCTGAAAAAAGATCAATTAAGCGGTATTTTTTTTTTTTTTCAACAACAACAACAACAACAAAAAGCAGGCGGCCTCAAAAAGGGAAGCGGGCAAGGACGCTAAACATTTCTTTTTTTATTCATTTCGCCAGGATGGATTTGTTGTAGTTCTTCGTAACAGTAATATGTTGTTGAATTTGTGAATTCAGTGATGTGTATTGTGTATATATGGTAATTGTTTCTGCAGTTGGAGGGAAATGAGACTATTGGGATTTAAAAGGAAAATGAGCAACAAGAAATGTTGGTGGTTGATGCAATATGGAGCTATTCTACAAGTGTACTCAGGATCACACAGATATTTGAATGCTGTTATCCTCATAAACTCAGATTTTTGTAGGTTATAGTAATGTAACTTGACCAAATTTTAAGTTGAATTTTGGGTGATCTGACATTTGCTCTAGCGACAATCTCTACAGCCTTTATTTACAAAACTCAAGGGCTATGTGTCAGTGTTGCAATTATATTTTATAGTACGTTTATGGTATGCATTACGGTTACATATGGTGTTTGGTTAGGATTGAAGTTGACCCCGGAGCAGTTGTTGTAAGCATACACTTGTGTATGTAAACCCATTGATAACTGAATCTTCTCATTCCCATAGGCTTTAACACAGGAGCCCAACTGACTCCCATAGACAGTCGGTTAACCTAATCAATTCTTTTTCTTTCTTTTTTAAATTGCAGTTCAACATGTTAATGAGACTCCAAGAGGCGGCCAATTGTTCCAACTCGCATTCCTGTGACAGTGATAGTGTGGACTCTATGGGTATGAGTAGCGAGGACATCTCAGTGGAAATCACCGTTTAAAACACACTGTTTATACATACCCACACATCCAAACCTCAAGTCCCTTGGATAGGATGTAATGCATTAGGTCTACATGGGTGCTTACCTTTTATCAAATGACGTAGATATCCAATGACCAAAGAAAAACAAGTTGAGTGAACCGATTATTTATCATCCTTCAAGTGTTCTCCATGAAATGAAATGATTTGCGGATGGACTTGAGCCATTTGGAGAATGAATTCACCATGCCTCATTTAGACTTGAAATCTACCTGGTCTTGACCAAGATATGGGCTTGTGTCTTGGCTTCTAGAATAACTAATCTAACCAGGTATTGATGGAAGTTATATCTAGAGTATGAGAGTGTTGTTGGACATGAATCTCTGCAGATGTACAATGTGATGCCCTGTAACTAGTCATAATCTGTGTATGGTACAGAGTTGGAAAGCTACAATGACAGAGTTACTCATGATATACCAACTCATGCAGCAGGAAGCACTGTGAGATATAAAATTATGATGATGACAGTTATTCATGATTTTATAGGATTCTATTCATTTCAATTTGACGTCGTCTGATAGTGTCGTTTTTGATGAAGTGCTTTACTACCGAATTCAGCAATACTTACGGAGCAGGGACTCCGCCCACTGACCGACTGATTGCAGGAGGTGATTTTTAAATGGACCAATCAGGTCTGCCGGATGGATCTGTCGACCAATCAGATTGCTTAAAATTGCCAGTGCTTCATAGATTGTTCCTTTGCATGTGTTTGATATTTTAAAAGAATAAGTGCAAGATGTTATCATCATTAAACTCTAAAGACAAAAGAATTATTCATTGTGCAAGAAGGAAATTTGCTCGGCACTGTTAATTAGCGAGCATTATGAAGTATAACTTGACAAAGTGTCACAACAGTTGATGGATGGACCGGTGTCATGTCGGTCTGCAATATATAGACTTTTAATACAAAAATGAGTTTATTCAAAAGTGCATTACAAAGGTGTCATTTACTGTGTGCATGCTTATAAATTTATCATCATGCATTAATGATGTACAAAAAAAATATTTGTGTATAATTGTGTATCATATGATTTCAGATTTGTGCAAAGTAGCAAAGCTAAGCTGATGCCATTAAGTCCTTGTATAGATATTTTATCATACACTTTAATGTGTAAAAATGTTCTGAAATGTACTACCTATTTATATGCATGCTTGTAATTGTATATAAATTGTTTTGCAAACATACTTTAAAATGTTAATTTATTGTAGAGGAGCTTCTGTAAGTAAGGATGCAATGTATCTCACAAAGTAAGTTCTGTGCAAATATGATTTGCTATGTTCTCAAGCTTGCATAGTCTTTGAGATGTACTTAGCTGAAAAAAGCTCTTTTTGTTCATATACAACATTCTTGGTCTCTATTTTCATGGAAATTGGTATTCTATGTTGTCATATTGTTAAGATTCTTAAAGTACTATGCTTGAACCGTCCTCAAGCCTATTATGCTGAAGGGGATTCCTTTACAAGTAACATTCACGTTGTTGTTGTTGTTTTACTGCTGGTGTAGAATCTCAATCAGTTGATAAGACCAATCGTCATGTTAGTGTTTTGCTTTGATACCAATGTACTGACAGTGGAGGGAATACATTTCCCCCACTGAAAATCAATACCAGTACCACACTCAATGTACCCCAATGTGTTCTAAACATAGCTGCATTACAGCTAGGCTAATTGTGTGGGATGTGTCCCATATGACATGTCTTTTATCCATTGTTATCCATCTTTGGCTGAAATAATTCGATAAAAGTCAAATTCATTTGTCTCTTTAGAACCAGAAGGATGTTGTATAATATGAGTTAACACCCCTCTGGTTCCAAAGAATCAATATGCCATACTGTACACATTGCGTTGTATTATTTCTTAACTTTTGTTTGCAGTATTTGTGTACAGAACCAATCTTAGTGCAATTGTAGTCAAGAAGGTGATTTTTTTTTTTAGCTTACATTTTTAGTATTGATAATTAAGGTGCTCTTTTGAGTCCTTGGATTTTTTTCCCCTAATTTAATGAAAGTGGTACAGAATATGAATACAATATGATGTTTTATACAACACCTAAGTAAATCCTTGTCATTTGATTGGAGGATTGTTGGCCACGTGATATTCAATAAATAATACTATTGCACGACCGTGCATTTTTGGTTATATTCGCCGTAGTACTATTCAACGAGCGTGCATTTTTGGTTATATGCAGACTGCGTACAATGCACACATACACACTCTCTGCCCTGCATGTATCAAATTGTGCTCTGCGCGCATCCGACGCGAAGGCAATCTGAATGTAATCGAGAAGGCCTGACTCCAACATTAATTTAACTTTAATATAAGGAGCAAAGCATAATTTGTTGCAAGATGTTGTATAAAACAAATAATGAATGTTTTTCATTCGTTCAATAGTGCAAATATGTTCATGAGTTGAAAGATAACGCTTATTCTATTCAACTCGGCTGACGCCTCGTTGAATAGAACATTAATCTTTCAACTCATGAAGATATTCACACTATTGGAACTCATAAGCATTCATTATTTGTATAATATATATGTATGTGCATCTATGTCCTAACATGTAAAAATCTGAAGAAGAGATGAATACTTCCCCAATTTGTGTCAATATTTTGTCAAAATTGCTGAACTTTACACTTTTCTTGGCATGAAACTAGTATTTCCAGATGCTTCATATTGAAGTTAAAAGATTGGCATAACGAAACAAATGACAATGGACTCTTAAAAGGACTAAAGAGGCATGTGAAATTCAGCTTAATTAGAACATTTTGTGCCAAAGTATTTTCATCATATTTTCAGTATAAATTTGTGATTAGTATTAGTTCTAGAAACAGTAGAGTTATCAGAAGTGGGATTTCACCTATGACTCTCAAGCACATGGTATATTACAAAAAGATATTTCTTATTTTTCTAATTCTATAAGATAAAAAAGAGAGAAAATTAACTACTTAAAAGAAAGAAATGGAGGTTTCTTGACAGAGTATGTATTTAGCAAAGGTGACAAGTATAATTGCAGTTAGTTTCAACATACACTTATAAAATACTTAACCAATTCATACTGCAGAAATTTGACATGAATAATTCACACTCTGTTTACCCTCTTCTCTGAAAACCAACTGCATATTATTTCATATTTTATCATTTTTGTTTTATTCATTTAATATGCAAGTTTATATGAGATGTAAAAGATGTTTATGTGGCATTTAACCTTGCTCACATGTGATGCAATATATCGCAGTGAAATAAAAGTGAAACTGATTACAACCCTTTCAGGACAGGAATATTTGAAGGGCAAAAGTGATCACACATTGTTCTTCAAATTGGCAACAATGTTTTTCTTGTGATGCTAAAATAATATGGAAGATTATAGCTCTGAAAACAATACATATGTGTAGGAATTTTGTCCAAAACTCAGTTGAAAAGTCAGCAGATTTTAATGTTGATCGAAAAACAGGATTTAAAAAAAACTTTGCAACATGTTGCCAATTTCCTTTTTTAAATTCCTGACGTCAAATGCAATATGGTTATACAGCAAAAATGGAAAGTGTGCAGAAATGTTTGCCCTGTCTTCTCATGATCTAGTACCTTTTCTTAGGGCTCTGAAACAAAAGATATTGAGCCAAACCATAACATATGGAATGAGTGGCTATAGAGTGGCAACTGATATGGAACAGAGTTTGAGAAAAAATAGCTGCACACAATAAATGCAGCTAAGCATACTTAAATACCTGTTTGTTATTACAAGATACAGAAATCTGTAGTGTAAAATGATTGTGCCATTTCATTTTGCTGCAGTGCTTTTAATTTGATTCTATATTTCAGATGACCTACTACATAATGTGCGGATTCTGAATGAATAATGCATGTAGCTGAACCATTTTTGACAATCTGTAGCACTACCTAGTATAGATTAATCTATGTTTCTTTATTCTAAAATGAACTTTGGCTACCCAAGTTTTATTAAACAAACGCTTCTTTGCGGGCTTCACAATTTTAAAGAAAAAGCCATTATCCTTTTAATGAGCTTGTGATTGATTTAATTATTCCTATTTTCTGACGAATCTTTAAAATTGTTATGATTTTATTTCTCAATCAACTCCTTCATTTTTATTTTATTTTCAATAGATTAAATGTGCATTTGCTACACATAGGATTTGTATCGAGTGTCTACGCATATATTTTGATAAAAATAAAGTCTAAAGAGAATTTGCTCACCAGTTTTATCTTGCAATCCGCCTTAGAAAAAAGCTTTGATTTTAATTCTTATTCACTGTTTTGTGGCTAACATATATAATTGAAATGTATCGTGCAGGAGATATTCTGAAAAAGGTTGTTTTTATATGCATGAATGAAGGGGAGAGTGACGATGCCATTTTCCTCTTTCTCCTTTGTATAAAACTAGTGCTAAATCTAACAACTGTTACATATTAATTTTGTACAAAAGAGAAAAGAAATATTATAAGTGGAAGGAACAGTTCTATGTTTTATGATGTGGTTTGTATAAATGTAATTTTCTAAAGATGATTCTTTTTGTTGTGTAAAATCTAGTACTTCTTACTCTTTTGCTGAAAAGTGTAATTATTTCCTCCCAGATTACAATAAAATCAAACTATTTCAAAGCATTACATTTAATCAGGTGTAATTTTGATTTATTGTATGTGCTTGGAATCTAATGATGGTCATGATAATTTTTATGACATTTCAGATGGTATCTAAATGGGGGGATATTTGATAAGATGGCAATTATGATGGTGTTGCTGCTGCTGCTGCCGATAATGATGATGATGATGATGATGCTGCTGCTAATGATGATGGTGATGATGATGATGGTGGTGATGATGCTGCTGCTGATAATGATGATGATGATGATGCTGCTGCTAATGATGATGATGATGATGGTGGTGATGATGCTGCTGCTAATGATGATGGTGATGATGATGGCGGTGATGATGCTGCTGCTAATGATGATGGTGATGATGATGGCGGTGATGATGCTGCTGCTAATGATGGTGATGATGATGGCGGTGATGATGCTGCTGCTAATGATGATGGTGATGATGATGGCGGTGATGATGCTGCTGCTAATGATGATGATGATGGTGGTGATGATGCTGCTGCTGATAATGATGATGATGATGGCGGTGATGATGCTGCTGCTGATGATGATGATGATGCTGCTGCTGATAATGATGATGATGATGATGGTGGTGATGATGCTGCTGCTGATAATGATGATGATGATAGCGGTGATGATGCTGCTGCTAATGATGGTGATGATGATGGCAGTGATGATGCTGCTGCTGATAATGATGATGCTGCTGCTGATAATGATGATGATGATGATGATGGTGGTGATGATGCTGCTGCTGATAATGATGATGATGATGGCGGTGATGATGCTGCTGCTAATGATGATGGTGATGATGATGATGGCGGTGATGATGCTGCTGCTAATGATGGTGATGATGGCGGTGATGATGCTGCTGCTAATGATGATGGTGATGATGATGATGGCGGTGATGATGCTGCTGCTGATGGGGATCGTGATGATGGTGATGATGAGGTGTCTTGGTCGAGTGGATACGTCGCCGGACTGTCGATCACAAGGTCCGGGTTCGAGTCCCGCCGCGGCACTAATGTCCTTTGGCAAGACATTGATCTACATTTGCCACACTCAACCCAGGTGATGTAAATGGGTACCTGGCAGGAAATAATTCCTTGAAATGCTGGAGCGCTGTCATGGCAGCTAGGCTAAAGCCGGGGTAATAATAAATGCGCCTCGGCATAGAATTTCTAGATAGACGGCGCTATAGAAATGCTTATTATTATTATTATTTTTATGATGGTGATGATGGCGGTGATGATGCTGCTGCTAATGATGATGGTGATGCTGCAGATGATGGCGGTGATGATGAGGGTGATGATGATGATGCTGCTGTTGCTAATGATGATGAGTGTTATGACGATAATGGTGATGATGGTGGTGATGGTGATAATGTTGATGATCTTGTAAAACGGGTGAAGATGGTCAATGGGTGTGTATATATTATAATCCCGTCAATATATTTGGCTACTTTTAGAAGGCAGTAGAATTTTCACAATGTAATAGCTTTTCAATGAAAAGATTATTTGACACCAAATTGCACCTCAAGAAAATAACTAGACCCCGTATTGCATTACATAACTGAACTGAACACTTTTGAGTTATTAAGGTTAATTGTTGGTTTGGAACATGGCGGTGATGATGAGGGTGATGATGATGATGATGCTGCTGTTGCTAATGATGATGAGTGTTATGACGATAATGGTGATGATGGTGGTGATGGTGATAATGTTGATGATCTTGTAAAACGGGTGAAGATGGTCAATGGGTGTGTATATATTATAATCCCGTCAATATATTTGGCTACTTTTAGAAGGCAGTAGAATTTTCACAATGTAATAGCTTTTCAATGAAAAGATTATTTGACACCAAATTGCACCTCAAGAAAATAACTAGACCCCGTATTGCATTACATAACTGAACTGAACACTTTTGAGTTATTAAGGTTAATTGTTGGTTTGGAACAAAACAATCCTTTACATCAAGAAATGTTGGACTCGTGGGCCTCGTGGCAACGTTTTTAGAGCTCACTAGACCGACGTCCCAGACTGATATTTATTTATTAAAGCGTTCTAAAATGTTGAACCTGAAGTTGATAGCGCATGCCCTAAAAGGTATAGCTTGAAATGGGAATGCATAGTATAAGTGCGTTCAAGCGTATAATCGTTGCTAGTTCTAGAACCTATTTACTAATCTATTTCAATTTACGCATGTTTCTCTTCGGAACTCCTAGTTGTCAGCAATTTAATAGGCCAATTTCGTAATGTAAACCAAATTTATGCATATGTCTTTGTGAGGCGCCTCGATACGAATTATTTCATTCAATTGTTATGAATAAATCTATCTCAATAGTCAGAATTAAAATATCATACATTGGTTGTTGCTTGGTAGGACAAACGTTATGGCTTTCGATACCTAACAGCACGTAATATGTGCAATTTGCATTCTGACTATTGAAATACAATTAATCGTAAACAGGTGAATGAAAGTTCGTATTTTTACCTAGGAGGCGAACCCCCGATTTTGTTTGATTTTTTAAATTTATTTTTTTATTTATTTTTATTTTTATTTTTATTTTTTTTTATTTATTATTATTATTATTTTTTTTATTATTATTATTATTATTTTTTTTTTTTTTTTTTTTTTTTTTTTTGGGGTGTTTGAGACATGAGATGTTGTAAAAGGTCGTTTGGTATCAACGTGTTCAGGGCATCTCCCTTCACTTTTTCTAGGTGGACTACCTTCATATTATGCTGCTGGAAAAAAGAATGGCCGCCATTTATAACTACTGTTGAACGATTTTTGGAGATTACATTTTTAAGGGAACCTCATTTTACCATGTGTGAGGTGTCATGTATGAATATAATAATAAATACAGCATTGTTATGCGCCATCAAGTTAGTAAACTATTCTGAGGCGCAGAGGGATAGAATTAGAATGAGTTACATAGAGAAATGAGAAAAAAATAATATGCATAGATGTACATTCAACATAAATTAACTAAAATAACATGCGAACATATATGACTTTAGATCCTTTTTAAATGTTTCTAGGGATTCTACTGATCGGATCTTCAGTGGAAGCCCCGGCAGGGGTCGATCAAGGGGCGGAGTCCCCGGAAGTTCAGGGGTTTTAGGTGTTTCAGATGAGTATCCAGGGGCCTGACTTAGCGAAGCGGCGATCGAGGCGATTTTTTTTTGTGTGGCTATTTTGAACCCCCCGGCCCGTGAGTGATGTTTTCCTGGCAACTACTAACACAATGGTGACCATAAAAGCAGTGCATGATAACGTCTTTTTTAATCAAGTAACAGTTTAAACAGTTTGACCCAATGACGATGCGGAGCATCGTCCACGAGCCGCGAAGCGGCGATCGAGGCGATTTTTTTTTGTGTGGCTATTTTGAACCCCCCGGCCCGTGAGTGATGTTTTCCTGGCATCTACTAACACAATGGAGACCATAAAAAGCAGTGCATGATATCGTCTTTATAAATCAAGTAACAGTTTAATACATAGTTATATCCAGAGTTATCATGATTGTGTTTGGTTAAGTTACCAAATGAGTTGAATATCTTCTCTCAATATTTGCACTTGAAAGGTTTCTCTCCAGTGTGCATTCTTTTTTGGCGGGGTAAACCCCTAACCCCCGTAGATCTGCACCTGGTTTTAGGCGTTTAATTACGGTGAGATGAGCATGTTTTGATACCTTATTTGTGACACTGGCAGGTCACTAATTGGCGTAAGTTCTAGGGGCGGAGCCCCCGGAAGCTCAAGGGTTTTAGGCATTGAATAACTGTCATATGAGTATCCAGGGGCCCGCCTTAGGGCCCTTGGTTAGGTCCAAGGGGCAGAGCCACCGGAAGTTCAGGGGTTTTAGGCATTAAATTACCGTCAGATGAGCATATTTTGATAACCTATTTGTGACACTGGCAGGTCAGTAATTGGGGTCCAGGGGGCGGAGCCCCCAGAAGCTCAGGGGTTTAAGGCGTTTATACGCTCAGATGAGCTTATTTGATACCTTATTTGTGACACTGGCAGGACACTAATTGGCGTGGGGTCCAGGGGGCGGAGCCCCCAGAAGCTCAGGGGTTTCAGGCATAACATTTTGTATAACGGTCAGATAAGCATTCAGGGGCCTGCCTTGAGGCCCCTGGTGGGGTCGAGGGGGCAGAGCCACCGGAATTTCAGGGGTTTTAGGCATTTAATTACGGTCAGATGAGCATATTTTGATACCTTATTTGTGACACTGGCAGGTCACTAATTGGCGTAAGGTCTAGGGCGGAGCCCCCGGAAGCTCAAGGGTTTTAGGCATTGAATAACGGTCAGATGAGTATCCAGGGGCCCGCCTTAGGGCCCTTGGTTAGGTCCAGGGGCAGAGCCACCGGAAGCTCAGGGGTTTTAGGCATTAAATTACCGTCAGATGAGCATCTATAGGGGCCCCTTTTAGGACCCTAGGTGGGGTCCAGAGGGCAGAGCCCTGGAAGCTCAGGGTTTTAGGCATTTAATTACGGTCAGATGAGCATATTTTGATAACCTATTTGTGACACTGGCAGGTCACTAATTGGAGTCCAGGGGGCAGAGCCCCCAGAAGCTCAGGGGTTTAAGGCGTTTATACGCTCAGATGAGCTTATTTTGATACCTTATTTGTGACACTGGCAGGACACTAATTGGCGTGGGGTCCAGGGGGCGGAGCAACCAGAAGCTCAGGGGTTTCAGGCATAACATTTTGTATAACGGTCAGATAAGCATTCAGGGGCCCGCCTTGAGGCCCCTGGTGGGGTCGAGGGGGCAGAGCCACCGGAATTTCAGGGGTTTAGGCATTTTATTACGGTCAGATGAGCATATTTTGACATCTTATTTGGGACACTGGCAGGTCACTACTTGGCGCGGGGTCTAATGGGCGGAGCCCCCGGAAGCTCAAGGGTTTTAGGAGTTTATACGGTCAGATGAGCTTATTTTGATACCTTATTTGTGACACTGGCAGGACACTAATTGGCGTGGGGTGCAGGGAGGTAAGGGCCTTTCGCCCCCGATCCACATGTTGTTGGCAGGATTAATCGCAACTGATCTCCCCTTCTTTTCACCCTTTTCTTTTCTTCTTCCTCTTTTTTAGCTCTCCTCTTTCCCTTTCCCTTCTCTTCTTCTTTCTTTTTTTTGGCGGGAGCGGAGGGGGGGAGAGGCAAGGGTCTTTGTCCCCCGATCCACAACTTGTTGGCGGGAGAATTGCAACTGATATCCCCCTTCTTTTCTTTTCTTCTTCTCTTTTTTTCCTTCCCTTTATCTCCTCTTTTCCTTTTTTCTTTCCTTTCCTTCCTTCTCTCTTATTTTTGATGGGGGAACAGCCTTGGAGGCAAGGCCCTTTCGCCCCATCTCCTTCTTTTTCCCCCATTTTTCTGTTCATCTCCCTTTCTCTTTCCCTTTCTCTCCTCTTTCCCTTTCCTACTTTTCCTTCTCTCTCTTTTTTTCTTTGCGGGGGCAAGGCCCGTTCGCCCCCCTGGATCCGCGCCTGTGGAACATTCCCTCCAGAAATGACCCTCCTCGCCAAATCCAAAACAAACTCTGGGCGCAGGCGACTGCGCATTCCCCGCGTACCGCCTACAGCTGCCGCGATCTTCTCTAAGCTCTTCTCTAGGCCGGACATACGGGTATCCAGACTTTCGCTAAACTGGATATACGGTTATCTACTGTTAGTGGCCACTCAGGCCCATTAGTGACTATAAAAACATAGTTCTTCCTGGCTATTTGGGAATGTGTCAGTTTGCAACAGAAATGGAGAAACGCGCATTTTGTTGAAAATCATGTGATATCACGAACATTTATAAATCACTTGTATGGAATTGAAAATAAGTCATGGTTGAATTTTATTTGGGGGGGCTAGCGCCCCCCCAAGCCCCACAAGTACGCCAGTGGTTTCAAGGTAGAGTATGTTTGGACAAGGGGCATTATTAGGCTCCTCAGCTAAGATAAATTGCAACTTTATATAAGACGGGCCCATAATTAAAAAGATAGGTGAGATTAAAAGAGAAGGTTGAATATTAGGGAGAGGTGAAAAATAATTTGTGAGCGTTTTCATTGTTATTATGCAAGTGTGGAAGAACATCAGAGAAAAAAAAATGTTCCCTGAAAAGCATGGCTCTTCAGATGCCTTCATATTCTAGATATGACAAGTAACAGTTTAAAAATGAGGCCCGATTGTTATGCCACATGTTTGTGTACTCCCATATACATCTTTCTGTGTACAGTCCTTGTTACTAAACCAAGACTGGGCCGAATTTCTTATCATTTTGATGACTCAAGAACCTTGCAGTACACACCAATACTTGTATGCTACATGATCGACTTTTTCTGATCGATTCCACACCGTTTCTTTCACAATGCAATCGCTGGACCAGAACTCAGCTTTACCTTTAAGCGCAGTACCAAACTGGGAGATACTGGACGGTTTAGGTTCGAATTTGAATCCTACCCCTATTTTTACTAAATTGGTCTAAATAAATTGACTTCTCTGCTAAGCTTCCTTGCCATTTCCTCCTTTGATTTTTGTTTTACTGTTTTTGTGCATATCTTACACATTGGCCCCTTTCCCCTTATTAGCCCCTGATTATTACAAATCTCTTAAATCGTTTAGACCCCGTCTGTCTTATGAATCCAAATCTAATGTTATTTCACTAATGAACTCATTTGGTTTCTTGCCCCCCCCTCAACAAATCAATCAATTAATCATGACAAAATAAGATGAATACTTAGAGAAATCAACTGTTGTCTAGAGAAAGAGGAGAGGGAGCAAGAAGGGTGTCATTGTGGCAATCATTTCAACCATTTAGGAATAAATGACTAATAAGACTCATTTTTCAAAAATATTTTGTAATTGGCACCATTTTCTCTTGTTTTTAACTAGGTGACGGTGGATTGGCATGTCACACGGAAGGGGGGGTGCAAGTTATGAACCCATTACCAAGTATGTGCAATTATTTTACAGTGCAAGTCCTGTCCATTGCTTTAAAGATACTATGTCCCTTTTGCAGCCAACATCAAATTCTGTAGAACTTTGCAGGAATTATGAATATGTCATGTATGTCCTATCTGTGAAATTTAAACGTTAGCAGTGTCCTAATATTCAAATTATGCAAGGAAACCCGTTTACTTGCTAGACTTCACTGTCAGACACTATTGAGTGACTGACTGGCTCTTTTTCATCTTTGGTAATAACATACATAAAATGAGCTGTAAAGGGTACATGAGCATTTGTCTACATCAATAACCCACTTCTTGTAATGGCCAAAATTAAACTGATTGAATCTTTGCGCAGCATAAAACGTACGACCATTCGGTACAATGGTCTGAAAAATCAGACTATTACTTACTGGCTCTATAGCTCCTAAGTCGATTCGACAACTAATAGTCGTTATTTTCCCACTTAAAGACATTTTCAAGCCCCACTTTTTTTAGGGAAGTTCTAAATTAGTATTGTCTTTTAAATGCCGTTGGAATTTAACCTTTTCATTTTTTTGGCCTGCAAATGGGACATAGTACCTTTAATATAAGTCTCAGATTATGTCAATGCTCTCCTGATAATCGTTTTTGTTTCTTCACATAAATGTGATTAAGATCTTGGTCTAAGATTTAGTTATCTGGATTAAAGCCAGATTTTAGAAGGGAGAGCGCGTAATGACAGATCTGTATCATACGATTTCAAAGGTTTTGTGAAGTATTTGTGATCTATTTATCCGATTTAATGTACTTTTGAAATGAATGATGCTTTGCACAAGTTTCTTTTTATTCAATTCAATTCAATTCGTTTTTATTAAACTATTAAAAAAAATAATAAAAAAAATCAATATAAAAATCATGCATGTATGGAACTTATTAGTACAGTATAAATGGTCAGGGTGCCCCTAAAAGCCAAGACTTGATTAATGGGGCACCTAATACATAAAGAAATATACGTAGAATAAACACGTGATACAAAACAAACTTAATTAAAAAAAAACAACATTAAAACATTAAACACTAAACATACAAAGGGAAATAAGAAAAGGTGAAGTAAGAAAACGTAGGGAGAGATGAAATTACATGTTTATTTGACAAAGGTAATTATTATTGAACGTTTGAGTTTGGTTTGAAATGAAGTAACATGACTGCTGGAAGTTACAACAGAAGGGATAGAATTCCATATTCGAGGACCAACAGATTTAAATGCACTAATAGTTGACTGATTGAGTGATAATGGATAATGGAATTTAGAATGGGAACGGGTATTTTATTGATGGTAATCTTTATTATACTGAAATAAATGTATTATATTAAGAGGTGCTAAATTATGTTTCACGTAATACATCAGGATCGCAACTTGGATTTTATGAATATCAAAAATTGTCAATGTGTTTAACCTTGCAAATATTGGGCTGAACGGAGCTAAGTTAAGGGAGTTCGAACATATGCGTAAGACCTTTTTTGCAGTCTATAGGGTTCAATTTAGTAGTGCCACAACTTGCCCAAGTAGTATTACCATAATAAACATAGGGAAGTAATATAGAATTATAAAGCATACACAGAGTACTACGTAATTAATAATAATAATAATAACAATAGGCATTTCTATAGCGCCGTATATCTAGAAATTCTATTCCGAGGCGCATTTATTATTACCCCAGCTTTAGCCTAGCTGCCATTACAGCGCTCCAGCATTTCAAGGAATTAATTCCTGCCAGGTACCATTTACATCACTTGGGTTGAGTGAGGCAAATGTAGATCAATGTCTTGCCAAAGGACATTAGTGCCGCGGCAGGACTCGAACCGCGGACCTTGTGATCGACAGTCCGGCGACGTATCCACTCGACCACGACACCTCTAGATACACCTTTAGATAATATACCTATGTTCTTTGACATATTATTACTTATAAAGAAACGGTGTTCCTTAAATGACAGATTATCATCAAGTATAAATCCTAGGAATTTGACAGAGTTAACCAAGTAACATCTCTCATTTTTATATGAAAATCTAAACAATTTTGTGATACATGAGGTTTTTGAAAATACATAACATTAGTTCGTAATAATTAACAATCAACTTGTTTGCATCGAACCAATCGGCTATTTGACATAATTCAAAATAATTTTTTTCTAACATTACAATGAAGTTGCTATGGGTTGAAATGAAAGTTGTATCGTCTGCAAATAAGACAAAATCAAAAATGAAGATGCTGTACATAAATCATTAATATAAATTAGAAAGAGGAGCGGGCCCAGTATGGAGCCTTGGGGGACCCCATACTGGGCTGTCGAGTATTGGGAATTATAATTATTAAGTGAAGTATAGTTACGTCGATCAAGTAAGTAGCTCTGATACCATTCCAACACTGCTCCCCTGATACCATAATGGGATAATTTATATAAAAGTATGTTATGGTCTATGAGGTCGAAGGCTTTTGACAAGTCTAGAAATATACCAAATAAGTGATAATTATTATTGATATAAGTTAAATGAGTGTTATTTAAATCAATTAATGCATGTTCACAGGAATGTCGTGCCCTAAAGCCATACTGACAATTATTTAATATTTTATTTCCATCCAAATAAGAAATGAGTCTTTTATAAACAATTTTTCCATGATTTTAGAAAACATGGTAATAATGTAATTGGTCGATAATTGGAATATAAGTGTTTATCGCCTTTTTTATTATACGAATGATCTTTCCCATTTTCAGATTATTAGGTTCTCCTCCTGAACATAAAAATAGATTAAATATATAGACTAGAGGGGTTAATATGGAATGGATTACTTTTTTTTACAACAAAAGTACTGATATCATCAAAGCCAGTGCTATAACTTATTTTTATTTCCGTAACAATTTTCATGATTTCTAATTCATTAGTTGGATAAAAAATACATTGATGTTTGACATGGATTTTTAAGGTAGTGTCTAAATTGTTTCTAGAATTATGATGAATTTGTTTTAAAGTATTTACAGCAATATTTGAAAAGAAATAGTTAAATTCATTTACTATATCTTCATTTTTATACACTTTTACATTATTTTTCATAAAATAAAATTGATTTTTTTTCTTACACATTAAATCGTTTATAATTTGCCAAACTTTTCTGAGATTGTGCTTATTCTTGGTTAACAAGTTACAATAATACTTTTTACGAGCCGTTCTTAGGATTTCATTTAATTTGTTTCGATATTTCTTATATTTAATTTCAACGGATTTAGTACGTTTTTGGCAAAATAGTTTATGTAGACGTTTCTTTCTATTAATACATTTTTATTATGAGAGTGTGTATGAGTGTCGGAGGGGTAGGGGCATTGGAATGTCATAAAAGCGTTGGGTCACGTGTTCTTATGACTTTCGCCAATGTCATTCTTTCTATAACAAAAGAAATGTAACAGGAGTACACATTTTAACCAAACACATCCAGTATTTACATGTACATATCAAATTTGTCATTGATTGCCATTTCTGTGTGTACGAAAACAATACTTGTAACTATTGTATTAGGCCACAGCTTTGAGGTGAAGAGTGTGGAGGGGCGGGGCGGCAAGAATTATAGACCACCTACTGACACACATTTTCAATATAGTCTTCCATGAGATTTTAAATACCCTGTGAAGATTCTTTGATCTCTTTTTCGTCTGCAATTTAGTAATAACTTTTGATTAATGGACTTAGGTACTTGATTACTTCAATCGCATGTAAATAAATAACTTCACGGGTATTGAAACCAACTAAAGCAGAATTGTCAAAGCTAGTACGGTGATTTTAATTTCCTGGATTTGAACTCGAGTGATACATTACGTTATGATGGAAGTTGGAAGATCGAGACTGTTTTATCAGACTAACGCAGGTTTATCGAATACTGAAATGTAATTGTATGTTGTGAGGGCTCAAAGTCTGTATGCATCGTCACACTATGACCACTGTGCTTGGCGGCTAGAATTTCAGAGCACCTCAGACTTTGAACCCAAAGTCATGAATTATTGATAATACTGAACAGCAAAAGGTGGGCAGGTACAATGCACTTATTTCTGTATTGCTGATGCAAAGATGATACAGGCTTTCTTCAGAGTTTGAATTCAACAATATTACATCAACATTGATAGGCAAATCAAAGGCAATATAAAACAAACAGCATAAAACAACAAACAAATAAAACCTGTATCTCAACAAAGAATGAGGTTTAGTTAATGAAATGACCACCTGATATTGTAAATATTTAGAGCGTAATAGATACAATGAAGATTTATAGGAAACATATTAAACAATATAAAGTGAAATTTACTATATGTGTGTATATATATTGAAAACTGCCCTTGACTTGATTTTTTTTAAAGTCTTTGTTATCTCGAATGTGACGATATTCGGGCACCTCGCTGTCAAATAGATATTCTGGCACCTCGTTGCACAAATATGGAGGTATTCAGGCACTTTACTGACTGAAATCATCCGTTTTCTAAAAGTTCGGTCGACATCATTGTAATGCATATGTATTAACTGCGCGCGATTCAATAAAAATTTATTGCAAGAGCACATTGAGAACAGTTGAATTGACAATTTTAAAATCAAGCACATTCCTTACAATTATCTTGGTTCCAGAAATAAAAGGTAATACATTCATTGAATTTTACTTAAGAGATAGAAAATAGTTGGTCTAGAGAGAGAGAGAGGGGGAGGGAGGGAGAGAAAGAGAGAGAGAGAGAGATAGAGAGAGAGAGAGTGGTGGAATAAAATAGATTACGTAGCAAAGGCGTTTCTCTTTCTTTTTGTATAGTAAACTCATATATTTAGTTCTTTCGTTGGCAATACAATAACTGATCAAAAGCGCATAATGCATTGACACAGACCAATTAGATAGATAGATAGATAAATGGATTTTATTAAGATCTTCGTGTCTGGCAGTTAAAAACTGAAATGAACATGAATTACAATAACAATTTACAAGAAGAAGCAACAACAAAAAAGGAAGGAGAGAGAAGAAGAAGGAGAAGAAGAAGAAGGAGCAAAGGAAGCTAGTAGAAGAAGGAGAAGAAGGAACAGAGAAAGCTAGCAGAAGAAGGAGTTGAAGAAGAAGAAGCAGCAGCTGGAGCTTACATACATGAGGCGTTATCACGATTGAGTTATTAGCTACTCCGATCGATCCTATAAAGGCAATTAACGCATACGGCTGTAATTTAAAGCAATGTTTACTGTGTTAATTTAACATTCACTTTTGCACGCCATCACACCAACATGTCGCGTCAAAGGCCGCACCACTCTCTGACGCTGCGCTGACGCCTCGTGTAAAACGCGTATTATAAGCGTTGATGCTTATGGTTGAATACGCAGAGCATACAATCTTTCATAGGCGGGCAGTGCATGCTCTGCGCACTCTTCGACCAAAGCCGTAGATGAAGATTCTTTGGTCGGATCTGGAGCCTTGCCAAACCCACTGCCTTTTAAGGCATTTGATAGGACAATGCTATCTTTCAGAGACGCATTGGCAATATCCCCTACGTCTGTACAGTGCCAGTTCAGTTGATCGGCGCTGACGCTCTCCCAATCTAACATCTTAGGTGTGAAGTCGATACCCATAGCTTCGCAGTATTTTGGCAGGAGCTTCTCTGGTTGTGTCACAAGGTCATCTGCGTCAATGATCGTAGGCGCTGACTGACCGAATTCCGTCTGGACGTGATGATAGAACCTCTCTAAATCGTGATAGATTTCCTTGAACGTGCGGATACTGAAGTCGGAAGTTAGATTGAGCTTGAGCTCGCTTTCTAAGCGAGCAAGAGAACGGAATGACTTCTTAGGATGACGGATGAGGAAGGAATGCTTGTAAGTGCGCTCGACGACGTCAAAATGACCTCGGATCCCTTCTACCATACCTTTGACGAAAAGGACTTTGGCTCCAGGATAGTCGGCGTTCAGAAGTTCCTTGATGTAACTGTATGTGTACTTGTCATTCAGCATATCTGCGGATGGAAAGTGAGAGTTTAATAAGAACATAGCTTTACAAACAACCTAAATGAAAACCCTCAAAACAAACAAAAATACCCTTTGTTGCACACGAGCCGCAGTTATCATACTTCATAGACACTAACCAAGCCTTATAGGCGATGAGTGCAATCACCAGTAATTCGCCGAAATGTTGGCATTGTTTTAATATTTCTGCATAATCACTCTCACAATGCGCTATAAAGACCATGCAAGTCGCTGACGCATATTCACGAGATAAAATGGCGTATCCTGAGCCTGACGTAGGGATGCGTCAGCAACTAGTGCGATCATTGACGCACCGTGTGAGGGTGACATCGTCTTTAAATATAAGTGCAAAATTAGGAGGGCAAAATTAAGAGGGCTCCATTGTGTTTAAACATTCCGGGGATTGCTTTGTGAAATCAAAATGACGCCTCTTGTGCAACCGGCATAACATTAAATCGAACCTATTTACTAATTGATGCATGTTTTTAAACAAAAGTTTCTCTTGGCATCTGAAAAGTTTGAAGAGGCTTGCTCTACATAGCAACAACTTAATTATGCAAAGCGGATTCTGTCTGTGATTATGCATTGTGGTGCCCAATGTGCATTAAATGATTTCCTTATTCCATATACTTATGATAAAGAAAAGGGGACACTCATCAGAAGTAACAAAATCGGCAGTTGTAATGAAATTGGGCACTTATCAAAGGCGAAGGCAATTATTAGAAGCAAAAAGGGAAACTTCACAAAATTGAAAATGAGCACTTCAGTGCAGAGTTGAAAGGGCTACTTATGGGGAATTTCTCAAGAGAAAAAAGGGGCATTTGTCATTATTGAAAAGGTACACTTATCAGAAATTAAACAGGAACACTTATGGGGTAATTTTATTAATAATAACATACTAGGCATGTCATCCCCCCAGTGAATCTCCCTATCTGGGCCGAACGAGTAGCAAGCCAGATACGGTTCCCAAAACATTTCGGTGTCTCCTCGAGCCGTCATCGATCTTGCGAACGCAGTCGACACCGACCGCGGCGTGCTCCACAACATGATACGAGCTGGGTTCGTTGAGGTTGCCATGGTTTGATCTGTTCGTTAATCTGTAAAAGACAATAAAGATGATGGTCAAGAAAAGAGAGGGATGGATAGAGAAGGGTGTAGAAAGAGGGCGAAGGTAGAGGGGTAGAGAGAGAGAGAGAGAGAGTTAGAGAGAGGAAGTTGGGTAGGAGAAAGATAGAGAGAGGGGCGGGGGCGAGAGAGAGGAGGTGCGGGGGGGGGGCAATGGTACGTACCTAATGAGCTCATTTGAACTAAGCGTTGAAACAATCTCTCATTTTCTCTTGACTCTTGACTCTTCCTTCCTTTACCTCTAATTTCATTACTTTTTCCATCATCATCCCTTTCCTTTATCTTCTAGTTCTACGTATTTTTGCCCCTGAGAATAAAATTAGATAAGATAAGACAAGATAGATGGGAGAAAATTGCAAGTCATATGATTATTCGCCGCACGCTTGCGCAAACATCGATCGATTTCGTGTTGAACTTTATACCATGTAAACTTAATTTCATGTTCGCCCTGCCCCAACTTCAAATAAGGTTGTGATTACCACTTTTGTTTCTCCCTTGCTTTGAGTCAGAGAATTTCGGAGTTAATACTCGTAGTATAATTTAGGAATATTTTACCCTCTCTTCCATGAAATCCTGAATCCAGTATTGTAAAAGCTCTTGAGCTTTTGAGTTAATTAACTTGTTTATAACCAGTAGTAAATATCCTACCCGAATGGCGTATCATAATATCACGGACGCAAATCCAAGATGGCGACTAGCTAGGCTAGGTGGACTTTCTCACGTTGTACGTTTTATTTCAATATATGTCTTGAGTGCTTTGCACACGATATGAGCCTGTAATCAAGCTCACGCACGTTAAGCCATGCGAGGTCACGGGGGATCATTTGTCTGTAGGCCTACTACATCATGAGTTTAACCTGATAGTTTGTCTAACAAGAAAAACAGTTGCGAGCAAACATTCATTACGCGTTTACAATGTCAAAACTAATCAGAAATGCTAGCTAATACTAGTAGTAGACATGCATGGTAATATTATGATTATGATGGTGAGGAGAAGGATGATAATCAGCGTTTATTAATTTGGCGCCACAGTCATGTATCGCTGCACGGGGGCAAACAATCACAGTCACTCTTGCAGATCTAAACCTCCCAATATAACTGATTTTTGGTATAACAGGTTTAACACTACATCGCTCTTTCAAGCGACAACGCTGGTGACTCTTGTCCACACGGGACCTCCATGTAACCTCCTATCCGAGAGACATGTTATTCAAATTGTGTCATTATAAGCATAATTCGGCAAAATAAATCACTTACCAAAAGTACACCGCGGAGCGTATCAAAATGATCTGTTAAGGATCATCAACTCAGTGGAAATGAGGCAAGATAAATATTTATTGCCTGGCCTGGCCGGCGGCTTCGACAATCACGTGACAAGTATATCTTTGCACAGTATGAAGTGCAAAGGATGTCCATTATCATTCCAAGTCATTGCTCAAAGATGAAAGTTCAAGGCCGTGTTCACAGATACATGGTTAGGCCTACGCTGTTAATGTCCAAATGACGTTCACATTTATTGACATTTTTAGGGTGCCAGGACGAAGGTTCAAGGAAGTGTTCACACATACCCTTTTACGCAGGACAAAAAGGACCTTCACATACATTGTCATTGACAGTTTATTGCGCAAGAGGTGCAGTTCAAGGCCTTGTTCAAACACACAAGGATATTTCCAAAATAGCTAGAGTAACTGTATGTGTGGCTTTATTAAGCTTGTTCCTTTGGACAGTGATGTGCGGCTGAAGCCTCCAAACCCATTCCCATTTTTTTATAATAATAATGATAATAATAATAATGGTTATAATAATAATAATAAAGATAATACTAATAAAATTAATAATAAAAGTAGATATTGATTCGAGGAGGGCGTTTTTTCGGGAGCTCCGGATTATATACGATTTGTGCACGCCGCCAAACAGGTGTTTTGAGAGGAGTAATTCTATATACCAAACTGAGGAGACAGCTAGGGACGGTGGTGAGCGTCGTACTGTGACTAATTTTATTTGACAATTTGCCATTTTAAAGATTTTGATCAATTTCTCTTGTTTTTCCCCCAAAGTTTCAAAATAAATTTTGAGGATGATTTGAACAGTGTCGCTCAACATAAACAATTTAGCTTGGTAGCCAAGTACGTGAGACCTATAGTAGCTATATACGGAGAGGGTGCGCAAGAGAGTTTACTATCTGTGACGCGATATGATGAAAGTAACTGAACAATAAGTTGATGAATGATATAACAATGGTTCTCAATGATGTTCGAAATCTTTGCGTTAAAGAGCCGAACTACATAAGCGAGGCCTAGCTTAACAAAAATGGCGTGAAATAAACTCTTGTAAAGAGACTACAGAAAGAAATCGAGAGAGAAAATCACGGATCAAATTAATGATGTCTGTAGATCTAATGATGAATCTCAAGCTGAAAACCAGAAGACGACGAAATCCGAGCAAAAAGATCTTTATGAACTTTTAAATAAGGTACTCTTGTCCAGTGGCGGATCCAGGGGGGAAGGGGCCCTAGAAAAAAAGCATGTAAAAACACCCTTTTTTGGGAAAAAAAAGAAGATGGGCCCCTCCCCTGGCGCTCAAGGGGTGGTGGTGGTGAAAAAATGTGATCACTACCCCCTCCCCTCCCCTCCCCAACTGAGCGAAAAATCGACCGGCACGATTTTCAAATTTTAATTTTCGGAGGCAAAAAAAAAAAATGCTCACTACCCCACACCCCCACTGAGCGGAAAATCGGCCGGCCCCTTTTTCGGCCCCCTCCCTTGCCGCCGGCTGGATCCGCCCCTGCTCTCGTCTGTCCAAGAATTCACAAACAGAATATCCAAACTAGAAAAAAAAAGTTTGGTGATGACAAACTTAAACAAGAAAGGGAAAACTTGAAAGAGATCTTGAAGTCCATTCCAGGGCCGGATGCTGTAATCGAAAATCAAACGGCAGGTGTAATATACTCACCTACCGTCCCGACGGAGAATCGTTTTGAAGTTCTCTCAGATGACGCAACTTATAACCACAGCTCGGGTCGATCTCTTTCAAATGAAGATCAGCTAATGGAATATAGACAGCGTCATCGCAAACAGATGGAAGGACATTGTCGACACCATCAGGAATTGAAGGAGAGCTCCAGATGTGATGATATAGTGGTGGGGGACTCCATGGTGAGACACATGAACGGCGAGCGTCTTTCACGGAGGAACATTAAGAGAATGACCTGCATATCAAAACCTGGTGCCATGGTGAAAGATATCGCTACTTCGTCGCCTTGTGAGATGCTAAAGCCCGGCGGTGAACTAATAGTTCACGCAGGGACCAACAACATAGGTGAAAGTGCTAGCAGTGTTGCACACGAGATGGCCGTCCTTTGCGAGTCCGTGGTTGCTGAAGGGTTCTTGGTCACCATCTCCGGCATCATACATCGCAGATGGGAGAGTGACGACGAGAGCAGGCGGGTCGATAAAATCAACCGACTGATGGAGACAGCTGCTCACCACAACAACTGGGGATTCATTCACAACTCAAACATCAATGAGTGGCAACATCTCGGGCAAGATGGAGAGTGCCAGGTAAAAATGTCAGAGGAAAAAATGTCAGAGGAAAAAATGTCAGAGATAAAAAAGTCTAAGGTAAAAATGTCAGAGGTAAAAATGTCAGAGGAAAAAATGTCAGAGGTAAAAATGTCAGAGGTAAAAATGTCAGAGGTAAAAATGTCAATGTAGATAACGCTAATTCTATTCAACTCGGCTGACGCCTCGTTGAATAGAACGTTAATCTTTCAACTCATGAAAATATTCGCACTATTGAACTCATAAGCATTCATTATTTGTATAATATATATATATATATAATATATATATGTGCATCTATGTCCTAAAATGTAAAAATTTAAAGGAGAGATGAATACTTCCCCAATTTGTGTCAATATTTTGTCAAAATTGCTGAACTTTACACTTTTCTTGGCATGAAACTAGTATTTCCAGATGCTTCATATTGAAGTTAATAGATTGGCATAACGAAACAAACAAATGACAATGGACTCTTAAAAGGACTAAAGAGGCATGTGAAATTCAGTTTTATTAGTACATTTTGTGCCAAAGTATTTTCATTATATTTTCAGTATAAATTTGTGATTAGTATTAGTTCTAGAAACAGTAGAGTTATCACAAGTGGCATTTCACCCAATGACTCTTAAGCACATGGTATATTACAAAAAGATATTTCTTATTTTTCTAATTCTATAAGATAAAAAAGAGAGAAAATTAACTACTTAAAAAAAAGAACTGGAGGTATCCTGACAGAGTGTGTATTTAGCAAAGGTGACAAGTATAATTGCAGTTAGTTTCAACATACACTTATAAAATACTTTACCAAATCATACTGCAGAAATTTGACATGTATATTCACACTCTGTTTACCCTCTTCTCTGAAAACCAACTGCATGTATTTAATATTTTATCATTTTTGTTTCATTCAATTAATATGCAAGTTTATATGAGATGTAAAAGATGTTTATGTGGCATTTAACCTTGCTCACATGTGATGCAATATATCGCAGTGAAATAAAAGTGAAATTGATTACAACCCTTTCAGGACAGGAATATTTGAAGGGCAAAAGTGATCACACATTGTTCTTCAAATTGGCAACAATGTTTTTCTTGTGATGCTAAAATAATATGAAAGATTATAGCTCTGAAAACAATACATATGTGTAGGAATTTTGTCCAAAACTCAGTTGAAAAGTCAGCAGATTTTAATGTTGATCGAAAAACAGGATTTAAAAAAAAATTTGCAAATGTTGCCAATTTAAGGATCTGTTAAGGCGCTTCTTTTCCTTTTTAAAATTCCTGACGTCAAATGCATTATGGTTATACAGCTAAAATGTAAAGTGTGTGCAGAAATGTTTGCCCTTTCTTCTCATGATCTAGTACCTTTTCTTAGGGCTCTGAAACAAAAGATATTGAGCCAAACCATAACATATGGAATGAGTGGCTATAGAGTGGCAACTGATATGGAACAGAGTTTGAGAAAAAATAGCTACACACAATAAATGCAGCTAAGCATACTTAAATACCTGTTTGTTATTACAAGATACAGAAATCTGTAGTGTAAAATGATTGTGCCATTTCATTTTGCTGCAGTGCTTTTAATATGATTCTATTTTTCAGATGACCTACATAATGTGCGGATTCTGAATGAATAATGCATGTAGCTGAACCATTTTTGACAATCTGTAGCAGTACCTAGTATAGATTAAGCTATGTTTCTTTATTTTAACATGAACTTTGGCTACCCAAGTTATTATTGAACAAACGCTTCTTTGCGGGCTTCACAATTTGAAAGAAAAGGCAATAATCCTTGTAATGAGCTTGTGATTGATTTTATTAATCCTGTGCTGACGAATCTTCAAGATTGTTATGATTTTATTTCTCAATCAACTCCTTCATTTTTTATAGATTAAATGTGCATTTCTTACACATAGGATTTGTATCAAGTGTCTATGCACGTATTTTGATATAAAGTCTAAACAGAATTTGCTCACCAGTTTTATCTTGCAATCATGGACCTATTACGGATGGACATTCGACGTGATTCTTTCTTTGATCCAACGAGATCCGCCGCCTTCTGATTATGTGCATCATAATGAGAACATTCAGCTGTTTTAACAATAACGACTGCGTAAGCATTTTCGGTCATTGACAAAGGAGCAGTTTCCTCTCTTGGGTTTTGTTTGGATGGTGTGCTCTGTAAGAGTGTGTCTTAAATAAAAACTTTACCAATGGGGAGCAGCAAAGTTGAAAAGCAGACGATTTTGGTGATATGAAATTTATTATTACTGATTCGCACACTTTCGCACGCACCAATGACCAGATAAAACAATTAGAAGGCTATGATCTTTATAAGCCCTGTGCGTTGTAACTCTGGAATATTATGAGGAAATTGGGGAAACGGGATTTTAAATCACAAACAATCCAAATATAACCTCTATCTGGTAATATCAACATGTTTTTCAAAATAAAACACTGTACACGGAACAACAATTTCTGATTATAAATCAGAACTGCACATCGATTTCCCATGATTTAAGCGATTTATTATCTTCTGCGCATGTATATTAACATGTGTAAAATCACTATCTTGATTCTGTCCCGGCTTATTGGCGGCGGACCTCATGAGATCAAAGTGAAGAAACATGTACGGAATTTTATTGAGACGACATTGACAGAGACAATCACAATGAATTCGTTAACAAAACGACGAATGTCCATCCGTAATAGGTCCATGTTGCAATCAACCTTTGAAAAAAAAGATTTTATTTTATTTCTTGTGACCTCTTGAAGTTATTGTTCACTGTTTTGTGGGTAACATACATAATTGAAATGTATCGTGCAGACTGATTGTTATTTATCAAAGCGTTCTAAAATGTTGAACCTGAAGTTGAAAGCACATGCCATAAAAGGTAGCTTGGAATGGGAATGCAAAATATAAGTGCATTCAAGCGTATAATCGTTGCTAGTTCTAGACCCCATTTACTATTCTATTTCAATATATGCCCGTTTCTCTCCGGAACCCTAAAAGGCAATTTTCGTAATGTAAACCAAATTTATGCATATGTCTTTGTGAAGCGCCTCGATACGAATTATTACATTCACCTGTTATGAATAAATGTATCTCAATAGTCAGAATTAAAATTGCATACATTGGGTGTTGCTAGGTAGGACAAACATTATGGCTTGCCCTACTTAACAGCACGTAATATATGCAACTTGCATTCTGACTATTGAAATACAATTAATCGTAACGGGTGAATGAAATAATTCGTATTGAAGCAAGGAGGTATAAAATGGTGTTACATTACGGAAAATGGCCTATTCAATTGCTGTGCATAATGGCGTCTGTACAGAAGGAATTCACTATCCATACATTAATGTGTGTTATTTCAGACAAACGTCTGGCAAGCTTTTGAGTTGTCTCGAGAATCTATTATTCAAGCATGAGATTAAAATAAGGTAAGCTTGAGATTTTCAGAGTTTATCTTGTTTTTAGCAATCCAGGATACCACTAGCACAGCCAAGCATCCACCCGACCACCAGCACTAGCGCACCACGCGCACCTCGTTGCACATATATGGAGTTATTCAGACACTTTACTGCCAGAAATCATCCGGTTTCTAAATGTTGTGAGCGGCGAGTGAAGCGGGCGAAGAAAAAAGACACTTAGTTGTGTTTTAAATGTTTTTATTCCTAATGAAATATATAGCGGGGTCTGATATTTAGCATACGACGAAATGAAATCGGGGGCGTGGCAAAGTTTGCTCAAAATCGTAATGTATATGTATTCACTGCGCGCGATACAATAAAAATTCATTACTAGAGCACATTGAGGACACGTGAATTGACAATTTTAAAATCAAGCACATTCCCTAACAATTATCACTGTTCCATAAATAAAAGGTAATACATTTATTGAATTTTACTTAAGAAAAAGAAAATAGTTGGTCGAGAGAGAGAGAGAGTGTGTGTGTGTGTGTGTGAGAGAGAGTGTGTGTGTGTGAGAGAGAGAGAGAGAGAGGGAGAGAGGGGGTGAGAGAAGTGGTGGAATAAAATGGATTACGTAGCAAAGGTGTTGTTTCTTTCTTTTTGAATAGTAAATTCATATATTTAGTTCTTTCGTTAGCAATACAATAACTGATTAAAAGTGCACAATGCATTGACACAGGCCGATTACAAGATTAAGCAAACAAACGAAGAAGCAAGAGAAGAAGAAGGCAAAGGGGAAGTAGTAGCAGAAGAAGGAGTTAAAGAAGGAGGCGGAAAAGAGCGGAAGAAGAAGAAGCAGATGGAGCTTATACCCACGAGGCGTTATCACGATTGAGTTATTAGCTACTCCCATCAATCCTATGAAGGCAATTAATTAACGCATACGACTGTAATTCAAAGCACGCCATCACACCAGTGAACTGCGTCAAAGGCCGCACCACTCTCTGACGCTGCGCTGACGCCTCGTGTAAAACGCGTATTATAAGCGTTGATGCTCATGGCCGAATACGCAGAGCATACAATCTTTCATAGGCGGGTAATGCATGCTCTGCGCACTCTTCGACCAAAGCCGTAGACAAAGATTCTTTGGTCGGATCTGGAGCTTTGCCAAACCCACTGCCTTTTAAGGCATTTGATAGGACAATGCTATCTTTCAGAGATGCATTGGCGATATCCCCTACGTCTGTACAGTGCCAGTTAAGTTGATCGGCGCTGCCGCTCTCCCAATCTAACATCTTAGGTGTGAAGTCGATACCCATAGCTCCGCAGTATTTCGGCAGGAGCTTCTCTGGTTGCGTCACAAGGTCATCTGCGTCAATGATCGTAGGCGCTGACTGACCGAATTCCGTCTGGACGTGATGATAGAACCTCTCTAAATCGTGATAGATTTCCTTGAACGTGCGGAGATTGAAGTCGGACGTTAGAGTGAGATCGCTTTCTAAGCGAGCAAGAGAACGGAATGACTTCTTAGGATGACGGATGAGGAAGGAATGCTTGTAAGTGCGCTCGACGACGTCAAAATGACCTCGGATCCCTTCTACCATACCTTTGACGAAAAGGACTTTGGCTCCAGGATAGTCAGCGTTCAGTAGTTCCTTGATGTAACTGTATGTGAACTTGTCATTCAGCATATCTGCGGATGGAAAGTGAGAGTTTAATAAGTACATAGCTTTTCAAACAATCTAAATGAACCCCCAACAACAAAAAATCCTTTTGTTGCACACGAGCCGCAGTTACCATACTTTATAGACACTAACCAAGCCTTATAAGGCGATGAGTGCAATCACCAGTAATTCACCGAAATGTTGGCATTCTTTAATTCTGTATAATCACTGTCACAATGCGCTATAAAGACCATGCAAGCCGCTGATGCTTATTCACGAGAGAAAATGACGTATCGTCAGCAACTAGACAAGTGCGATCCTTGACCCGCCGTGTGAGGGTGACATCGTCTTTAAATATAAGTGCAAAATTATGAGGGCTCCCTCCATTGTGTTTAAACATTCCGGGGATTGCTTTGCGAAATCAAAATGACACCACTTGTGCAACTGGCATACTATCAAATTGCCTATTTACTAATTTTACGCAAATTTCTCTTGACAACTGACTAGTTTGAAGAGGCTTGCCCTACAAAGCAACAACTTATGTATGCAAATCGATTTCATCTATCATTATGCATAGCAGGTGAATGAAATGCTTGGTAACTGGGGTTTTGGATAGAAACACGCATAAATTGAAATACAGTAGTAAACTAGTCTATTTGCCAATTGTTTTGGTGCTTTTATCCGTCAAGGTATTCCAAAATCACACAGGCCCATGTAATGGCTAGTATACATATTGTATTGCCAAATGATTTCCTTATTCCATATACTTATGATAAAGAAAAGGGGACACTCATCAGAAGTAACAAAATCGGCAGTTGTAATGAAATTGGGCACTTATCAAAGGCGAATATGGCTAGGAAGGAGAAGCGGCACTTATCAAAAGTACAATGAGGCATTAACTTTTTGAAAAGGGGTGATTGTAAGAGGAGAAAATAGCAATCATCAAAGGGTAATAGGGCAAAGAAACAATTATTAGAAGCAAAAAGGGAAACTTCACAAAATTGAAAATGAGCACTTCAGTGCAGAGTTGAAAGGGCTACTTATGGGGAATTTCTCAAGAGAAAAAAAGGGGCATTTGTCATCATTGAAAAGGTACACTTATCAGAAATTAAACAGGAACACTTATGGGGTAATTTTATTAATAATAACATACTAGGCATGTCATCCCCCCAGTGAATCTCCCTATCTGGGCCGAACGAGTAGCAAGCCAGATACGGTTCCCAAAACATTTCGGTGTCTCCTCGAGCCGTCATCGATCTTGCGAACGCAGTCGACACCGACCGCGGCGTGCTCCACAACATGATACGAGCTGGGTTCGTTGAGGTTGCCATGGTTTGATCTGTTCGTTAATCTGTAAAAGACAATAAAGATGATGGTCAAGAAAAGAGAGGGATGGATAGAGAAGGGGGTAGAAAGAGGGCGTAGGGTAGAGGGGTAGAGAGAGAGAGTTAGAGATAGAGAGAGGAAGTGGGGTAGGAGAAAGATAGAGAGAGAGAGGGGCGGGGGCGAGAGAGAGGAGGTGCGGGGGGGGCAATGGTACGTACCTAATGAGCTCATTTGAACTAAGCGTTGAAACAATCTCTCATTTTCTCTTGACTCTTGACTCTTCCTTCCTTTACCTTTAGAGGTGTCGTGGTCGAGTGGATACGTCGACGGACTGTCGATCTTAAGGTCCGCGGTTCGAGTCCCGCCGTGGCACTAATGTCCTTTGGCAAGACATTGATCTACATTTGCCACACTCAACCCAGGTGATGTAAATGGGTACCTGGCAGGAATTAATTCCTTGAAATGCTAGAGCGCCGCAGTGGCTGCCTTGCTAAAGCCAGGGTAATAATCGGGGCAGCGCCAGGAGCATCACAACGTGACGGACATGTGCGCTATATAAGAAGCCACCATTATTATTATTATTATTACCTCTAATTTCATTACTTTTTCCATCATCATCCCTTTCCCTTATCTTCTAGTTCTACGTATTTTTGCCCCTGAGAATAAGATTAGATAAGATAAGACAAGATAGATGGGAGAAAATTGCAAGATATGATTATTCGCCGCACGCTTGCGCAAACATCAATCGATTTCGTGTTGAACTTTATACCATGTAAACTTAATTTCATGTTCGGCCTGCCCCTCCCCCCTCCCCAACTTCAAATAAGGTTGTGATAACCACTTTTGTTTCTCCCTTGCTTTGAGTCAGAGAATTTCGGAGTTAATACTCGTAGTATAATTTTTAGGAATATTTTACACTCTCTTCCACAAAATCCTGAATCCAGTATTGTAAAAGCTCTTGAGCTTTTGAGTCAACTTGTTTATAACCACTTGTAAAAATCCTACCCGAATGGCGTATCATAATATCACAGACGTAAATCCATGATGGCGACTAGCTAGGGTAGGTGGACTTTCTCACGTTGTACGTTTATTTCGATATATGTCTTGAGTGCTTTGCACACGATATGAGCTTGTAATCAAGCTCGTGCACGCACGAATGCATGCGAGGTCACGGGGGATCATTTGTCTGTACTACCTGCTAGCTAATACTAGTAGTAGACATGCATGGTATTATTATGATTATGATGATGAGGAGAAGGATGATAATCAGCGTTTATTAATTTGGCGCCACAGTCATGTATCGCTGCACGGGGGCAAACAATCACAGTCACTCTTGCAGATCTAAACCTCCCAATATAACTGATTTTTGGTATAACAGGTTTAACACTACATCGCTCTTTCAAGCGACAACGCTGGTGACCCTGTTCACACGGGACCTCCATGTAACCTCCTATCCGAGAGACATGTTATTTAAATTGTGTCATTAGGCCTATAAGCATAATTCGGCAAAATAAATCACTTACCAAAAGTACACCACGGAGCGTATCACAATATTATGTTATGGATCGACCACTCAGTGGAAATGAGGCTAGATAAATATTTATTGCCTGGGGACGGCTTCAACATGCAAATGATGCAATCACGTGAAATTTGAAATATATATCTTTGCACAGTATAAAGTGCAAAGGATGTCCATTGTCATTTTCAAGTCATTGCTCAAAGATGAAAGTTCAAGGCCGTGTTCACACATACTGGTTACGCTGTTAATGTCCAAATGACGTTCACATTGATTGACAATTTTTAGGGTGCCAGGACGAAGGTTCAAGGAAGTGTTCACACATAGGCATACCCTTTTACGCAGGATCACAACCATTGTCATTGACAGTTTATTGCCGGGGTTCAAGGCCTTGTTCAAACACACAAGTGCATTTCCAAAATAGCTAGAGTAACTGCATGTGTGCCCTAAGCTTGTTTCTTAGGACAGTGATGTGCGGCTGAAGCCTCCAAACCAATTCCCATTTTTAATAATAATAATGATAATAATAATAGGCCTAATGATAATATCAACAATAATTACAATAATAATAATAAAAGCACTAATAAAATTAATAATAATGCAAAAACAAATTTATAGCGCCTTTACATCAAGCAGATACAGAGCGCTTACTCAAACACAAAAATGGCAAATTACAAGAGATGACATTGACCGAATTAATAAAGATATAAACAAAAAGCATGAGCATCAAAATAGTAATAACAGAAGGCACATAACAAATGACCAGAATTTTGAACTTTTTTGTGAACAGCTTGTAGGATTACGGTTAGGGTTAGGGTTGGGGTTAGGGTTAGGGGGTAGGGATAGGGTTAGGTATAGAGTCACTTTGCACTCATGGCGGATCCGCCACCCTCTTCCTATTGACTTTGTACACGATATTGTATTGACTATAAAGATAAAAGTGTTTTTTTTTTTAAATCCCTTTTCGGATATGTTATGGATATTATCATCCTCAATTTAGCCTCGAAGGCAGGTATCATGGTCGTTTATATTTGAATGTTAATGATTATTTTTCTTTTTTTATTACAAGTAGGCCTATGCTGAAAAATCGTCAAAGTAAAAAAGCCCATTCACTTTCTACATTAAAAAAAAAACTAAATTTTAAAACAGCTTTTGAATATTTATAGCTGTGTGCTTATGTAGATTTAACTTTATCATAATCCAGTCACCCCTTTTGATCCTTATGCCAGAACTCCTTATATATATATATATATATATATACACTTATACACTTTCATATATTATTGGTTATCGCTTGCCGAACGACTAGGAGCCGCCTGTTAATTAGATGCGATTGTCAATTGCATTGGGTTGGGGTTATAGGGTTAGAGGTTTGGGTTTGGGTTTGGGTTGAGGTTGTGGTTGGGTTAGGGTTGTGGTTGGGGGTAAGGGTTAGGTTTACCATTCCTCTAGATCGGAGTCGTAAATTGCATGAGCCCGATCTCCTGAATGATGGGTCGTTAACATTGGCTGGCTGTCAGCTTGACTGATGGCCTCTCCTGAGTGCTGGCCTTGCTGCACTTAGACGTCCTTATCTTAGCCTTAAAAGAAAAACGAATTTATTTATCTTTCCATGCCCCTTTAGAGAAAACATATCGTCAACTTTAATATTACCTGTGTATAATGTAAGTCGTTAAACAAAATGCTCAAAATTTCGGAATCTTTCATGTCTCCACAAAAAATTATGTCGGAGGACCTATACTGACTTATTACATTTTTTGTTGAGCTGTAGCTATTTACCTTACATAAATAGCATTGCAACTTATACATATCATTCTAATACGACTGCAGTTCTAGTCTTTACCTTTCTCCTCTTTTTCTTCCTTCTTATACTTCTTTTGATGTGTTCTTCTTCTTTTCTGGTACTTTTTCCCAGTTCCCTTCATTTTTTTCTTCATCAGCACCATCTTCTTCAACAACATCTGCCATTTTCTTCTTCCTTTGTCAAATAAGAACTAAGTTTCTTCATCGCCCAACTGGTCATCTTTGAAAAGTAGAGATCGTTAACAGTCAAGTTGTGTAAACACGTGCTTTGTGATGTGCAGCAGTCAATGGTAGACTCCACTTCGGTCCAGAAACTAAAAGCTTCTAAATCACTTCAATGGATTTTGAAATATCTAGAAAGACACAACAAATTAATACCTGTTGCAACAGTAGATCCAAAAAAGGAGATGATCACGGATGTTCCTTAAATTCCATTCATGTGATATCCCTTATAAAAAAGTACCATGGTAACCATGTTTTTTAATCCAAATTACCATCCACCATGGTAACCATGGTAACCATGGTAACCATGACCCTATGTTTATCATTGTTTGATACCATGGTTAACATGGTTAGCATGGTGGATGGTAATTTGGACCAAAAAACTATGGTTACCACGGTACCTTTTTGTAAAGGATATGTCATTCACTGTAGAGACTTGCGTTTTACGCGTACGGACAACTCACGATCAGACAACATTGCCATGATATGCGTGACCTAATATAAGTTTACCAATATAGGGTTTTTACAACGCGGAATGGGTCCCAAGATGGCCCCAATACCTTAGCAACGCCTGGGCAAGTAGGGGTACTGACGTCACATGAAAAGCCTCTATATATAGCTCAAGTAAGGACCCGGTAGCTATACGTGCCTTCACGGTTGTTTCATCGCAAAGCATGCCGGGACAGATTCCTAGTACGCAGTAGATTTTCACCTTCGCCCCGATCAGCTGTTCCATTGCCAACAACGGGATTTTTATCCTGTCGAATCGATGGCAGCTGGAACGATTCCGTCTTCAAGAATATGAACTTGCTTTCATGATCGAAAGTATTTCAAATTGCAATAACTGATTTGTATTTCTTTATTTAACTTACTCGTAAGCCATGTAAAGCATTTTTTAAACTTCTAAATAACTTGTTATTGATCGATAAAGGGAATACAATAAGTCCAGGCTACCTGCTCTTATCAAACAGAGTAGAGTGCTGTTTTCAGTTAAAATGTCCAGTATTATGAAAATACTGAACAAATTAAAAATGATGAAACGTTTCAGGCTTTTAGTGTATGCTAGCTTTCTACACAGAAACCTGAGCGGGGCAATTAACCTCGCTAGTCATAAGCACCGCTATTCATAACGCGTTACTTCCTACACGTGAAGGACCGCTATTCATAAAATGGAAAGGGGAGGGGGTGGGGTCACTATTCATAAAGGCATAAGGACCGTTATTTATAAAGGACCGCTGTTAAAGGGAACCAAAACCTTCATCCTAAGTTACCTTTAGTGTAAAGTTTAAACGATTTGAATAAGATTAGTGAAAGATTGAACAAAATCAGGCTAGGTATAAGGAAATTAAAGCTAAAGAAATAACTTGTCACAAGAGGGTGATATTTAATTTGATGACATCATTTGTGGACATAGAGATATATATTTAATAAGGCTAGAGTGCGGACTCGTCATACGCGCCCGTGCAAAGCTCTGTGCGGGCATGGAGGGCGGTCCGCCATTACTGAGAAGGGCAAAACATCGAGAAATACCCGGATGTCCCATTCGAAACTGTGCAATGTTATGCTTTATTTTTCGGGTTGATTTATCGGTTTTTGAGTATGAAACGTAATAATTGTGGTATTTTGCCTAATGCTTGAACCCTACTCATGCCTCAGTCATGGTGACTGGTGTAGGCCAAGTTTAATTACGGGTGTTATGGTGAGGTAAAAGGGATACAGAAAGCTATTTGTATCGCAGTATATCTACAAATACAATTTGGGTTCCTCTTTGTCAATCTACATCAGTTCGTGTTTTCATGCAAAGAAAATGTTTATTTTTATTTATACGAGTAAAGAAATATTTTTGAATAATTTAAAGTCAGAATGAGACCTAGCAGAACGTCACACAATGGCGCCGTTACTGTGCGTTACATAAACTTTGATATTATGACATCAAATATTACTTGACTTTCAACCAATCAGAATCAAGCATTTGGGACTTGTGTTTGATTTTTATATCATGATATCAAACAAAGTTTTATGCAACAGGGCCAATGTCTTTCTAATTCAGTTATTGGGACTGACAGGAACATGAGAGCCAGGGTTTATTGATTTAAAACGCTTTAAAGGTAATATATTCATTTTATGTTTATGGCTATTATAAACAGATTGATACTTATAGATTTAGGATAGAGATGGATACGTAGATAGCTAGACACATAAATACATGGATAGATAGATAGAATATAGAAGGATCAGGTAGATTTTCTCCCTATGTTGTGCACAGTATCTTGTTGGGTCGTTCGTTTTTCTGCCCTCCTTAGTAATGGCGGCCAACGCTCCTGGTCGGCACAGCAATTTGAGCGAGTACGCCCTCTAGCGTTAGTATATATATCTCTATGTTTGTGGACAACTCTCCATGCCTTCTAATCATGGAATTTCACAATTCTTTCATTTCTTCGTATTCCTTTGTGTTCAATATCCGACTTCATAAAATGTGAAGTAGAATATCATTCTGCATTCTATATCTTGTTTTCAGGGGAGTAGATTATCTCAATCACAAGAAAGTAGGAAAAACATGAAATTCCACGATCAGAAGGCATGGAGAGTTGTCCACAAATGATGTCATCAAATTAAATATAGCCCTCTGGTGACAAGTTATTTCTTTAGCTTTAACTTCCTTATACCTTGCCTGATTTTGTTCAATTTTTCACTAATCTTATTAAAATCGTTTAAACTTAGACATAAACATTTAGACGTAAGGACCGCTATTCATAATACGAAATCGGGGTCGCTATTCATAAAAATGAAGAAGGGGCGCTGTTCATAATTTATATTGGGGTCCCTACTCATAAGGACCGCTATTCATGATACGAAATGAGGGTAGCTATTCATAATACGAGAAGAGGGTCGCTATTCGCTATTCGTATTATGAATAGCGACCCTCTTCTTCGATTATGAATAGCGGTCCTTACGAATAACAACCCTTTTCTCAAATTATGAATAGCGGTCCTTAGGAATTGCGATCCTTTTTAATAGTGGTCCGTTTGAAATAGCGGCCCTACTATAAGAAGCGAGCGGACACCCCCTTTGAGCTGCACCCGTGATTTTCATGGAGAACGGAACCTAGTCTATTTCTATCTGTACAATGTATATAAAGCATAAACAATAAATTTAACTTTAAAAATATCAAAGTCATTCTAAAATGTTTGCAGACCTTGTGTAGGACCTAAGCTGGATTTCTAGGTGAACCTTTGAGTGGTCCCCCGGAGTTTGAGCTAGAATGCAACCCAGTTTCTGTCTCGAATTTTGTCCTTTAAAAGTCAAATTCGCTTTTTATTGCTCTCACTAATATTTTACAGTCTATTTCTACCTGTACAATATATATAAAGCATGTACATTACATTCAACTGAAAAATATAATTGTCATTCTAAAATGCTTGAGGTCTCGTGTAGGCCCTAAGCTGGATTTCTAAAGGAACCT
Source organism: Mesocentrotus franciscanus (assembly GCA_037976565.1). Lineage (NCBI taxonomy): Eukaryota > Metazoa > Echinodermata > Echinoidea > Camarodonta > Strongylocentrotidae > Mesocentrotus > Mesocentrotus franciscanus. The sequence goes on along the minus strand of CP137681.1, from coordinate 864,027 downwards.
CTGAGTGGTTCTCCGTGGCTTGAGCGGCAATGTAACCCATGTTTTGGCTCGATTTGGGGTACTTTTCCAAAATTAAATTCGCGTTTATTGCTATCATTAATATTGTATAGTCCATTTCTATCTGTACAATATATATAAAGCATATACACTAAATCTAACATTAAAGAAATCACTAGTCATTCTAAAATGTGTCGGGCCTTAATTGTTTAGCCCGTATGCTGCATTTCTACAGGATCCTCTGAACGGTCCCACCGGAGTTTGGGGAAGAACGTAACGCAGGTTTGGTGTAGATCCTGCTGGTAACATTAAGATTATAATTCAATGTTTTTCATTCCAAATTTGCTTTCCCATGATATGATGAAAATGTTTATTAACATCAATTGAAAAGCCATTTTGGAAATACTTCAACAAATGCCACATCAAACAGTTCACCATCGCCATGAAAATGAGTTTGTCTTGCAAACCTTTCATGAAAGAGAGTTATTCTATGCCTCTATAACAAACTATTGTTAATTTATAAGCCAATGTCCTATCTTGCTGAAACTTTATGATCTGATTCTCGATAAGTATTAAAACACTACTGTAACATTTTCATAAAATCAAACATTGTTATTATATTTTTGTAATTGATTCATTTTAATTGTTGTTACGCCCTCTATGATTAACTCACTCTTCTAACTATGTATTATTTTGTCAAAGCACACCATTTCTTTTTTTTAATTCAGTTATTAAAGTCAACGTGTCTAATCTGTTCCATCTAATATTCCATTTATTCGTATGGGTAACTCCAGCGTGACAGGATGGCCATCCAATCCTTACATTTTGATGCATTTACTCTTTAATTAATGTTTTTTTAAATATCATGTATAGTTTATTCTGTGGAAAGTTTTCCCCTAACTACAAAAAACGATAATTTTTTATTTGGAAAACCTATGATAAAATGAATTAGGGCTCAGCGTCTCTTGTAATATTTTTTGATTTCACTCTCCTTAATGGCTCATCTTTGAATTTTCTTTTGTAACTATGCAGGTATTATTCATTATTTGTCAGTGCTTTTATGAGCCCTAAAACCGTCCATCTGGATAGGGTAGGCGAAAAACTGAGCGTGACAGACGGGACAAGCAAAGTGTGCAGGCATTGAGATAATGACAGAATAAAATGTTTATAAATAACAACATTTAAAGCATCAAATATCTTTCTGTGGTGTGCGGCCGTGTAGAGGTGAAATGGTCACTAATTAAAGTTTTGGGCAGAGGAGTTGAGTCTTCGATATTCGATCAAAGCATTGGAAATATAAAACGATATAATGATACGATGTTTATTTATGATATCAAATTCCAAAAGACGTTGCAGAGCAAGACATCAAAGAGCATAAAGTCTGCAAAATTGTATTTATCTCGCTGATACAACTGACAAACATATACAAGTACCTACAAAAGCGCGCCCTCTCAGATCCGCAACCGAATGCACCACTGTAAATGTACTGCTAACATGTTATTTACCACATAAATAATTAATGATTTCAATAAATTGGTCTTTGACGATTCGGAGGCCTGCTCTAAGCTTAATGCATTTTATACATGCATATTACATCACTTGGGTTGTAGAAATGGATAAAATGTACATGAACCAAGCAATATACGAAATTAATTTATACTACTGATAAGAAGAAGCAGCAGCTGTATGGAAGTACTAGTTATAGTAGTAGTAGTAGTAGTAGTAGTAGTAATAGTAGTAGTAGTAGTAGTAGTAGGTGAAGTATTAGTAGGTGTAGTAGTATGAATAGGAGGAGTAGTAATAGTATATAATTGTTATTATTTTATTATTATTATTATTATTAGTAGTAGTAGTATCAGTAGTAGTATCGTTAGTATTATTATTATTAGTAGTAGTAGTGGTAGTAGTGGTAGTAGTAGTTGCAGTAGTAGTATACATGGTATAGTAGTAGTACTGTAGTAGTAGTAGTAGTAGTAGAAGTAGTAGTAGTAGTAGTAGTAGTAGTAATAGTAGTAGTAGTTGCAGTAGTAGTAGAAGTACTGTAGTAGTAGTAGTAGTTGCAGAAGTAGTAGTAGTTGTAGTAGTAGTAGTAGT